>JAKRSK010008526.1:437500-945000 GCA_029891615.1 Natrix natrix natrix | reverse complement strand
AGGAGAAGAGGAAAAGGAGGAGGGAGGAGGAGAAGAAAGAAGAAGAGGAGGTGGAGGAGTGAAGGAGGTGGAGGAGAAGAGGAGGAGAAGGAAAAGGAGGAGGAGAGGAGGAGGAGGAGGAGAAGAAGAAGAAGAAGAAGAAGAAGAAGAAGAAGAAGAAGAAGAAGAAGAAGAAGAAGAAGAAGAAGAAGAAGAAGAAGAAGAAGAAGAAGAAGAAGAAGAAGAAGAAGAAATATGCCTTTTTCTTTAAAACAAAATGAAGAGAAAACCAGAAAAAAAAGGAATAAATTTAGGGGCACATTTGAAGAGCCTGTTTTTATTTCTGGAGAATTCGAGCGTTGTTTCGCGTGGCAGGGAAAAGTTCAGCTCCATCACGTTTTCGCTGCTCCAGATGCCGTCCAGATGCTTCAAACAGACTCCAGATTCTGCCTTCTTGGGATGCTTGATCAGAAATGAAGCCGAGAGGAAAGTGGAGTACGAGGCCACCCACGAAGGAAGCCGGGCTGTGAAATCTTACTCATCTAACAGGTAATCCTCCACTTACGACCACAACGGAGTCCAAAATTTCCACGGCTAAGCGAGACAGTTATTACGCGAGCTTGGAGCCATTTTACGGTCTTCCTTGCCAGGGTTGTTAAGTGAATCACGGCAGTTGTCGAATGAGCAAAACCGTCGTTGAGTGAATCTGTGAATTCCTTACTGACGTTGCTTGTCTGAAAGTTGCAAAAGGGGATCGCGTGGCCGAGGGACAGTGCGAGTGTCATAAAGAGGAGCCAACGGCCCAGCGTCTGAATTCTGATCGCCGTTTTGACCACCGGGAGGCTGCAACGGTTGTAAGCGTGAAAAACGATCGAAGACGGTGACGGCTAACCTTTTGGTTGTCGCGTGCTAAAAGTGTGCGCATGCGCGACATTCCCCCCCGCGTGTGCCCTGCCCCTCTGTGCCCACACCCATAATGGAATGTGTACGCGACACCACCCCAGGGAGCCCCCCTTCCTTGCGCATATGCACATGACCCCGCGTGCGACCCCCCCCACCCCAGCACATGCGAACGCGACAGAGTTGGGTTGCTCCCGGTTCGGCCCGGATTGGAATTCAGACCTGGGTCACAGAACCGGCAGCAACCCAAGGCCTGCCACGCCCCCAAACTAGCTCTCTCGCCACCGCTGGGCCGCCACCATTTTGGTTTTTAGTGACTGCGCGTGCGCAGTTCCCTGTAAATTGTTCTGCGCATGCGCGAAGAACAATTTACATTGAATGGCGCATGCGCAAACCGGTAGTAAAACTGGTAGCAACCCACCCCTGGAATGCGACACCCCCCCCACCTGTGCCCCATTTGAGGCCTAGTAGGCCACCCTGAAGCCTTCCAGGGAGCAAAAACGGGCTGTGGGGGGAGGAGCTCCCCTCTGCCCCCATGCATCTACGTGCAACTCGCGCCTGTGCCCCGCTCCCCGTGCATGTGTGGCAGAGACCTGAAAATCAGCTGACTGGTGGGAGGCGCAGCGCATCCACGGGGGAGCTAAGGTGGGGTGACGGCATGGCATAGGTTCGCCATCACGGGTCTAAGATATCATCCAACTCTGTTCTTCTGTTATTTTGCTAAGGTCCGTTAAAAAGGAAGGTTTTATTTTACTTTATTTTAATTCTTTTTCTTTTTCTAAGAAAACCTGAACTCTCGTGCAATTGCAGAGATGTACTTGCCATCTGGTGCAAGGCTGTAAGTAGTGATCCGTGATTTGGAAATAGGAATGTAGTACGATGGAGCAAAATTCCCTCTACATTTTGTCCTTTCTCAGCTACAGGTTGGTCTGTTCAATCTAGACACCACTTTTTAAAAAAAAAAAAAAAAAAAAACCAATACGGCTAGTCCTCGACTTACGAGCAAAACCGGGGTTCAAATTCCTGTTGCTAAGCAAGACAGTTGTGAAGTGAGCTTTTGCCCCATTTTTACCACCTTCCTCGCCGTCGTTGTTCGGCGAACCATTGCGGTGGTTAAGTTACTAACGCCTTTATTAAGTGGAAGCGGGCTTTTTGCTACCGTTGTTAACGCCAATCCCTGCGGTTGTTAAGCGAATCGCCTGGTTGTTAAATGATGGGCAGTTTGGCAGGATTCTCACCTGATTCGTTTCCGCCGAGGAGTGAAGAAAATAAGAGAGGCCTTAAAGCGGATGGAAGTTGCAGACCGCTTGACCGGCAGGAAACAGATGGAAGAGAGTTATTGCAAATAAATCCCCGAAGCTTTTCATCAGACAATGCAGGGGCATTAAAAGGGTACGCAGAGGGGAAGGGTCTGCACGGCCCCCATGGCTGGTATAAATCAGGGACCGCTGTGCATGCACACAGAAAGCACAGAGCTGGGCTGAAGATACCTGGGTTGCAAGCATCGGGATGGTCGGGAGATGTCAGCAGATCAGGAAATGAAGAGATCGAGTCAGTGAGTCCCAGAGCATGGGTGTAGCACAGATGGCTTTGGGGGAGAATAACAGAGTTGGAAAGAACTTTGGAGGTCTTCTAGTCTGACCCCTTGCTCAAGCAGTAGGCTCGGACGAGGACTCTGCGTTGGAGGCAGAGAGGAGGCCAGGGCCATTTGGGAGTTATGCGCTGCCTCCGGAGCCTCCAGAATTGGACATCAACGAGGCAGAGGAACAGGGGGAGCCTGTTCCCAGTGCGTGCATGCGCAGAGCTGCCAGAAGGCAAGAACAGTTAAGACAAAAGGGACGACTCGGGAGTAAGGCTTGGAGGTGATTGGCCCCCTGCCATGGGACATAAAGGAGGATCAAAGGCACATGAGCCTTTGCAGGAAGCAATTTTGTTCGTTCTGGTTGGTTTAAATTCTGAAGCGCCTTTTTGACTCTTTGTTCCATTTGGCCTTGCAAGCTAATTGCCAATTAGGTCTTTGGCAGCGTTTCAAGGAAGATAAAGGTGGGTACTTATCAGCCTTACCCCGAAAGACTTTGGCAGCCTACTGTAGGACTTTTTACAAACTACGGTATTTGCGACTCATTAGAGCTGTGAATGAACATAATTCACAACCATTGAAATAAAAAGAGGGATTTTGGGACTAAGCGTGTGGCTTTATTCCCAAGTCCACCCTGATTCCTTACCTCTTCCTTTCTTGTGGCAGCTCTGCGCATGTGCACACTGGGAACAGGCTCCAGCTGTTCCTCTGCCTCACTGCTGTCTAGCTCCGAAGGCAACACATAACTCCCAGATGGCCCTGGCCCCATCGCTGCCTCCAATGCAGAGCCTTCCCCAGACTCCAGGATTGGTCCATCTTCCTTCCCAGCCTCCTCACCGTCTATCGCCAGATCCGCCGGCCGCTGGCAGGCCACAACCAAAAGGTACTTTACATCAAAACCGTTCCCTCTAACTTAATTCCTAACTTCACAACGCGGAGATTTGCTGAACAATTACGGCAAGGAAGGCCGTAAAATGGGGCAAAAACTCACTTAGCAACCGTCTTGCTTAGAAACAAAACTTTTGGGCTCAATTCTGGTCATAAGCCGAAGAGTCTCTATATATTTCAGGGCTGATCAAAAACCTCAACATGGAACAATACATTGCAATGTGTTTTTAACGGGTTGGTTCCAGCTAGCTTCGTCTGCTGTTTTCATAACGTCTCCCCTTCCGGTGACTTTTCATGGGATCTACCTTTGCCAAGTTTTGGGCCACTCTGAGCCAATCAAAAAGCGGGAAATGCAAACCTCTCTGGGCTGCAAATGTACTTGGCGTTCAAATCCCCCAAAAGCTGCTATTGCACTTAAAGCCACTAATAAAATAAGCACCATTGATTTACGAGCGTTTGAGACTTTGGGAACATCTGAGTGGCAATGGGATCCTTCGGCTGGTGAAAAAAAACAGCTTGCCTCCGTAAGTCTTCATCGCTCTTTCGCCCTTCTGCTCCGAAGGGAGAAATAGGTAGCTTTGAGAAGGAAGTTTTGAAAATGGATGAAAACTAATCAAGGAGAGAAACAACCTAGAACTAAGGAGAAATTTCCTGACCGTGAGAACAATTAACCAGTGGAACAAATTCCCTCCAGAAGTTGTGAATGCCCCATCACTGGAGGTTTATAAGAAGATGTTGAATTTGTCTGAAATGGTAGATGGTTTCCTGCTTGAGCAGGGGTTGGACTAGAAGACCTCCAAGGTCCCTTCCAACTCTGTTATTCTTTTATTCTGTTCTTTAATTTTCCAAAGCACCTTAAGGCAGGACAAAAAGGATTAGGGGAGACATGATAGCAGTCTTCCAATATTTGAGGGGCTGCCCCAATGAAGAGAGGCCCAACCTATTCTCCAAAGCACCTGAAGGCAGGACAAGAAGCAATAGATGGAAACTAATTAAGGAGAGAAGCAACTTAGAACTGAGGAGAAATTTCCTGACAGTTAGAACAATTAATCAGTGGAACAACCTGCCTCCAGAAGTTGTGAATGCCCCAACACTGGAAGTTTTGAAAGGAAAACCAGTTGCCTCTTTAAAAAAAGCACCTTTGGGGCAGCCTCCATATACATATGCTATAATTGAGTCCTACTGCTGGTTTTCCTCTTCTCAGTCTAGAAAACAGAGTTGGAAGGGACCTTGGAGGTCTTCTAGTCCAACCCCCTGCCTAGGCAGGAAACCCTATACCGTTTCAGACAAATAGCTATCCAACATCTTCTTTAAAAACTTCCAGTGTTGGGGCATTTACAACTTCTGGAGGCAACTTCTGTTCCACTGATTCATTGTTCTCACTGTCAGGAAATTTCTCCTTAGTTCTAGGTTGCTTCTCTCCTTGATTAGTTTTTATCCGTCGCTTCCATCCAACTTCAGAAGTTGTGGGTGCTGCTGCATCACCGGAGGCTTTCAAAAAGACCCTGGATAACCAGTTGTCTGAAATGATCTAGTTTTCACTCCTTAGCTCTTCAGATCTTTACAAGTTCACGGGACATTGTTTTGCCAGGAAATATATATATAAAAAGCAATACAAATTGCAAAGCAATATAAATATATCTTTATTTATTTATCAGCACAAATACAACACAAATGTAACAAAGGCAATATGAAAAATATGGTTTTCTGCCTGGATGGTCTCCTGGAGTGAGCCAAAAGACAGAATATATATATATATTCACCCAAACTCCTAAAACAGCAGCGTTTCATATAGTTCAGTTTCCACGGCACTGAAAAAAAATATTTCTTCTTCTTCCTCCTCTTCTTCTTCTTCTTCTTTTTCTTCTTCTTCTCCTCCTCCTTCCTCCCTCCTCCCCCTCCTTCCTCCTCCTCCTCTTCTTCTTCTTCTCCTTCTCCTCCTCCTCCCCCTCCTTCCTCCTCCTCCTTTCTTTTCTTCTTCTTCTTCTTCTTCTTCTTCTTCTTCTTCTTCTTCTTCTTCTTCTTCTTCTTCTTCTTCTTCTTCTTCTTCTTCTTCTTCTTCTTCTTCTCCTTCTCCTCCTCCTCCCTCCTCCTCCTCCTCCTCCTCCTCCTCCTCCTCCTCCTCCTCCTCCTCCTCCTCCTTCTTCTTCTTCTTCTTCTTCTTCTTCTTTTCCTCCTCCTCCTCCCCCTCCTTCCTCCTCCCTCCTCCCTCCTCCTCCTCCTCTTCTTTTCTTCTTCTTCTTCGACTGTTTTTCACACTTTAGCAACATCACAACATTGCACAGGTGCACACTGAGGTTCACAAAGGAACAACATTAGCATGCACCCAATTCCTTTAGTGATGGCGAGCCTATGCCGTCGCCCAGCTCAGCTCCACCGCGCATGCATGCACGCCTCCCGCTGGCCAGCTGATTTCTGGGTGCATGAGGGAGTCACGCACACATGCACGGCGGTGGGGGGAGGTCATGTGTGCATGCACCAGGGTTTGGGGGAGCATGGGGGTGCAGTTCCCCTCAATGCCCCATTTTTGGTGCCAGGAGGCTTCAGGGAGGCCTGCTAGGCCCCAAACGGGGTGCGGGAGGGGGGGGTTGTGCGCATGTGCAAGGGGGTTGCGTGGATGCATGGGGGAGCACGGGGCTCATGCGTGCATGCACAGGGTGGTGGGGTGCATTGCATTATGGGTGTGGGCACACGCGTGTGCGATTTTGGCACGCCAGGGGAAAAAGTTTAGCCATCGCTGCTTTAGAGGGAAGGGGGTGCAATGTCAAACTTTTTCCCATCCAATGCAGAGAATTGATTCTCATCCCAGTCCTTTTCCCACCATCTCTGGAATGTCCGCTTATTGTCCCAATTTCCTTCGAGAAAGTAGAATTTTCTGACGAGCATCTGGAAGAAAAGAAGATTCTCACTTTGTTTCAGTTAGAGGAGGCAAGAAGTAATAAATTCTTATTTTGGGGGATTCAGCATTTCCATGCAGGCTGGCCTATCTCTTAAGGGAATCTCCTTTTTTCCTAATGAACTGCAGGTAGGACTGGCAACATCTGGCCGTCTCCAACCTCTGGCAAAAGAGGAATTGTTTCGGCTTATCAGCTCGGTGATCCATGTCAGCCCAGATGTTATCAACCCACTCTTGGACAACTTGGAAAGAGCTTCAAAGACATTTCTTGGACAATGCTTGGTTAGGATGTTCTTCATTCCTCGAAGATACCTGCCTTTCCATCAATTTCTTGGCCAGGCTAAGAAGGAACATCTGGAGCTTCAAGGAACTGCCAATTCATCATCTGATTTCTCTCAGGGCTGCCATCCTCGAAACCTGTTGCTCTTCTTCTAACTTCTGCAAAACTCACACAGCTGGAAATAGCGCTAGTGCGTAGACCTACAGGCAGTCCTGACAGTGAGAACGATTAACCAGTGGAACAACTGGCCACCAGAAATTGTGGCTGCTCCAACCTTGGAGGTTTTAAAGAAGAGATTATCTGGAATGTGTAGTGTCTAGAAGACACTACACATGGACTAGAAGACCTCCCAGGTCCCTTCCCATTCTATTATTCTATTATTCTATTATTCTATTATTCTATTATTCTATTATTCTATTATTCTATTATTCTATTATTCTATTATTCTATTATTCTATTATTCTATTTTTCTATTTTTCTATTATTCTATTATTCTATTATTCTATTATTCTATTATTCTATTATTCTATTATTCTATTATTCTATTATTCTATTATTCTATTATTCTATTATTCTTATTCTATTATTCTATTATTCTATTATTCTATTCTATTATTCTATCATTTTATTATTCTATTATTCTACTATTATTCTATTCTACTATTATACCATTATTCTATTATTCTATTATTATTCTACTATTGTTCTATTCTACTATTGTTCCATTGTTCTATTATTGTTCTATTCTACTATTCTATTATTCTACTATTTTTCTACTATTGTTCTATTATTCTATTATTATTCTACTATGATTCTGTTATTTCTGCTATTCTGCTGTTCTGTTATTCTCTTAAGATTTTATGGCAAAAGAATCCCAACACGTGTCTGCTTTAGATTTCTCGCATCAACCTCATTGAAAGTTCATTCTTCTTCATCCAGATTTTTTATGTTTGTTTGAAAGAGTTGAAAACAGATGGGGCTGTTTTTCGATCTTCTCAAAGCACAACTCCACGTATATTTACTCGGATGTCCGTCCTGGCCTATTTAAAAGGGCCTCCTGCAAAATAAAGTCAAACAGTATGGTAGAGGGTGGGAAGAATGAAAGCAATTTGAAAAATAAAGGTGTTTGTAAGACTTCACCTCTGCGGTTTCTCTCTTCCCCCCCCTCCCCGGCAGCCCGCGCCCACCCAGACTGGGGTACCATTTGCTAGGACGGGAAAACGTTACGGCAATACCAGTTACCTCCACGTCCAATTTCCCTCCTTCCCGGAGAAGGTTAAGAGTGCAGAAAACAGATCTCTCCCTTTGCATGAGAAAGGTTCTGAGTTCATATCCCGACAGGTTGCGGTTGGCCTGGAAAACCCAGAAGAAATTTTTATTTTTATTAAACAAACAACACAACAACAAAAAATCATCATTTTACATTGCATCTTGTAGAAAGTGTGTCAATTGGTTACGATTAGCTTTCGTGCATCTCTTCCACAGTCATTACTTATATTTGATATATATATATCAAATGTCAAATATTCTTAATGACTCTTACTATCAATATACCATAGTTCTCATTTGACTGAAGTTGCTTTAGTGTCCTTTTGCCTAAAATAATCCATCGTTAAAAACACAACCACCTGATGGCATTTCATTAGTTATTATACAAAAATCATCCAATAACCTTTATAACCTTTGTAACATATTCTAAATAAAGATTAGTTGACAAAGTTTCTAAGCCCCCTTTTTTTCCACGTCACTGTTTACAATTTATGTCCAGGTTCCTTTTGTTATGGTATACATACATACATACATACATACATACATCATTAACTGTATCCCTTATCATTATCATTCCATTATTAGTTATAGTTAATATTGGTTAACAGAAGATCCTTTACTGTTTATATCCATTTTCTTCTCATCAAACCAACACATATGTGTACCTTATTGTCATTATCAATTATTTATTTAACATAACAACCTAAAAGTTACTAAATTACTACTTACTAATTATAAAATTTAGTTAATTTTTTGTTATCAACTTTCATATATCCAATAACATTACACCTTTATAACATATTCAAAATAAGAATTAATTCACAAAATTTCTAAGCCTTTTTCTCCAAGTCACTATTTGCAATTTATATCCAAATTCCTTATGTTAAACCATATATATATATATATATATATATATATATATATAATTAACTATATCTCTTATCATTTCATTATTATTATTATTGTCATTAATATTTGTTAACAAAATCATTTACGAAAATCCTTTACTGTTTATATCCACTTTCTTCTCATCAAACCAACACATATGTGTACCTTATTGTCATTATCAATTATTTATTTAACATAACAATCTAAAAGTTACTAAATTATTACTTACTAATTATAAGATTTTGTTATCAACTTTCATATATCCAATAACATTACACCTTTATAACATATTCAAAATAAGGATTAATTAACAAAATTTCTAAGCCTTTTTTTCCAAGTCACTGTTTGCAATTTATATCCACATTCCTTATGTTAAACCAGTACATATATATATATCATTAACTATATCTCTTATCATTTCATTATTATTGTTATCATTAATATTTGTTAACAAAATCATTTACTACTTATATCCAACTTCCTCACCTCCAGCCAACATAAATATGTACCTTGTTACCATTATCAACTACTTATTTAACAAAGCAATCAAAAATTTACTAAATTCCTACTTACTAATCACCAAACAGCTACTTTTTTATTATCAACTTTCATATATCAACCCGTATCCTTCCAGAAGGCATATAGTTTTATTTCTTTTGCCATTTGTGGAGTTAATCTTCTGTTTATTTCCTTGGTAAAGTTTTTATGGACATCTCTCCGCACCTTGTTACTTGTTGCGTCTCTCAGGTAATCTCGGCGCCCTCCATTTGCTACTTTAATTTATTTATTTTTGGTTGTTGATCGTGCTTCTGGTAAGGTTTCTCTCCTTCAAACCATCATTTTTTCCCTTTCTTCTTCTTCTGTGCCTTGAAATTTGGGGTAGAGCTCCAGTCCATCAAATTCCCTTTCCCATACTCCTATTTTTTCGCTTTCAACCACTTTCACTCCATAAATCAAATCATTAATTTTCTTATCTTTATATTCATTTTTCTCTTCAATTTTGGGGCTCCATCTCCATCGTTTTTTTCTAGTATAAACTTTATCTTCTCAATTCTCCCAGTTACTTCCAATAAATTTTGAATTCCATCCCAAATATTTTGCAAAATTAAAGTTTCCTCTTCTGAAAATTGATCCATATTTCCAAATTGTAAATTACTGCCACTCTAGCTTTCCAGACTTTTACATACATACATACATACATACATACATACATACATATACATATACATATACATATACATATATCTTAAACACAAGATCATTTGTAATCTTCACAAGAAAGAGGTTCCGTTTTTTTTGTCCCTCTCCCAGTGACGATAAGGCTCTCAAAGGACACCTGTGTAAACACTTCATGCCCTTGGCTCTTATCACTTTTAATTATGGAACTTTGAAGTACAAAGACAGTAAAATAAAAGGAAAAACAGGAACGAATGCGTAGTTTCAGAAATTCTAGCCTCTAGCCTCCGAGCAGCAGTATTGCTTCCTTTCACTCTCTGATGTTGTCTCAGGCTTAAGGGAAACAAAGTTCTTAAATGGAGTTTAATAGCAAATAATAGAAACTTTTGTTAGAGTAGAGAAGGAGATTTTAATCCTTAAGTTAAAAAGTAAAGAAAAAGTCGAAGAAGAAAAACCGGTCCGTTCACTTTAAGAAGAGGAGAAAAAAAAAAGTTGCGAGCACTTCAATCCACGAAATGTAATTACAAAAGGAGGGGAAAAAAGCATACTATCCCAAACGATCCAATGCGGGTCAATTTCTCCGCTTACTTCTTCTGTTTAAGGATTTAATTTAGCATAAAAAAAGAAGTTTTTTTGGGGGGGCAGTCTTTTTCAAAACAGAAAAGATTCCTCACCAGATGGACACACTTTCTCTTTCTGTTTCCTTCCATTCCGGAGCCCTCCCAATTTCATCAGCCTAGGCTGCCTTTTGTTGCCAGCTTGAAAACCTTCTCTTGGATCAATCAGGGACTTTGCGGGGTCCTTGAGATCAGCAAGACGTAGTCTTCCTTTTCACCATCTCTCTGTTTAGGTCAGATGGGATCACCCAGCGGCAAAATTATCGGCAGCAATCTTGGAGCATCGAGACCACACGTCTGTACCGTCGTGATGTTGGCTCCTCCCCCGGCAGGAGAGATAATCTTGAGGGACAGGAGAAAGAGACACAGCCAAGGCATTGGTGAGATAAATCTGAATCCTGGGCAAAAATGTAATAAAGCTAGTCCTCGAATTACAACTGCAATGGAAGCTCAAACTTTCCATTGCTAAGCGAGAAGGTTGTTAAGTGAATTTTGCCCATTTAGAATAGAATAACCAAGTTGGAAGAATGGTGGGTTCCACTGCGCTGTACAGTAGAAGCCATTTTAAGGCACAACAGGCTGTATCTTAACAGAACACACATCCCAAGGGCTGTTAGGGGTATCTTACCCCTGCAATATTTGTTTCCAAGGTGTAAGTCATCTGTGTACCAAGTTTGGTTGAAATTGCTCGTGGCGTTCCAGAGTTATGCTGGAACATACACACACAGAGCCATTTTTTATATATAGAGAAGATTTGTTTCTGGAACTCTGCACTTTGATATGGCCCAAGAGGTAATCTAGAGGTGGGTTCATACCAGTTTGGCCCAGTTCAGCTGAACCGGTAGTGGCATGCCGCTCTGGGTTGCAGAACTGGCACCGACCCAGGCTGGCCACACCTCCGAACCAGTTCCCCGGTCACCACAGTCGCTGCCGCCATCTTGTTTTTAAGTTCTGCGCTATTAAATTGTGCATGCACGCGCACACAAAGCACATCCACGAGCAAACCAACAGTAACCACCCCTGGGCTAATCCATAAAATTAATGAATACATAAAGGCAATCCTTTGGCCCAGGGTTGTGTGCTCCCCAAAGCCCATTTTTCCACAGGGATCCTGGGGAGAATGATTGAAGGACTTGTCATCATTGACACACTAGGCTTTCGCATCCTGAGGTTTTTCCAACTTGCAGACAAGCCGGTCGGCGAAGGGAAAACCAGTGAGCGGCCTGGGAGAACGTGTGTTTATAATCCCTAACAGCTTTGCCCTCTGCAAAAGGACAAATGGAATATACATTGACATGCACCAAGGGACCGCCTGGCCTACGCCGAGTTATTTATACGCGGCCCTGCAGATGGCATTTCTTTCAACGCCCCCCCTCCCACCCCTCCCCAGTCCGAGAAATTTTATTTTACGGAGCTTGGCTGCTGCGGAGATGCCTCCGGAGGAAAAAAAAAACTTTTTAGGGGATGTCTTCCAGGTGTCCCAGAGACGATTTTAAAATAAAAAATAATTTCTCTTTTTTTAATCATTTTATTTTATTTTACATTGTTTATACATATCAATGCATGAATGGTGTGATACCTGAGTATCATACATTACAATACAAATAGGCATAGTATTATTACTCGCACTCTGTTTCCCTGAAAATAAGACCTCCCCGGATAATAAGCCCAATTGAGCTTTTGAGCACATGCGCTAAAACAGGGGTGTCCAAACTTGGGAACTTTAAGACGTGTGGACTTCAACTCCCAGCATGGCTGGCTGGGGAATTCTGGGAGTTGAAGTCCACATGTCTTAAAGTTCCCAAGTTTGGACACCCCTGCGCTAAAATAAGCCCTCCTCGTAAATATTGCAACACAGCAGCTGCCTCCCGCACCTCAAAAATAATAAGACCTCCCTGAAAATAAGGCCAAGCACTTATTTTGGGGGGTCAAAAGAAAATAAGACCCTGTCTTATTTTGGGGAAACACAGCAGTTATTATATTTCATTTTCATTGTTTGATATTATTTACCCATTTATTTTATTACCACCCTTCAGTTGTAAACCTTCTTCTTGTATCTTAATATATTGATATACATATAATATTTCCCCTCTTATCTCTATCTCTATTTCAACTTTCCCCCCCTCCTATCACTATTATGTTCAAAGACGTGATAATAACATTTCTTTTCTGTTTCCCATCTTCCATCTGATTTGTTATGCATGTTTCCATTATTTATCTCTTCACCTCTGTTTTTATTAAAGTTCCATTCTTCCTTCCTCTTTCTTTCTTTCTTTCTTTCTTTCTTTCTTTCTTTCTTTCTTTCTTTCTTTCTTTCTTTCTTTCTTTCTTTCTTTCTTTCTTCAATATATCAATATGCACTTCTAGTACCAATCACAATCATTTAAAAACATTCATTTTCCACTAAATTTCATTAATTGAAAATGAAAGTTTGAATGGTGGTATTAGAAAAAACATGAAATAGATGTTTATTTTTCCTAATACCATCATTCAAACTCTCATTTTCAATTAAAACCTAATTCTTATTCATACATCTATTCATGTTCTTTCCAATCCTTCAATCCGTATAATTCTCTATTAATACACGTTTAGGGTTAAAATACATTCTTTCATTATCGGATCAACATTTTGTTTAATTCTAGCATTTCGCTACTAATCATATACTTGTATAATTCTAATATTATTACACATTATTGAAATACTTTCATGAAATGTTTTTTATTTTACTTTCCCTTTCTTTTTCCTTTATCCATGTTTATATTTATACCTGCTATCTCGTACATGTTTGACAAACCAATAAATACAAATACGAATAAATCTTTGGGGGGTTTTCACCCCCTTTTTTTCCAGTCCAGCAAATGCTCCTGGAATTATTTGCTGATCTTTGCAAGCTTCTCGTATGATGGGAACTTAGCAAATTGAGAAGAGGATGCTTTGGAAAACTTTCAATTGGGGCCACACAAATTCCTGAATTGCCTTAGATCTTCAGAGTGTCCCGTCCATGCCAGCGGGGAGAACAGAGGACACAAAAGTTGTGACCTAACTTGGCTTTGGTGTCTATCCCAAATCGCTTTGCCTATTGTCTTTTGGTTCCAGCTTTTGCAGCTCAAACAAACCACAGTTTGTTCATCCTTCGGCTTCAAGGCGGTTGAAAGAAAACGGCGGCATCCCTGCTTCCAAAGTGGCTTTTGTCTTTTCTTCGCCTTTTCTCTTTAATCGTCTTCTTTCCAACGGGGTCGGTATCAAAGGGACCGGGAGAGAGAGGTGTCCTCTCTGGGTTTGTGTGTATGTGTGCGAGCAGAAGCCAAAAAACGGAATTCATTTGAAGGCGATGCCAACCTCCCGGGCTGCTTGGCACATCGGCTGGCCCTCAGTGTGATGAAACGGGGGCTGCTGGGGGGAGGAGGAGGCCTTGGGTGGGCCTGAATGGGTTGAATCAGAACAGAGGTCTTTCATCTCCCCATTAGAATTTTTTTAAAGGAGGGGGGGGCTGGAGCCAAGAGGGAGTTGCAAGAAGAAAAGTGAAATGTTAAAAAAAGTTCCTGGGAAACTTGCATTGAAATTAGCAGAAGTCTGGTACCCTCAGCCTTCTTTCCTTGGGAAAGTCTTCCCAAGGGGTGCAGGAGAGAGGAATGGAATATGGAATGAATAGAATAGAATAGAATACAGAATGAATAGAATAGAATAGAATAGAATAGAATAGAATAGAATACAGAATGAATAGAATAGGATGTAGAATGAATAGAAAGGAAAATGAATAGAATAAAATAGAATATAGAATGAATGGAATATAATAGAATACAAAATGAATAGAATACAGAATGAATATAGAATGAATAGAATACAGAATGAATAGGATATAGAATGAATAGAATAGAATACATAATTAATAGAATAGAATACAGAATGAATAGAAAAGAATAGAACAGAATACAGAATGAATAGAATAGAATACAGAAAGAATAGAACAAAATAGAATACAACAGAACAAAACAGAACAGAATACAGAATGAATAGAATAGGATATAGAATGAATAGAAAAGAAAAGAATAGAACAGAATAGAATACAGAATGAATAGAATAGAATCAGAAAGAATAGAATATAGAATGAATAGAATAGAATACAGAATGAATAGAATAGTACATAGAATGAATAGAATAGAATACAGAATGAATAGAATAAAATAGAATATAGAATAGATTAATAGAATAGAATAGAGCAGAACAGAACAGAATATAGAATGAATAGAAAAGAATAGAGTAGAATATAGAATAGAACAGAACAGATTAGAAGGTTATTCCTTAACTTAGCATCACAATTGAGTCCAAAACTTCTGTAGCTAAATGAAACATTTGTTAAGTGAGGGGAGGGGAGGGGAAAGGAGAGGAGAGGAGTTGGAAGGGACCTTGGAGGTCTTCTAGTCCAACCCTCTGCTCAGGCAGGAAACCCTACACACCATTTCAGACAAATGGCTGTGCAATCTCTTCTTAAAACCCTTCGGTGGTGGAGCATCCACAACTTCTGCAGTTCCACCGATTTATACCCGTGCATCCAAAATGCGATGCTGTGACCCGGGTGTTTGTACATATGGGTGTATGCAATTGTCAGTTGCAAAAGGCAGCTTGACCTGGAACAGCTTCCATCCTGCGACGAGACCTCTAACCTCATCAAACGTCCACATCTGCCTCTCCCAGGTCCTTGGGAAGGACTGAGTGTAAATATTGGGTGGACCTTGCCACCAACCATAATAATAACCATCGGCATTGACCGATTCGCCCTCGATCAATTTTAAAAGGCAGCTTGACTTGAAACAGCTTACATCCTGCGGCTGTTCTGCCCTAGGCTTCCCGAGACAGTAAAAATCACACACTTAGTCCCAAAAACCCTCTTTTTATTTCAACGGCTGTGAATTATGTTCATTCACAACCCGTAATGAGTCACAAAGAGTTTGTGAAGAGTCCAACAGAAGTTTGCTACAGTCCTTCGGGATAAGGCTGATAAGCACCCACCTTTCTCTCTCTTCAAATGCTGCCAGAGGCCTAATTGCCAATTAGTTTTGCAAGGCCAAACGGAGCACAGAGTCAAAACGGAGCTTCAGAGTTTAAACCGCCCAGCACGAACAAAAGTTGCTTCCTGCAAAGGCTCATGTTCTTTTGCTCCTCCTTTATGTCTTATGGGAGGGGCCAATCATCTCCAAGCCTTACTCCCGAGTCGCCCCTTTTGTCTTAACTGTTCTTGCCTTCTGGCAGCTCTGGGAACAGGCTCCCCCTGTTCCTCTGCCTCGCTGACATCTGACTCTGGAGCTCCAGAGGCAGCACATAACTCACAGATGGCCCCGGCCCTCTCTCTGCCTCCGACTCAGAGCCTTCGTCCGAGTCTTACCCAGACTCCAGGAATGGCTCATGTTCCTCCACAACCTCCTCACTTTCGACTCTGTTGCCAGCTCCGAGACTGCCAATGGACCACAGCAGCGCCAAGCCCTCTAACGCCATCAAACATCTGCCTCTTCCAGGGCCTTAGGATCAAATTGATAGGTGGATAAAAGTGCGAAATCCAGCCTGAACATCTGGCTGACGGACCATAATAACAGATGGGTTTTCTGAGGCTGCCTTTCACTGTTGCCCCTTTCCAAGTTTATTTCCCAAGTTCCCTGCTCACTTTAGAGATCCTGTTTTCCCCATGGAGATATTTGCTTTTAATTAAGGGACGCTGTGTGAGTTTTCCCAGACATTCAATCTGGAGCCCAAGGAGAAAGACGCTTTATAAACCCGAGTTCTGAAGAGAAGATCCTGGTTTGTGATAACATTGATTTGCTCGGTAATGATTTATAGCCCGGTAATCAAAGACGAGAAGGTTATTTCTTTCTTCTTATGTCACAAAGCTGAGCAAAGCTACTGTGTTCCCATCAGAATTTGCTTTATGAATTGACTTGACTTGAATTGAATACTTTATTTGGCCAAGTGGGATTAGACACATAAGGGATTTGTCTCCGGGGACAGAAGACAACCTGTGTTACTCAACCTATTTAACCTGGTTACTCAGTGAGCCCCTTCTCTGGCTTCCCACAAACTCCTGAAGAGTACACTCACCTCCTAAGTCAGGTTCCCACAGTGAGCTAAGCCACAGGTGGGAAAAGGATGAAAATAGGACATAAAAATGGGGCAAAACTCACTTAACCAATGTCTTGCTTAGCAATAGAAATGTTGGGCTAAAATGAGGTCATAAATCAAGAACTATCCATCCATATCTCTCTCTCTCTCTCTCTCTCTTCTATCATCTATCTATCTATCTATCTATCTATCTATCTATCTATCTATCTATCTATCTATCTATCTATCATCTCTATCATCTATCTATCTATATCTATCTATCTCTATATCTATCTATCTATCTATCTATTTTTCTTTTTCTATCTGTCTATCAGTATCTGTCTGTCTATCATCTCTCTCTCTTTCTCTCTCTCATCTATCTCTCTATTTCTCTCTCTATTTATCTATATCTATCTATCTATCTATCTATCTATCTATCTATCTATCTATCTATCTATCTTTCTTTCTGTCTATCAGTATCTGTCTATCATCTCTCTCTCTCTCTCTCTCTCTCTCTCTCTCTCTCTCTCTCTCTCTCTCTCTCTCCCTCTAAATACACACACACACACACACACACACACACACATATGATAAGGGAGAAGAGCTTGTGGCTTAGAGGCTAATACAACTGCCTAACATGTAAAATAGCCCAAGTTCCAATCCCAGTAAGGGTATCGCTAGCTGATGAGAGCTAAATAGCTTGAAATAGATCTATACTAGTCTTCCTTCATTTATTTATCAGCAAAAATATTATATATTATGTATGTATACACACACACCTTTCTCTATTATTTCTCTGCTGTCTGTCTCTATCATCTATCCCCCAATCTATCTATTATCTATCATCTATTCCCTCCCTCCCTCCCCCCCCCTCTCTCATAGAATCTTGAAAATTATATATAAAGAGTTGCAATTATATTGTCAGTATGGGAAATTTTATTCAAAGACGATTCAGGGAAGCAAAGACCAAAGGTTTTAGAAAATGCATCAATTCATTCGAGGATGAAGTTTACGTTAAAGGAGGTTGCTAATGACAACAGTACCAATATTCTTTATTTATTTTTTTTAATCTGTTAAAAAATGCCCTCCCTCCCTTCGAATGCAGGGAGCAAGCCTGCAGTTTGCGTAGTGCCTGCAGCTCCGGAGATGCGGAATGCCTTCCTGGAATTGGCCCCAGATAGCCTTCTGCAGCGTTCCTGGCAGCACATCAAAGGGGACCGAGACGTTAAGACCCAGTTACGGGGGTGGGGGGAGGGGGCTTCAAAGGAAATGACCTTGAGGCAGCCGGTACATTTATGGCCTCCACCGTCCTTTGAAAGTATGTAGTAGGTTATCGGCGCTTATGGGGACACACACCCCCCAGCGGTTTTGGATCATTAGCCTTGTTTTTGGAACAAGAGGGTGCCACTAGCTATGGAAAAAGGGAAAGGAGAGAAAGAGAAAAGTAGAAGAAGAGGAAGGGGGAAATAGAGGAAGGGGGAAGGGAAAGAGAGAGAGGGGCTAGAAGGAAGTAAGGAGGAAGGGAGGACAGGGAAGGAATCAGGAGAGAGGAAGGAAGGAAGGAGACGGGGGGGGAGGAAGAAATGCATGAGCGGTGGAATGAAAGGAAGAGAGAGGAGAAGGGAGAAATGAGAGGGGAGGAGGACAGAGAGCGAAGGGAGGGTGAAGCGAGGGAAAGGGTAGTGGACGAATGAGGAAGGCAAACTAAGGGGGGAAAGAGAGAAGAGGGGGAGAGGGAGAAAGAGCGTGGGGGGAAGAGAGGGTAGGTGAGAAGAGGAATAGGAAGGGAGGGTAGGGAAGGGGCTTGATCGTTGTTGAAGGCGGGGAAAGGAAGCGGCCCGTGCAATTTCTGAGGTCCCTTCCCCAGTTGACCCTGTGGCCGTCTTTCACCTCCTACGTTAGTCCCCGTGCACCCTTTCCCCGACTGCTGGCTTCCCTCCTTTTACCCCCACTCCTACTAGTATACCCTGCATCTCGTTCTATTGTGCCGGCTTCCTCCATTATCATGCTCGGTTCGTACCTATTCATTCCTTGACTCCTCTTGTATCTCTCGTTCTTCCGAGTTTACCTGATATCACCATTCCCTGTCCGTCACGTTCTCCCGTCTCCGAGGCGCTTTTCTCACGCCTCGCCTTCCATACTTGGATCAATCAATGTCCCTCCCACTTCTCTTTCTCATTCCCTTACCTTCTTCCATTCCTTCATTCTGCTCTACGCTTCCCTCTATCCCTCCCCTTCCGTCCCCTCTTGCCTCGTCTCTTCTTGTTTATTCTCGTCGCTCCTCTCCGTCCTCTTCTCCTCTCCGCTCGCTATCCTTTTCCATTCCCATCCCTGCCCTTTTCGCTCGGTACCTTTCTCATCTCAGATTCTCCCTCCCGTCCCCTCCTTCCACTATTATCTTTCCTTTCCTTCTTCGTACTACCTTTTAACGCCCTTTTCCTATACTTCCACTCCTACATCTCTCCTGCCCATTCCATCTCTCCACTCCCCTAAAGCCCCGTCTTACCTTCCGTTCCGTTTCCGTGTTCTGGCGTCCTTTGCCCTTCCCATCTGCCTGTCATCTTCTTTCTCGCCTCCACTTCTGTCTCGTCTTCCTCCCCTCCCTGTCCCATCCCCTTTCCCTCCTCGTACGTTTCTCATTTCCTCTTCTCTTCTCCTGCACTTTCTGGATTCTTCCGTCCCCTTCTTCCTCGCCCGTTCCCTTCCTTCCCTTCCTTCTGTCTCTCCCTCTTCCTTCCCTCCCCTTCTCCTACGGTGTCTAGGAGTAGTGTTGGGTTACTCCTCTTCCCTTTCCCCACTGCCGACTTATCCTTTTCTTTCCAATTCGCTCTCCCGCCCTTCGACTTCCCTTTCCTTCCGTCCTCGTACCTATGTTCCACCATCGCCTATCCCCGATCCCGCCTTCTTCCTTCCTCTTCCTCCCTCCCTTACTCGTATCTGCCCCCTTCCCGTCCCTCCATCCTTATACTTTCCTTTCCTTTCTCTCCTCCCTCCCTTCCCGCCCTTCTCCTCGCCCTCCCCTTCCATTCACTTTCCCTGCCCTGCTTCTGCTCAGTCCCTTCGCTCCCTTCCCGTTCTTCCTTATCCGTTTTCGACCTCCCCCGGCCCGTTCCCTATCCTTGCCAGGTTAAACCTTTTCTCTCACCTCGCCCTTCCCTTCCCTTCTCCTCTCCCTTCCCTTCCCTTCTTCCTTTTCTTTTCTCTCCCTCCCTCCCTTCCCTTCCATTCCCCTCCCTTCTCCCTTTCCTTTCTCTCCTTCCCTTCCCGTCCCTCATTCAATCCCTCCCCTTCCCTACCCTCCTCCTCCTTCATTCACATCACAAAACCCCCAAACAACCACCACCCCCGTTGCCCTCGCGCCTGTGCCAAAATACCTAACACAAATCTACCATGTCCAAAGCGTCCAACCCGCTCCGTCATACTCCTGGCACCCAACCCCTACCCCACCACACACATTCGCAACCGCATAACACTACCGCAACAGACAAATACCCACATCCAAATACCACCACCCACATAAACACTTCCAGCAATCAAAGGCAATCTATGATTTAGCTGATGTGGATAGGGAAGGAACAGCGCCGGCATGCAGACGCTGGGGACCATATGTTCCAAAGGGTATCATGCAAGGCACACCAATTTGTCATGACAATGGCATAGAGTCTCCTGCCTGAGCGGGGGGTTGGACTAGAAGACCTCCAAGGTCCCCTCCAGCTCTGTTTTTTCTATGTTAACCTATAGACAACATATGGATAAGATGACCCAACCATTCTACAAGGCCATTCTCTGGATATTGCTCCCACCTTCCCTTTTGGATTCACACAAGGGGTTGTGACTTTTCTCTCTTTTTGCTTCTTCTTTCAAAATCTTCTCCAAAATTTGTCTCGTCCACATGTCAGGCCTCTGGTTGTGGCCTGCCGAATCAGAGGAGGAGGAGGCGTGGGGATCAGGGTCAGCATCAAGGCAACCTGTGAGCTCCGAGGGGGAAGAGGGAATGGAGCTGGCAGAGAGAGGGGGCGGAGCCTGGGCCATCCATCATCCCTCAGATGGAGTGTCAACAGGTCTGGAGGGGGCTGATGAGGAAAAGGAGGAACAGCTGGGCCCAGTGGTTGACATACAGATATTCAGAAAGGAGAGGAGAGCAGTGGAAATCTATAGGCCGGTCCTTGGGATGGGAGAGCCACTGCTGCTAGCGAAGCCCCACCCTAGCTCTGGGGATAAAAGGCAGGGAGCGGAGATGAATAGATGTGGCAGAGGAGAGGAGAGCAGTGGAAATCTATGGGCTGGTCCTTGAGACGGAAGAGCCACCGCTGCTAGCGAAACCCCACCTTAACTCTGGGGATAAAAGGCAGGGGGTGGAGATGAATAGGTGTGGCAAAGGAGAGGAGAGCAGTGGAAATCTATGGGCTGGTCCTTGAGACGGAAGAGCCACCGCTGCTAGCGAAGCCCCACCTTAGCTCTGGGGATAAAAGGCAGGGAGCAGAGATGAATAGATGTGGCAGAGGAGAGGAGAGCAGTGGAAATCTATGGGCTGGTCCTTGAGACGGAAGAGCCACCGCTGCTAGCGAAGCCCCACCTTAACTCTGGGGATAAAAGGCAGGGGGCGGAGATGAATAGGTGTGGCAGACAACTATTCATCTCCCTGCTGGATGGACTTGTTAGCCTGCGGTGAGAGAGAAACTTTTTGCCGGGGCTCCTAATAAAGGAAATCTTTTGAGTTCACTTCAGAAGGTTTGTTGTGTTTGGAGAACTGGGTATGAACACCTCCGAAGTGTGAGGGGCATTGGGTGACCACCTGCAAATAACTTTAATTCAAGCCCGTTTGAACATCAGTGTGATATACAGTAGGTGACTGGAACTTTGAGGCAAAACTCAACTATTCGTTTCACTCCTCAGCCAGAAAAAGGAATTCGACAGGGTTAGAGGGAGAGGTGGGTTGCTCCCATTTCAGCCCAGATCGGACAAATCGGTAGTGGCGGCAGTGGGAGGCTCCGCCCACCCGCCCAGACTCTTCTGCGTATGTGTAGAAGTGCTGTGCATGCACATGAGCAAACCGGTAATAAAAAAAAAAATAGAAACCTATCACTGGTTAGAGGTATCTTGTCTACCAGGCTTTTAAAATTCAAATTCCATTGAGGAATCTGGAAGAAACGTACGGGGAGATAAATAAGTTCAACAGGTCTGCATAGTAGGATCCTCGGTGAAATTCTCTCACCTTCCAGCTCCTGAAAGGTCAGATTAGAGAAACTTAACAGGCCCTTTTCACCTTAAAAGAAAATACTATCCTATTTTGAGAACACTCTGGGAGTTTTCATACCCACTTGGAAAACCTCTTCATCCGACGGGTTTTCTGCCATCTTGCCGATAAACCCACATTTGCGAAGGTGTTTGAACAGTAGGCGATAGAAAAAAGAGGTCAATGTTACTCTTCACTCCTCCAGCCAATGACAACGCTGAAAACCAGAATTTTCTAAGTCCTTCTGATGCGTTGCTTCAAACAGCCACCAGGTGGCAGCAAAATAGCATTTTGGGATCTCTAGGGTGCCCCCTAATGGTCCTGTGGAATTTTGCAACTGAGTTATTTCAGTTCTTTTGGGATTCATATCCTCGGCCTGGTTTGGGAAATGTCCCATTTGTCGTCAACTCGATTGCAGGTCACTAGAGGAGCCATTCAGCTGGTTGAGACCAGATTACCCGAACCGTTAGCGGAAATTGTGGGTGGGCCTGGTCACCCAGCCCGGCTCTGTACCGTCCTATTTAGGCACGTTTTAAAGACTGGATGCATGTGCAGAGGGCGCGCATGGGAGCGAAGCGCATGCACGGAAGCGGCGCGGGTGCCCGCAAACCAGTGGTAACAAAATGTGAAATCCACCGGTGCAGGTCATGTATATAGATGAACAATCGAGGTCGGTTTTAATTTAAAATTTAAGATCAGTCCAGTGCAAATGTTTGGCCCTTGCTCTCCGAAGCGAGGAGGGCTGGTGCCATCTTAATGCTTCTCATAACATGTGAAAGCTGTCAACTTTTCCACACGTCTCCGGAAGCGAATTTAAAACAAATGTTTCACGGCAGAATTTCATCTCCCCGTGACTCAAATGACCAGCCGGTCCAGTTCAGCAAATGTTTTCTGCAACATTAATTGCATATTTCTCTCTTCCCCCCCCCCCTGCAACGGTTCTGCTCCGTTTCCTTCTTTCAGATGAGTGCAGATGAGATTCCTTGTCCGATTAAACACTCATTCAATCGTCTCCT
This sequence comes from Natrix natrix natrix, assembly GCA_029891615.1. NCBI lineage: Eukaryota > Metazoa > Chordata > Lepidosauria > Squamata > Natricidae > Natrix > Natrix natrix. The sequence goes on along the minus strand of JAKRSK010008526.1, from coordinate 922,186 downwards.
TGGTGGTTTCTAAATGTCTGTTTTTGTTCTGTCCGCTGATGGGTGCAGCTTTAGACTATGGATACGCTCTCATTCCCTCAGCCCCGTTTCCCTTTCATTCCCTGGAATAGTGTAATCGAGAGCCAGTTTGGCCTAGCTAGTAGTTAAGGCACCGGACTACAAAATGGCTTCCAGCCCTGACAGGGAGATTGTGGGTTCTAGTCCCACCTTAGGCATGAAAGCCAGCTAGGGGACTTTGGGCCCATCACCAGGAGACAGGGAGTTCTAGTCCTGCCTTAGTTATGAAAGCTGACGGGGTGACCTTGGGTCCATCACCAGGAGACAGGGAGTTCTAGTCCCGTTTTAGGCATGAAAGCCAGCTGGGGGACTTTGGGCCCCTCACCAGGAGACTAGTGAGTTCTAGTCCTGCCTTAGTTATGAAAGCTGACTGGGTGACCTTGGGTCCATCACCAGGAGACAGGGAGTTCTAGTCCCGTTTTAGGCATGAAAGCCAGCTGGAGGACTTTGGGCCCCTCACCAGGAGACTAGTGAGTTCTAGTCCTGCCTTAGTTATGAAAGCTGACTGGGTGACTTTGGGCCAATCACCAGGAGACAGGGAGTTCTAGTCCTGCCTTAGTTATGAAAGCTGACTGGGTGACCTTGGGTCCATCACCAGGAGACAGGGAGTTCTAGTCCCGTTTTAGGCATGAAAGCCAGCTGGGGGACTTTGGGCCCCTCACCAGGAGACAGGGAGTTCTAGTCCTGCCTTAGTTATGAAAGCTGACTGGGTGACCTTGGGTCCATCACCAGGAGACAGGGAGTTCTAGTCCCGTTTTAGGCATGAAAGCCAGCTGGGGGACTTTGGGCCCATCACCAGGAGACAGTGAGTTCTAGTCCTGCCTTAGTTATGAAAGCTGACTGGGTGACCTTGGGTCCATCACCAGGAGACAGGGAGTTCTAGTCCCGTTTTAGGCATGAAAGCCAGCTGGAGGACTTTGGGCCCCTCACCAGGAGACAGGGAGTTCTAGTCCTGCCTTAGTTATGAAAGCTGACTGGGTGACCTTGGGTCCATCACCAGGAGACAGGGAGTTCTAGTCCCGTTTTAGGCATGAAAGCCAGCTGGGGGACTTTGGGCCCCTCACCAGGAGACTAGTGAGTTCTAGTCCTGCCTTAGTTATGAAAGCTGACTGGGTGACCTTGGGTCCATCACCAGGAGACAGGGAGTTCTAGTCCCGTTTTAGGCATGAAAGCCAGCTGGAGGACTTTGGGCCCCTCACCAGGAGACAGGGAGTTCTAGTCCCGCCTTAGGCATGAAAGCTGGTTCAGTGACTTTGGGTCAGTCCCTCTCTCTCAATCCAAGGCCTCACAGGGTTGTTGTTGTGGGGAAAATAGTAGGAATAAGGACTTTTAGCTATTATCACTTTGTTGAGTCATTTGTAAAACTAATAAAGGCAGGAGTTGATGGATAGATAGATAGATAGATAGATAGATGGATGGATGGATGGATGGATGGATGGATGGATGGATGGATAGATAGATAGATAGATAGATAGATAGATGATAGATAGATAGATAGATAGATAGATAGATAGATAGATAGATAGATAGGGTTTCTTGAAGGAGGACATTTACAGGTCCTTAACTTACGACCATATTTGAGCCCATCATCTCTCTTGTTAAGTGAGAAATTTCTTCTTTTGCCCCATTTTACAACCTTTCTTGCTACAGTGAATCCCTGCAGACGTTAGCCAGATGAGTACTGATGGATCAGTGGTGGGATTCAATTTTTTTTACTATCAGTTCTGTGGGCGTGTCTTGTTGGGTGTGGCATGGCTTGGTGGGCGTGGCAGGGGAAGGATACTGCAAAATCCCAGAGAATAGATGGGGGCGAGGCCAGCCAGAGGTGGTATTTGCCTGTTCTCCGAACTACCATATTTTTCAGAGTATAAGACACACCTTTTTCCCCCTAAAAAGAGGGTGAAAATCTGGGTGCATCTTATACACCGAATACAGCATTTTTGGCCTCCCGAAACCCCACCCCGTGCATCCTGTTTTTTGCAAAAATGGACACACAGAGGGTTTGGGAGGCCTGCAAAGTGCTCCTGGGGGCTGGGGAGGGCAAAAATGAGCGAAAAAGGGGCCTGTTTTTTGCTCGTTTTTGATGCCTCCCCCAGCCCCCCAGGTGCACTCTACAAGCCTCCCAAAGCCTATGCATGCCCTGTTTTTTTTTTGCAAAAATGGGGCGTACAGAGGGTTTGGGAGGCTTACAGAGTGCAAAAACTTTTTTTTAATTTACCTCTTCAAAATCTTGGTGCGTCTTATAGTCCGAAAAATATGGTACTCAAAATTTCCTCTAGCGGTTTTCCAGAACTGGTCAGAACCTGCTGAATCCCACTTAAGCGATGGATGCTGGTAGGCAGAGGCAGAATTTTTTTTTTCTTATTTTCCTCCCCCAAAACTAAGGTGCATCTTATACTTCAAAAAATACGGTTAAGCAGAAAATCTGTGATGTTCATCAAGGTGGGTTTAGGATTATGGGCTCACTTCTCCCCCCTTTGATCAAACAGGACCAGCAAAGGGAAAGGGGGGGAAAGCACCCCTCCCCCGAGAAGGGGCTGGGAGGAAGTGGAAGGAACTTGATTGAGTTTTAATTTACAAAGGCTGGAAATATGCTGGATTTCTTGCAGGCAGCAGACCTTAACCAAAGTTGGCAAGGGTCCTCAAACGTGACAAGACATGGGCCCGAGACTGGGTTATGGGGAGGGGGAGTTGCCAGGTTGGAGAGAAACTCAGGAATTCTGGGAGTCGAAATCTACACCTCTTAAAGTTGCTAAGTTTGAAAAAGCCTGGAATTCTGGGAGTTGAAGTCCACACATCTTTAAATCTCCCAGTTTGAAAAAGCCTGGAATTCTGGGAGTTGAAGTCCACACCTCTTAAAGTTGCTAAGTTTGAAAAAGCCTGGAATTCTGGGTGTTGAAGTCCACACCTCTTAAAGTTGCTAAGTTTGAAAAAGCCTGGAATTCTGGGAGTTGAAGTCCACACATCTTTAAATCGCCAAGTTTGAAAAAGCCTGGAATTCTGGGAGTTGAAGTCCACACGTCTTAGAGTTGTTTAGTTTGAGAAACAAAAGAATTCTGGGAGTTGAAATCCACACAAGTTGGAGAAACCCTGGAATTCTGGGAGTTGAAGTCCACACCTCTTAAAGTTGCTAAGTTTGAAAAAGCCTGGAATTCTGGGAGTTGAAGTCCACATGTCTTAAAGTTGCTTACTTTGAGAACCCAAAGAGTTCTGGGAGTTGAAGTCCACACATCTTAAAGTTGCTATGTTGGACTAGAAGACCTCCAAGGTCCCTTCCAACTCTGTTGCTCTATTCTATTCTAAATTCTGAGCCCAATTGCAGTCATAAGTTGAGGATTACCCGTATCGAGCTTTCTGCTTGAGCAAGGGGGTTGGACTAGAAGACCTCCAAGGTCCCTTCCGACTCTTGCTATTCTGTTATTCTGCACTTACTTGTTCCAACTTTTGTTCTCCCCGAGGGAGGCGGTATAAAGGCAGAATGCACAACACACACACACCTCCATGTCGATCTTACTTGGAGGGGCTACCACTTCTACTAGCCCCATTTCACTTGGTTTCCTACCAGGCGGAAAGCCAAGACGCTCCGCAGAGGATCATCAAACTGAGTCCCAAGCCGCTCCATGTCGAAGGGAAACAAAATAAAAAGCCATTAACAAACAATGGTTTGTCAGAATCCATGTGCTTGGAATCCCCAGGCTAAGAAGGGTGATTCCTGCCTCATTGACCAAGCACGCCGGTCTGAGGCAGGCATTTGCAATCCATTTACTCCGGGTTGGAATGTCCGGCAGAGAAAGAAGCAGCAGCACGGGTGAAAGGAGTCGCGGCCGAGAGTCCTGGGATGCAGGAGGCGCAACAACACACCTCTCCTGCAAGGCTGCGTCTGCTCCCAAGTTTTTCGGGTAGTTCTTGACTCACCATGGAGGCCAACATTCCCGTGGCCGAGCGAGACGGTGGTTGAGGGAGTTTTGCCCCATTTTGCGACGGTTGTAAAGTGAATCCCTGTAGTTGTTAAGTTAGGAACCCTGCTGTTAAGGGAACCTGGCTTCCCCATTGACTTTGCGAACCAGAAGTTTGCAAAATGGGGATCGCATGGTGACCCCGGGACACTGCAACCGTCATAAATACATGCTCAGAGAGCACCAAGGACTGCACACTTCTCCTCCTTCTCCTCCCTGAACCCCATCCCCTTCTAGTTCTGATGATGTTCCCTAGTTGGATCATGAAACGTCTGCAAGAAAACATCCAAGCTCAGAGAGCACCAAGGACCCCAGTCCTCTTCCTCCTCCTCCACCCTCTCCTCCTCTTCCTCCTCCACAAACCATCCCGTTCTAACTCTCATTATGTTTCCTAGTTGGGTCATGAAACGTCTGCAAGAAACAATCAAGCTCAGAGAGCACCAAGGACCCCACGGTCATCGTACTCCTCCTCCTCCTCCTCCTCCTCCTCCTCCTCCTCCTCTCCACAAACCCCTGACTCCCTTTTAACTCTGATGATGTTACCTAGTTGGGTCATGAAATGTCTGCAAGAAAACCACCATGCTCAGAGAACACCAAGGACCCCAGTCCTCTTCCTCCTCCTCCTCCACCTTTTCCTCCTCTTCCTCTTCCTCTTCCTCTTCCTCTTCCTCTTCCTCCTCCTCCTCCTCCTCCTCCTCCTCCTCCTCCTCCTCCTCCCTTTCCTCCTCTTCCTCCTTCTCCTCCTCCTCCTCTCCTTCCTCCTCCACAAACCATCCCCTTCTAACTCTCATTATGTTTCCTAGTTGGGTCATGAAACGTCTGCAAGAAAACCACCATGCTCAGAGAGCAACGAGGCCCCCCCAGTCCTCCTCTTCCTCCCTTTCCTCTCCTGCCTTCCTCCTCCTCCTCTTCCTCAAACTCCACTCCTTCCTAGTACCAATGATGTTCCCTAGTTGGGTCATGAAACATCTGCAGAGAGCATCAAGGACCCCAAAGTCCTCCTCCCTCCTCTTCCTCCTCCTCCTCCTTCTTTCCACAAACCCCTAACTCCCTTTTAACACTGATGATGTTCCCTAGCTGGGTCCTGAAACGTCTGCAAGAAAACCACCAAGCTCAGAGAGCACCAGGGACTCTCACAGCTCAACCCTGAGCTACAAAAATATCCCACCGGAATCACGCGATTCGCTCAGCAACCACAGCAAGAAGGGTCGTAAAACCAGGCACGACTTCCTTAAGGACCACATCGCTTCGCAACAGGCGTTCCAGTCCCAATTCTGATCGTAAATCAAGGACCAACTGCGGGGTGGATTAGGGGATGCTGAGTAGCTAATCCCTAACTGCAAAAGTTGGATTGCTCCGTTAGCTGGAACGGCGTTTGGTTCCATGGAAAGCTAGATTGGCTTAGGCTACTGACCGGTGCAGTTTTCCAGTTCTTTGGCTGAAAACCGAGCAGTTCAAATTCTTGGCCCAAATCAGGGGGAGTTGTCCCTGAAAATCCCCCGGTGGATGGCCAGAAAATTAAAGTTTTTCTTCACCCAGATGCTCGCCAAGTTCCAAAGCGAGACAGAAGGAGGAGGGGGGGAAAAAAAACAGCTTTCACACCCAACAGAAAAGATTATTCTGGCTATTCTGTGTCCTTGTCAGCCCCCTTCCACCCTCTGCGTTCTTCCATCTGGTTTCATCACAGTCTTATCATTCACGTACAGATTAAGAGAGTTGGAGGGGACCTTGGAGGTCATCTAGTCCAACCCCCTGCTAGAGCAGGAAGTCCTTTACAATGTCAGGACTAATAGCTGTCCAGGCTCAGATGCACAGATTAAGAGAGTTGGAGGGGACCTTGGAGGTCATCTAGTCCAACCCCCTGCTAGAGCAGGAAGTCCTATACAATGTCAGGACTAATAGCTGTCCAGGCTCAGATGCACAGGTTAACAGAGTTGGAGGGGACCTTGGAGGTCATCTAGTCCAACCCCCTGCTAGAGCAGGAAGTCCTATACAATGTCAGGACTAATAGCTGTCCAGGCTCAGATGCACAGAGTAACAGAGTTGGAGGCGACCTTGGAGGTCATCTAGTCCAACCCCCTGCTAGAGCAGGAAGTCCTATACAATGTCAGGACTAATAGCTGTCCAGGCTCAGATGCACAGGTTAACAGAATTGGAGGGGACCTTGGAGGTCATCTAGTCCAACCCCCTGCTAGAGCAGGAAGTCCTATACAATGTCAGGACTAATAGCTGTCCAGGCTCAGATGCACAGATTAAGAGAGTTGGAGGGGACCTTGGAGGTCATCTAGTCCAACCCCCTGCTAGAGCAGGAAGTCCTATACAATGTCAGGACTAATAATAATAATAATAATAAATATTTATTTCTTAGCCGCACCCTCTCCCGAAGGACTCGGGGCGGCGTACAATAAAACATAGGAAATAAATATATAAACAAACATACATATAACAAAAACGTATACCAAGACATATACATATACAAGGAGGAGGTGAGCTGATGAATAAAAAACAATTAAAAACACAATGTTTAAAAACCCCTAAATAATTTAATGCAATTAAAATACCCCAAATAAAAAACCCGTCAGGAGCGATATAGTTGGATCAAAGTTGAGCCAGGCCAGCTACTTGAAATAGGTGGGTCTTGAGCTTTACACGAAAGGAGCGGAGGTCAGAGGTATTCCTAATATCCGGGGGGAGGTCATTCCACAGGGCTGGGCCCGCCACAGAGAAGGCTCTACTCCTAGGCGCCGCCCCCCGGCACTGCCTGGTGGACGGCACCTGGAGGAGACCCTCTCTGTGCGAGCGGATTGGTCGCAGGGATGTATGGGGCAGAATACGATCCCGCAAGTAACTAGGTCCTGAGCCATGGAGCGCTTTGAAGATCGTTATCAAAACCTTGAAACGCACCCGATAGACCACAGGAAGCCAGTGCAGCTTGCGCAGGAACGGTGTCACATGGGAGTACCTAGTACTCCCCATAATTACCCGCGCGGCTGCGTTCTGGACCAACTGTAGCCTCCGGGTGCATTTCAAGGGAAGCCCCATGTAGAGAGCGTTACAGTAGTCCAAGCGAGACGTCACCAGCGCATGAGTGACCGTGCGTAAGGCGTCCCGGTCCAGTAGGGGGCGCAATTGGCGCACCAGGCGAACCTGGTGGAATGCCCCCCTTGCCACGGCTGTCACATGGTCATCCATGGACAGCCGGGCATCCAGGAGGACGCCCAAATTGCGCGCCCGCTCCACGGGGGCGAGTTGGATGCCCCCGATGGCCAATGATGGAATTAATTGGCTGAACCGGGGAGCTGGTACCCACAGCCACTCCGTCTTGGAGGGGTTGAGTTTGAGTCGGTTGCCATCCATCCAGACCCGTACGGCTTCCACACACCGGGACATCACTTCGACGGCCTCGTTGGGGTGGTTTGGGGTGGAAAAGTACAGCTGAGTATCATCAGCGTACAGATGATATCCCACCCCGAAACCACGGATGATCTCACCCAGCGGCTTCATATATGTGTTGAACAGGAGTGGCGAGAGGACCGACCCCTGTGGCACCCCACAAGTAAGGGGGCGTAGGGTCGACCTCTCCTCCCCTGCCAACACACGCTGCGTCCGGCCAGAAAGGTAGGAGCCGAACCACCGCAAAACGGTGCCCCGGACCCCCAACCCCTCCAGCCGGCGCAGCAGGATACCATGGTCGATGGTATCAAAAGCCGCCGAGAGGTCTAATAGGACCAGAATAGAGGAGCAACCTCTATCTCTGGCCCTCCAGAGATCATCCACCAACGCGACCAAGGCCGTCTCCGTGCTGTGACCGGGGCGGAAGCCGGACTGGCGCGGGTCTAGATAATCATTTTCCTCCAGATGTCGTGGAAACTGGTAAGCCACCACACTCTCTACAACCTTCGCCAAAAAGGGAAGGTTGGAGACAGGACGATAATTGGCCAGCTCCAGAGGGTCCAGGGAAGGCTTCTTGAGCAAGGGTCTCACCACCGCCTCTTTCAAGGCGGCCGGGAGAGACCCCTCGCTCAACGAAGCGTTCACTAGGCCCAGGAGCCAGTCTCGTGTAACCTCCCAGGATGCCAGTACAAGCCAGGAGGGGCACGGGTCCAATAAACATGTGGTGGGTCACAGTCGTCCACGCATTCTGTCCAAATCCTCGATGGCAACCAAGTCAAACTCCTCCCAGGTCAATTCCTCAAGACTCGCCACGGACGTCTCCATTGAACCACTGACAGGGACCCAGTCCTTCCGGATTTGAGCGATTTTATCCTGCAGATATTTCCCAAATTCCTCTGCTCTGCCCTGTAAAGGGGCCTCCCGCGGCCTCTGAAACAAGAGGGAGCGGGACACCTGAAACAGGGTGGCAGGGCGGTTCTCTGCGGATGCAATGAGAGTGGCACAATATTGGCGTTTGGCCACTCTCAATGCCACAAGGTACGTCCTTAAATGGGCTCGTGCCTGTGTTCGATCAAATTCGGAACGGGAGGATCTCCAACGACTCTCTAGGCGTCTCTTGCGGCACTTCATCACCCTTAGCTCCTCGGTAAACCAAGGGGCCAGGGTGGATTGTTGCCGCCGGAGAGGCCGCAAAGGCGCCACCCGGTTCAAGGCCCCGGTAGTCGCATTATTCCACGCGACCACCAGGTCCTCTACCCGGGGGCGGGTCAGGGTTACAGGTGGTGGCCCAAGCTCCGTCTGGAACCTATCAGGTTCCATCAGGCGCCTGGGGCGGAACCATCTGGAACTTTCCGGTTCCGCCTCCCCGCGGCGGGAGGTAGCACCAGGGAAGTCAAGACGAAGGAGTGAGTGATCTGACCATGACAGGGGAGTGATGGTTAAATCCCCTCCTCCCAGATCACTCAACCACTGGCCAGAGACAAAAACAAGGTCCAGGGTGTGACCTCCCTCGTGTGTCGGGCCCTGAATCAATTGGGTCAGGTCCATGGCTGTCATGGAAGCCATGAACTCCCGAACCCCCTCTGATGCTTCTCCCATCGATGGTAGGTTAAAATCCCCCATCACTAAAAGTTTGGGGGTCTCAACCGCCACCGATGCGATCAGCTCGAGGAGTTCAGGCAGGGCCGCTGATGTATAGCGAGGAGCCAGGTATACTATCAGCAGGCCCAACTGTCTCCCAGGGCCCCATTTCACAACAAGGGATTCACATCCGGACGTCTGTGGCACAGTAGACTCCCTCGGCTCTAAATCCTCCCGAATAATTGCTGCCACCCCACCGCCCCTTCCCTGGGCCCTAGGCTGGTGAAATGCTCGGTAGCCTGGTGGGCACATTTCCACGAGGGGTAAACCTCCCTCGTGGCCCAACCAGGTCTCCGTTATTCCCGCGAGGTCCAGCTCCCCCTCCGCAATTAGGTCGTGAATGAGGGGGCTGTCCAGGCTCAGATGCACAGATCAACAGAGTTGGAGGCGACCTTGGAGGTCATCTAGTCCAACCCCCTGCCCAAGCAGAAGAAATGTAGGTGAAATGCTACCGGTTCGGGCTGGTTTGTCTGAAATGATAGTAAAAAAAAAATGCTTTAAAAAGTTTTTTAAAAAGGACAATTAAGCATGGGATAAAATATATGAAACATGGACATATATAGAACTTTTAAGATGATGAACGAAGTGAGATGTGTACCACTTGTTATTCCATGTAGTAGATTAAGGGAATTGTAAAGAACATTGAACAGCGAGGATCGCCATTTATAGACAATTAAGGGTAATCTAATCCAAGATATGGAAAAATGGAGAGGGAACATGAAATATATTTACAATGGGAAACTATTGAGATTATAAAGACAGAATCACAAATTGGGGGCATGGAAGGATGCATAATTATATAAATATAATGATGAGAATAGCTGGGAATCGTAACCAGGTCTACATCTCGCCCAAAATTAGGCTGGGTGTGTGTGTGTTAAAAGCACAATGACTATATATGAATACTTTCTTGCTCTGTTTTTTTTAAAGGAGGAAGATATATGTTAAAATTAAATATGTTTATTGAAAAGGAATTATAAATGCCATGAACATAAAATGGAGCTCGCTCAGAAGCTGAAATACACCAAATAAATGAGATGAAGAGTGGGAAGTAGAGGAGAGAGGTAAGGGAAGAAGAGAGGGAGAGGAGAGAGGGCAAGGAGGGGGGGAGAGGGGAGAGAAAGGAGGAGTGGAAAGGGGAGAGAGGAGAAGGAGAGAGGAAGGGGAAGTAGAGAAGAACGACAGAGGGAAGAAAGGAGGTAGGGAGGCAGAGGAGAGAGGGATTCCTGCTTTCGAGGCAGGGGGTCAGATTGGATGACCTCCAGGGTCCCTTCCTGCGTTTCTAGGATCCCACTGCCCTTTCCGAAAATCAAGACTAGCGATCACAAATTGGACTACGCCATTTGTCAGAAATGGTGTAGGACAGTGATGGCAACCCATTTTCTCTTCGGATGCCAAAAGCATGCCCACGCGCGCTATCGCCCATGCTCGCTTGCCCACCCCCACAATTTACTGCCCCCCCCGCACCGTGCCGCTGTACATGCATGCATGACCCCCCCCTGCAGCCCTGCACATGTGTGCATGGCTTTTTGGGAGCCTGGGGAGGGTGAAAATGTCCTCACCCTGCCCCGCCGGAGGCCCTCTGGAGGCTGGAAAATGGCCCGTTTCCCGACTTCCAGTGGGACCGGTAGATCTGTTTTTTGCCCTCCCCAGGCTCCAGAGGCTTTCTAGAAGCCTGGGGAGAGTGGAAAATGGCTTAACATACAAACCCGAAGTTCGGGAGGGTTGTCCATTGGGCCATTTTTCAGGGAAGCCTCCGGAGGGCAAAAAACGCCCCAAAAATCAGCTGGTCAGCACTGACATACGCACTGGCACCGACAGGGCAACGCCTTCTATTGCCATAAGTTCACCATCCCGGGCGTAGGGTCTCCTGCTCAGGGTGGGTGGGTAGGTGGGGTGTTGGACTGGATGACCTCTAAGGTCCTTTCCAACTCTGATCATCTAATCTAAAGAACAGCCGTGACCTTTCAGGGAGGCAAAGAAATGTGACCTCCTGCTCATTTGGAGAAGAAAGAAGGAAGAGGAAGGGGTTGCCTCCCTCAAAAACACACACACACACACACACACACACACACACACACACCATTTAAAGCCAAGCATTTGGAGATAACTCCCTCCAAGAGAGCGAGCAACCTAGAAGTTTAACATTACTGAGAATATTTATGAAATCCCTTTGTCCCCTTTGCAACAGTCCAGCTCGTTGATGTGATCCATAAATTTTATCTCTGCCTCCATTTCCCTCCATTTCCAGGCACTTTCCTTTTTTAAAAAATAAAATAAAATCATCTAATAAGTAAAATAAAAATACAATCCAAGCCCCCTCCGCCTCTCTGGACATCTGGGAGAAATCTAGGCAGCTCCCAGCTGCTGCCTTGGGATCCAAAAAGCTGATCATCGTGGCTGAGAAAATTGTGTCGGGTTTGGTGGTGGGAGTGTGGAAGCCGTGTGTGGAAGGATGAGAATGAGAGAATTGAAGGGTCTTTAGAGGTCATCCAACCCAGCCTCAGGACAGGATCCACTACAGAAAGCACCTCTACCACCTCTACCTCCCGTCTCTGTCTGAAAAACCTAGAGATCAAAAAAGTTAAGTCATAATACAGCTGTTTTATATTTTTTTAATATACAGTTTTCTTTTTAATGTGTGACACGCACTATGCCACCTCTGTCATGAAAGCTGACTATACGACCTTGGGCCAATCACCAGAAGACAGTGAGTTCTAGTCCTGCCTTAAGCATGAAAGCCAGCTGGGTGACTTTAGGGCAGGGGTGTCCAAACTTGGCAACTTTAAGACTTGTGGACTTCAACTCCCAGAATTCCCCAGCCAGCTGGGGAATTCTGGGAGTTGAAGTCCACAAGTCTTAAAGTTGCCAAGTTTGGACACCCCTGCTTTAGGGCGAGTCACTCTCTCTCAGTCCAACCCACCTCACAGGGTTGTTATGGGGAAAACAGGAGGGAGAAGGATCCTTAGGTCTATTCCATGCCATGAGTTCTCTGTAACAATAAGAAAGGTGGGATAAAATGAATAGACATATAAATTAAAAAAAATATCCTTTTCGTTTTCTCTGCTGTGGGAAAAATGTAGTCCTTTTCTCTTTCAAACATTTATTCCTGACCTGGACCACTGAAAAGGTCAGAGCAGAATAACAGAATAATGGAAGGGACCTTGGAGGTCTTCTAGTCCAACCCACTGCTCAAGCAGGAGACCCTATACCGTTCCAGACAAATGGCTATCCAACCTCTTCTTAAAGACTTCCAGTGTTGGGGCATTCACAACTTCTGGAGGCAACTTCTGTTCCACTGATGAATTGTTCTAACTGTCAGGAAATTTCTCCTCAGTTCTAAGTTGCTTCTCTCCTTGATTAGTTTCCACCCATTGCTTCTTGTTCTACCCTCAGGTGCCTTGGAGAATAGCTTGACTCCCTCTTCTTTGTGGCAACCCCTGAGATATTGGAAGACTGCTATCATGTCTCCCCTAGTCCTTCTTTTCATTCAACTAGACATACCCAGTTCCTGCAACCGTTCTTCATATGTTTTAGCCTCCAGTCCCCTAATCCTCTTTGTTGCTCTTCTCTGCATTCTTTCTAGAGTCTCCGCATCTTTTCTACATCGTGGCAACCAAAACTGGATGCAGTTTTGGACACCACGATCTTCCACTAACCATTCCTAGCACCATCGGCTTCTCCCACGAATTTGCACGCATCACACGGCCAAAGTAAATCGGACGTAGTCTTACGATGCAGCTAGTAGATTAATCTTGTTTTAGAGCATACATTTTCAATATCCTTTTTTTCCCCTATTTACGGCCTCCCAATTTCCTCCTAAGGATGGAAATGTTTCTCCTGCAAACCTTCAACATCCCAATTTCCCCACTGGTCACCTTGGATAGGTGTGCAATTTGCACCCCTGGATTGAAAATCTCGCTTCCTCGCTCTCTGTTTGTAGAAGCGCATTCTGACCGAGGCTCACCCCAAAAAGCACGAAGCAGATTCCTGGTCCCGACAAAGCCCCTTTTATTAAACGAATATGAATTCCTCCCACTCACATTCAGCCAAGGCCTGGCAAACAGTCTTTCAAGGGTGAGGTTAGGACCACAGACCTTATCTAGCTTGGAAAGCTGCCCTGTAAATATTTTCCAAACGAGGTGCTGTGCAAGGAAAGACTTTGGCACAGAGTCTCTGAGATTCACGGACAGATCTTCACACTCCTGAAACAAAGGAATGAACGAATGAATTGTTACCTGCAAAAGCCCCCTCCCCTTTCGCTCCTCTTTTATTTCCTATGGGAGGAGCCATTCACTGTCCACCCAAGTTGACCCTGCTTTCTTAGCTGTTCTTTTCTTCTGGCAGCTCAGTGCATACACACACCAGGAACAGGCTCCAGCTGTTCTTCTGCCCCGCTGATCTCCGACTCCGAAGGCAGCTGATAACTGTCAGACTGCCCTGGCCCTCTCTCTGCCTCCGACACAGAGCCTGCATCAGAGCCTTCCCCAGACTCCAGGACTGGCCCGGGTTCCTCCCCAACCTCCTCACTGTCCAAATCTGCTGCCAGATCTGCTGGCGGGCCACAACAATACCGGTGTGCATTTTGCCAGATTTCGATGCTAGAATTCCAATCGTGTGAAACCGAAGCCCCGGACAGACTCCGGAATTGGCAGAGGAATTCTTTGTATTATTATTATAGCCAGACTACACTACAATTTGTCCAGCAAAAGAAGCCTCCGAAATGCCCTTTGTCTCCTTCTACACATCATCCATGAACTTCGTGGATGTACTCCATGTACACCATCATCCATCCATGCTTCCCTAACGGTTTACTCTTCTGGTTACGTCAACATCGGTCGGTAATATCATCCGGTCCCATCTGGATTCGACCCTTGAAATCTTCAGCATCCAACGGCCGTACCAGAGAGAGAAAGTTGTTATCCGCTAAGGAGAAATTTCCTGAAATTGAGAACAATTTATCAGTGGAACGGCTTCCCTCCAGAAGTGGGGAATGCGCCAACACTGGAGGCTTTTAAGAAGAGGTTGGATAAACATTCGTCCGAAATGTTATAGGGCAGTGATGGCGAACCTTTTCTGGCTCACGTGCCAAAAGTGGGGAAATGCAAGGGGGGTCGTGCACAGGCATGCCACACCCATAATGCTATGTGCATTACCACAGCACACATGCGGGCACGACCAGCGCTCCTCCCCACATTTTTGCTGTGCTTTTTTCGCCCTCCCCAAGCTCCAGAGGCTTTCTAGGAGCCTGGGGAGGGTGAAAATAGCCTCCACCCCACCCCTACCCCCGAGGCCCTCCGGAGTGCGAAAAACTGGCCCTATGGACAAACTGGAAGTTCGGGAACGGACTTCTGGTTTGCTCGTAGGGCTGGTTTTAGCCCTCCGGAGCCTTCAGGCAGCTTTCCTGAAGGTTCCAGAGAGCAAAAAATGACACCACGCGCAAACTGGAAGTGACTTCTGGGTTGCTCGTAGGACTGGTTTTAATCCTCTGTTGTTATTCTATTCTATTTTATTCTGATTTCCGTTCCATTCCACTCCAATATTCTATTCTATTCTGATTTCTTATTCCATTCCATTCCAATATTTTATTTCTACTTCTTATTCCATTGTATTCTATTCTATTCCTTATTTCATTATTCTATTCTATTTTCTATTTTATTCCATATTTCTATTCTATTCTATGTTCCATTCCACTCCAATATTCTATTCTATTGTGATTTCTTATTCCATTCCAATAGTCTATTTCTTTCTTATTCCATTGTATTCTGTATTCTATTCTATATCTTATTTTATTATTCTATTCTATATTCTATTTTATTCCATATTTCTATTCTATTCTATTTCTATGTTCCGTTCCGTTCCAATATTATATTCTGATTTCTTATTCCACTCCGTTCCAAAATTTTATTTCTATTTCTTATTCCATTGTATTCCATTGTATTCTATTCCTTATTTCATTATTCTATTCTATATTCTATTTTATTCCATATTTCTATTCTATTCTATGTTCCATTCCACTCCAATATTCTATTCTATTCTATTGTGATTTCTTATTCCATTCCAATATTCTATTTCTTTCTTATTCCATTGTATTCTATTCTATTCCTTATTTTATTATTCTATTCTATATTCTATTTTATTCCATATTTCTATTCTATTCTATTTCTATGTTCCGTTCCATTCCACTCCAATATTCTATTCTATTCTGATTTCTTATTCCATTCCAATATTCTATTTCTTTCTTATTCCATTGTATTCTATTCTATTCCTTATTTTATTATTCTATTCTATATTCTATTTTATTCCATATTTCTATTCTATTCTATTCCGTTCCATTCCACTCCAATATTCTATTCTATTGTGATTTCTTATTCCATTCCAATATTCTATTTCTTTCTTATTCCATTGTATTCTGTATTCTATTCTATTCATTTTATTATTCTATTCTATATTCTATTTTATTCCATATTTCTATTCTATTCTATTTCTATGATCCGTTCCATTCCACTCCAATATTCTATTCTATTCTGATTTCTTATTCCATTCCATTCCAAAATTTTATTTCTAGTTCTTATTCCATTGTATTCTATTCTATTCCTTATTTTATTATTCTATTCTATATTCTATTTTATTCCATATTTCTATTCTATTCTATTTCTATGTTCCGTTCCATTCCACTCCAATATTCTATTCTATTCTGATTTCTTATTCCATTCCAATATTCTATTTCTTTCTTATTCCATTGTATTCTATTCTATTCCTTATTTTATTATTCTATTCCATATTCTATTTTATTCCATATTTCTATTCTATTCTGTTCCGTTCCATTCCACTCCAATATTCTATTCTATTCTATTGTGATTTCTTATTCCATTCCAATATTCTATTTTTCTTATTCCATTGTATTCTATTGTATTCTATTCTATTCATTTTATTATTCTATTCTATATTCTATTTTATTCCATATTTCTATTCTATTCTATTTCTATGATCCGTTCCATTCCACTCCAATATTCTATTCTATTCTGATTTCTTATTCCATTCCATTCCAAAATTTTATTTCTAGTTCTTATTCCATTGTATTCTATTCTATTCCATTCCTTACTTTATTATTCTATTCTAGATATTTGCTCGTTGAATCTGGCTTCCCTATTGACTATTCTAGCCCCGGGACACTGCGACCGTCATAAATGTGAGTCAGTTGCCAAGCATCTGCATTTTAATCATGTGACCATGATGCCATAACGGTCGTTATGTGTGAAAAACAGTCATAGTCATTTTTTTCAGGTGTGTTGTACCTTTGAATGGTCTCTAAATGAACAGCTGTAATTCAAGGTCATGCCCTATATATGAAAATAACGGGACGCTGTGGCTCAGTGGCTAAGACACTGAGCTTGTTGATCAGAAAGGTCGGCAGTTCGGCGGTTCGAATCCCTAGTGTCGCGTAACGGAGTGAGCTCCCGTGACTTGTCCCAGCTTCTGCCAACCTAGCAGTTCGAAAGCACGTTAAAAAAATGCAAGTAGAAAAATAGGAACCACCTTTGGTGGGAAGGGAACAGCGTTCTGTGCGCCTTCGGCATTGAGTCATGCCGGCCACATGACCACGGAGACGTCTTCGGACAGCGCTGGCTCTTCGGCTTTGAAACGGAGATGAGCACTGCCCCCTGGAGTCAGGAACGACTGGCACATACGTGCAAGGGGAACCTTCACCTTATATATGAAAATAAAGCATTTTCCCCCTCTGCCAAAACCTAATCGGGAAACTGAACACATGGTGATGTGCAAAGCTTTTTCAGAAAGAGCCTCAAAACCAGGTGGGATCCCCGATTTCCCTGCGCATAAAAAGTGGGGCGGCTGTTGAACCCACGGCGAGCCCTTCCCAGAATCCCCTCGGACAACTGGGCATCACATTCCCTGCGAGGACTTTGAGAGAGTAATTGGATTTCTTTTGAGTCTTGATTTGAATCTGATTGATCGAATCCCTCAAATTCCAGGCTCGGCTGCAAACGGAGGGCTTTCCCAGGCCAATTTCCAGCTGTCTCTCACAGCTGGGCTAGCCGAGAAACCAGCCATCGGGCGGGCAAAATTTGTCCCCTCCTTACCCCCAACAGCTCAGTCGACACCCTGGGTCAACCGGACAATGGACTTTTAATCTGATTTATTGCCATGGGAGCCAAGAGGGAAAGGCAAGAAGTTAAACCTGAACTTTTTGACTTGCTGGGATTAAAGATTTGGGAGGCCAAAGGGAAATCGCCAATGGTTGAAAGACAGAGCAGTAGCTGAACGTAGAATCTTAGGACTGGAAGGGACCCCAACAGGTCTTCTAGGCTAACCCCTTGCTTGACAAAGCAATAACTGAATGAAAAATCTTAGGGCTGGGACCTCCAGAGGTCTTCTAGACTAATCCTTGCTTGACAAAGCAATAACTGAATGAAAAATCTTAGGGCTGGGACCTCCAGAGGTCTTCTAGACTAATCCTTGCTTGACAAAGCAATAACTGAATGAAAAATCTTAGGGCTGGGGCCTCCAGAGGTCTTCTAGACTAATCCTTGCTTGACAAAGCAATAACTGAATGAAAAATCTTAGGGCTGGGACCTCCAGAGGTCTTCTAGACTAATCCTTGCTTGACAAAGCAATAACTGAATGAAAAATCTTAGGGCTGGGGCCTCCAGAGGTCTTCTAGACTAATCCTTGCTTGACAAATTAGTAAGTGAAAGTAGAATCATAGAGCTGCAAGGAACCTTGGAGGTCTTCTAGACTAACCCCTTGCTCAAGGCAGGGAAACCCTATACCACTTCAGACAAATGGATATCCAACTTCTTAAAAACCTCTGGTGTTGGAGCATTTACAATTTCTGGAGGCCAATAATTCTACTGGTTAATTGTTTTCAAATTTCTCAGGAAATTTCTTAGTTCTAGGTTGCTTCTCTCCTTGATTAGTTTCCACCCATTGCTTCTTGTTCTGCCCTCAGGTGCCTTGGAGAATAGTTTGACTCCCTCTTCTTTGGGGCAACCCCTGAGATATTGGAACAATGCTATCATGTCTCCCCTAGTCCTTCTTTCTCTTAAGCTAAACATACCCAGTTCCTGCAACCGTTCTTCATATGTTTTAGCCTCCAGTCCCCGAATCATCTCTGTTGCTCTTCTCTGCACTCTTTCTAGTTATGTCATGGCAATCAAAAACCATGCTGGCTGGGGAATTCTGGGAGTTGAAGTCCATACCTCTTAAGGTGGGTAAGATTGCAAAACTCTGATCTAGAAATGAAAAGTTCAAGTACAATCATAATTAAAATCTCAGGAGGAATAAAAAGCACTGAACAAGGAGGTACTTTCAGATACAGGCAGAGCCCTCCGTCAATGGAGACTTGAAATAGGAAGTCCGCACATTTGAGGGGTGGACTAGATGATCTTGGTGTTCCCTTCCAACTGCACCAAGCTATAATTCAATCGTAAGATAATAGCTAAAGGGAAAGGAGCTGCAACAACAAATATAAAAGAGAAGGGGTCTGGACATGACCCATTCCTTTGGGATAACAGATGGGTTTTTGGATTAAAATTCCCTTGAAAGTTTTATATTTCATTGGAACTTTCCAAGAAAGTAAATCCATTTTATTTTACTTGCTCTTGGAATTCCCTGCTGTTATTATGCAATGTCCCCAAATACGAGAAATGTAGTGAGCAGAAACCTGGAGGAGAGGGAGAGAAGGGGGAAAAATATTTTATTTAAAAGGATTTTTTTTAAAAAGATAGAAATTTACCAATTCAGCTTGTGAATCGAAAGATAGGACTCTGGTGCCATCTAGTGGTTCATTTGACATCAGAATAACAGAATTAAGAAGGGACCTTGGAGAATAATAGAATAGATTCAGAAAATTTGAACATAACAGAATAAAACCTAATTTTTCTCATCCTGTCATGCACAACTGGCTAGGGAATTCTGGGAGTTGGAAGTCCACCCATCTTAACAGAGTTGGAAGGGACCTTAGAGGTCTTCTAGTCCAACCCCCTGGAGGAAAACTTACACCACTTCAGATAAGTGGTTATCCAATTGAATTAATTGTTCTGTCGGGAAATTTCTCCTCATTTCTAGCTTGGGTGTTTTTAATGATCTTCCACCTCTTACTTCTTGTCCTGCCCTCAGGTGCTTTGGTGGTTGACAACCCCCCCCCCCCCCCCAAATTCTCTGGGACTGCCCCTTTAAATATTGGAAGCATGGCTGGCTGGGGAATTCTGGGAGTTGAAGTCCCTCATGTCTTGAAATAGCTTAGGTTGAGAATGCAGGTTGAAGAAAAAAGACTTAACAATTATTACAGATGAAATCGTCTTGGGGTTGAGCCCAACTTCAAAATGATTTTTATGACCACATCTTTGTTGTTTTGTGGGGCAACGATACAGGGTGTCATCCTCGACTTACGGCAGGTTGCTTAGCAATCACTTAAAATTAAGACGGACCCAAAAAGAGGCATTTCCAACCCAGATTCGAAGTTCGGTGGCTGAGTCATCCTCCCAGTCACATAACCATATTTTGGTGAGCTACTTAATTAATGACCAACAACTTATGACCATAGTTCTGGGCTCCGTAATGGTCGTATGTCGAGGATTATTGATTTCACCGGTTAGGAAATTTTATACTTTGACATAAACCATGAGGTCTTCCATCCACACTCAGCTTTAGCTTCCAAGCCCAATTAGAAAGGCAGCGATTCCTTTACTGTTACAACCAACTCTCTACATGGGGCTCCCCTTGAGATGCACCCGAAGACTGCAGCTAGTTCAGAATGCGGCCGCGCGGGTTATCATGGGAGGATCAAGATACTCCCACATAACACCATTCCTGCGCGAGCTGCACTGGCTGCCTGTGGTTTTTCGGGTGCGTTTCAAGTTGTTGGTTACTATCTTCAAAGCGCTCCATGGCATGGGACCTAGTTACCTGCGGGACCGCATCTTACCTCATACATCCCTACGACCTATCCGCTCTCACAGGGAGGGACTCCTCCAGGTGCCATCCACCAAGCAGTGCCAGCGGGTGACGCCTAGGAGTAGAGCCTTCTCTGTGATGGGCCCAACCCTCTGGAACGACCTCCCTCCCGATATTAGAATTACCAATGACCTCCGCTCCTTCCGACAGAAGCTCAAGACTCACCTGTTCTGACTAGCTGGCTTAGCTGATTGACAGTTCCATCTTCCACCTCCTGGCAAACATTTTATTGGGGAATTTTTAAGGGAATTTTAATATTTGTATTTTAACTAAGAATTGTACAGTATATTTTACCTCCTCCGTCTACGTCCACGTCCACGTCTATGTCTATGTTCATGTCTATGTATTTGTATATGGTTTTAACATGACTGTACACCGCCCCGAGTCCTGCCTAGGAAAGGGTGCGGTCTAGAAATAAAAGTTATTATTATTATTATTATTATTATTAACTGCTCAGACCAAAATAGCAAATTCGTATTTTATTTCTGCATGGAAAGAAACTATACCAAAAAAATTCATCCCCCCCCTCCTTCCTTCTTGTTTTGGCCAAAAATACTTCCAAAATGTTTTTTGTAGCAATTCTACATTTTTAAAATAAAAATTCCCCCAAATTTCAGAATTCGTTGTTTGCTCGTTGGCCCATGTTTTCGTCACTAGGCATAAACAGTAAGCCTAGCTGGCCATCGTTTTTAGCTCTTTGCAAAGTTTTCATAAGAGAACTTAAATTCATTTGTGGAAGGGGGGAAAACCCCTCCAGTGACTTCTGTATGGGTTGAACTCGGTTGGAAAAGAGACCGAAGAGAACAAGTCAACCAAACCTCGATTTAATAAAGTGGGCTGCGATTCTGAAAACAGTCCCGGAATTCATGAAATTTCTTTTTTCTGAAATAACTTTAGAAGCCTTGTGGAAATGATAACTTAGTTCAGCTAACTGGGTCAGTCCCCAAGCTGTGTCCAACCTTAAGTCAATTCGAGACTTGTGGACTTCAACTCCCAGACTTAAGACTTGTGGACTTCAACTCCCAGAATTCCTCAGCCATGACGGGCTGGGGAATTCTGGGAGTTGAAGTCCACCAGTCTTAAAGTGGCCAAGGTTGGAGACCCCTTAAAAGAACCTTAGGCCTTTTCCCCCGGCTCCTAGCAAAGGGTTGAAGAGATGGAAAAGTACATTTTCACAGCATAGCGTAGGTCAAATTTACATCCTTCTTTTTTGGGCCTGGGATTTGGGGATGGAGGGAAGAAATTAACGATCAATACACGCTTTTTAATGAACTGGCTTTTCTTGGCAATAAACCAAGGAAGAACTGGAGTCCTTTATGCTTGGAGAACAAGACTTCAACTGGTAAATTATCCGCAGCTCCTTTCAAGACAGGCCTGCAATGTAAGGGGGCCTACTCTGATGTGTTACTTCAAATGGGGGCGCTAAATGGACCCTTATTATTATTATTTTAGAAGGCCAAATGATGTATCTCAACCACGCTGGTGGACCGCTCCCCCCCCCCCCCCGCTCGTTTTAAGTCTCTTGGACCACTTCGGAATCGCGGGACGGAACAAAATCCTCTTGAAATTCGGCTTTCTCCGGATAGAGTTTCATGTAAGTGTCCACCATTAAGTCCAAGTCGTGCTTGATGTCAAAGTTTATGTTCAACAGGGCGAGGTTACTGGACCGCTGCTCGGTCACCGTGTTCTTGAGGTAGGCCTTCAAACGCCGTCGGCCGATCTCGAATTTCTCGCTCTCCACCTTCATGATGGGCAGGATGCAAAGGACCTTCAGCAACGAGTAGACATTGGGGAAGAACTTGATGTCCGGCAGGTGGAGAGTCTCGTAGATGGTGGTGGGCAGCTCGATGTCCTTCCCGCGGTGTTTCCACTTGATTCTCCAGCAATGAAGCTCCGCGGACAGAGTATCCGGGTTCGTGAGGTCGTTCTTGTACATATCGGCATGATGTTCTTCGGAGGTGTTGAATTTGAGCTGCCCCATGACCGAAGGCACTAAAGACAAGCACTTGAGGGCCTTCAAGTGCTGCTCTGAGAAGATGTCCTTCAACTCCTGGATTATGTGTTCTACCGTCGGGATGCTGAGGGCTTCTTTGTAGTAATTCTCAGGAGTGATCTCAGAATCCATATTTCCTTGTTGGGCTCGGCAAAACTTCCCGGGCAATTTAATGGGGAGGTCCAGCTTGGAGGCCAAGTTGGTGGCTTCCTCAAACCAGAACTCGTGATACACCTCGATGTTCTCCATCACCTCGTTGAGGGAATGCAGGACGGCGGTCAAGCTGCTGGCCGCGAAGAAAACGTCGGACGTTTGGCCCTGGAGATTCTTCCCAAAAGCTCTGGTGAAGGAGAGAACGTTCTTGATGATGACCACCGTGACCACGAAGTCAAAATTCACCAGGGCCATGGAGAGAATGCTCGCTTGTCCCACCAGGGAGCTGTTCCATGCTACGGACACGTCGTTGACACCGTCCAAGCAGAGCACCAGAGCTTGGAGAAGGTCAACCATGATCTCAAAGCTGTCATGGCGTCCTGTCCAGTGAGAACGGGCGATCTCCTTCAGCAAATTCCCTTTCTCCTCGCTGTTGTGGAAGAGGACGGAGAGAATGTTGTCCAGCCCATCCGACATCTGAGGGAATTGCAGAAAGAACAAGCAGACCTCTTCCATGGTTCCCAACGCCGCCGAAATGCCCAGAACGGGGACCGATTTGGCCAACCACAGGTTCAAGGCACATGAAGAAGACAATGTGTAAATGGCCTGAGGATACTTTTCCAAAATCCTCGTGGCCACGGTCTTCATTTTAGACGCAAACCCGCTGGAGACGAAGTAGGCCTGGCCTCGGCAATACTCCATGTTTAAGCCCCACTTTTCAGTAATGGTGGTGTGGAACTTCACCGC
This sequence comes from Natrix natrix natrix, assembly GCA_029891615.1. Taxonomy (NCBI): domain Eukaryota; kingdom Metazoa; phylum Chordata; class Lepidosauria; order Squamata; family Natricidae; genus Natrix; species Natrix natrix. Next base: position 899,269 of record JAKRSK010008526.1, on the reverse strand, counting down.
TAAGATTTCCGGGTCGGCTTCATAAGGTAGGAAGCCGACGAATTCTTCTCGCAAGTTGTGAGCATCGTCCACAAATCTCACCAGGAGGGGCAAGTGATCCTCGCCAGCCAAGTCCACCACTTCGTCGGTGACAATGGAGAAAAACTGGGAGTCCCTAACCTCCCTCAGCATTTCTTCGCGCACACAATTCTCACAAATCTCCAGCATTTGCTTCTGCTGGGTTTCGGAGCAGTAGGCCAGGTTCACGGCCGTGGTCTCGAATTGTTTCCTCAGAACTTCATCTCCGGAATTGATCCGGAATTCCAAGAGGGCTTGGAAATTATCCGGGGTGAAAATTCCTTCGGGAAGTTCGTCGGCGTTGTGGCCGTCCAGAGGGATGTTTTGTTTGCCCATGAGGATTAAAATCTCGAATAACGATTTGAGGTAATCCTTGTTTTCCCGCTCTTCTTGGGTTAACGGGACGTCGTCGTCGGTCGGCTCTTCTCGGCCTTCTTCTGAGGCGGGGTTCTGGACGTCGTTTTTGGACTCGGAGTTGGTCTTTTCTTGTTCGAAAGTTTCGTCAACTAGGAAAATGGGAAGAAAAAGTTTATTTAATACTCACCCCTCGGGGTACCAAAATATTCTCTTCAAATGACTGAGATGTTAAAACACTTCAGTTGTGTTATTTATTTTGTTTTATCCCACCTTATTACTATAAAAGTAACTCAAGGTGGCTACGACATACAGTGCTTACTACACCTTCCTCTTTTTCCCCACAACAACCTTGTGAGATGGGGGGGGGGGAGAGAGAGAGGGAGAGGGGGTGAGAGAGAGATTGGCTCGAAGTCAGTCAGCTGGTTTTCCTGCCAAAGGCAGGACTAGAACTCACTGTCTCCTGGGGATTGGCTGAGAGTCAACCAGGGAAGGAGGGAAGGGAGGAGGGAAGTGAAAGAGAGAGAAAAGAGGGAAAGGAAGATTGTTGGCCAAGCAGGTACAAAAACAGCCAGGGAAATGATTGAAAGCTGGGAAACAGGTTTGAAAGGTCAAAAAAGCTAAACTTCTCATTCCGGTGACCGACCCAGATTGGATCCTAAAACCATTTCACTGCCCATTGTTACTGATGTGCTAACCCAATTCTAAAAAAAACAAGTAATTCAAACTTACTCTTTTGCTGTTTTAATGTTCGTATTTCCTCTTCACTCTGGGGAATGAAAAGGGAGATGTTTTTAAATTCACCCATTTGAGAAGCATTTGAAGCACAATTCAAAGAAATTCTGGACGCATTTTCTGAACACTGACTGTTTGGATCAGAAGGAAGGAAGGACAGGAGAGCGAGGGGGGAGGGAGAAAGGAAGGAGGGATGTACACACAGTAGAAGGAGGGAGGGAAGGATGTACAGACAGGAGAGGGAGAAAGGGAGGGAGGGAAGGAAGGAAGAAGGGATGTACAGATAGAGGGAGGGAAGAAGAAAGGAAGGAAGGGATGTACAGACAAGAGAGGGAGAAAGGGAGGGAGGGAAGGAAGGATGTACAGGCAGGAGGGATAGAGGGAGAAAGGAAGGAAGAAGGAATGTACAGACAGGAGAGGGAGGGAAGAAGAAAGGAAGGGATGTACAGACAGGAGAGGGAGAGAGGGTGGGAGGGAAGGAAGGATGTACAGACAGGAGGGAAGAAGGAAGGAAGAAGGGATGTACAGATAGAGGGAGGGAAGAAGAAAGGAAGGAAGGGATGTACAGACGAGAGGGAGAAAGGGAGGGAGGGAAGGAAGGATGTACAGACAGGAGAGGGAGAAAGGGAGGGAGGGAGGGAAGGAAGAAGGGATGTACAGATAGAGCAGTGCTTCTCAATTATTTTCTGTCATGCCCCCCCCTAGGAAGAAGAAAACATTTCGCGCCCCCCCCCCCCCCCCCGCGACTGTAAATAGTATAATTTGTCTATAAAATTGTTATAAGTAGACCTCTGCATAACATAGCACACCGGTCTTTCCTCGTCTCCCACCGTAGTCACATGCTTTCTTTCCTCTTTCCCTCTTACTTGTCTATCCTTCCTTCCACCCTCCCTTCCTCCTTCCCTTCCTTCCTGCCTCCCTTCCAGTTCCCTCCTTCCTCTTTCCCCCTGCCTGCCTGCCTTCTTTCCCTCCTGCTTATCTATGCTTCCTTCCTTCCTTGCACCTCCCTCCCTTCTGCCTGCCTGCCTTCTTTCCTCTTTCCCTATCCTCCTATCCTTCCTTTCTCCCTCCCTCCTTCCCTGCCTCCCTTCCAGTTCCATTCTTCCCTCCTTCCTTCTGCCTCCTTCCTGCCTGCTTGCCTTCTTTCCTCTTTCCCTCTTACTTGTCTATCCTTCCTTCCACCCTCCCTTCCTCCTTCCCTTCCTTCCTGCCTCCCTTCCAGTTCCCTCCTTCCTCTTTCCCCCTGCCTGCCTGCCTTCTTTCCTCTTTCCCTATCCTCCTATCCTTCCTTTCTTCCTCCCTCCTTCCCTGCCTCCCTTCCAGTTCCATTCTTCCCTCCTTCCTTCTGCCTCCTTCCTGCCTGCTTGCCTTCTTTCCTCTTTCCCTCTTACTTGTCTATCCTTCCTTCCACCCTCCCTTCCTCCTTCCCTTCCTTCCTGCCTCCCTTCCAGTTCCCTCCTTCCTCTTTCCCCCTGCCTGCCTGCCTTCTTTCCTCTTTCCCTATCCTCCTATCCTTCCTTTCTCCCTCCCTCCTTCCCTGCCTCCCTTCCAGTTCCATTCTTCCCTCCTTCCTTCTGCCTCCTTCCTGCCTGCTTGCCTTCTTTCCTCTTTCCCTCTTGCTTGTCTATCCTTACTCCCTCCTCCCCTTCTTCCCTCCCTCCCTGCCAGCAGCTCCTCCAGCATCCCAGCTGGAAGCAGCAGCACAACAATCGCCGTTACCAGTGGCGAAGGGGTGGTGGTGGCAAGATCGGGCGACCGCCGCCCCTTTGTCCCTTCCCCAACAGCGGCTGTTGCTCTTCCGCTTCCAGACGGGCTGGCGGGGAGGCGAGCTACCTGCATAAAGACGCCGCCGAGGGCATGGCAGAATATATCCCGGCTTGAAGTGGCAGCGCTGGGGACTGCTCAGAGACTCATCAGAGCCGCGGGCTGGAGCTGTGCAAAAAGTCTGCTTGGGCTGGGGGGGGGGGGAAGGGAGGGAAGCCTGGGACAGCCATGCTTCCCTCCCTCCCACCCCCGCCCGAGCAGGCTTCGTGCACAGCTCCAGCCCGCGGCGCCAATGAAAATCCACAGTCCGAAGTGCTGCCACTTCCAGGCGGGATATATTATGCCTCGCCCACGCCGCCCACGCCGTTGCACCCAGATGGAAAGGGAGCCTTCGCACCCCCCTTTACGGAGCCTCGCGCCCCCCCATGGGGGCGCGCCCCACTATTTGAGAACCGCTGAGATAGAGGGAGGGAAGAAGAAAGGAAGGAAGGGATGTACAGACAAGAGAGGGAGAAAGGGAGGGAGGGAAGGAAGGATGTGCAGGCAGGAGGGATAGAGGGAGAAAGGAAGGAAGAAGGAATGTACAGACAGGAGAGGGAGGGAAGAAGAAAGGAAGGGAGGAAGGGATGTACAGACAGGAGAGGGAGAGAGGGTGGGAGGGAAGGAAGGATGTACAGACAGGAGGTAGAAAGGAAGGAAGAAGGGATGTACAGACAGGAGAGGGAGGGAAGAAGGAAGGAAGAAGGGATGTACAGATAGAGGGAGGGAAGAAGAAGGGAAGGGAGGGAGGGATGTACAGACAAGAGAGGGAGAAAGGGAGGGAGGGAAGGAAGGATGTACAGGAAGGAGGGATAGAGGGAGAAAGGAAGGAAGAAGGAATGTACAGACAGGAGAGGAAGGGAGGGAGGGAAGGAGGGAAGGAAGGACTGATTCTTTGAGACCTTTTAGTTAGAATGAAGAGCTTAACTCTGGGAGTTGAAGTCCACACATCTTAAAATGGCCACATTGGGGGGAGAAAAACAGATTTAGAAGACAGACGTCACTTTGAGAATTTACCGTCAGGGATCAATGCAGCCGGAGCCAAACCTTACCAGCTCTTTAATCCTTTTGCGGTGCCTGCTGTGTGGGTTGTTCAAATGGCTGGTCAAGTCGAATATGGTGGGCACGGCGTTGTCCCGTAAAACTGTCCTGTAGGGGCTCTGGAAAAGAAAAAGAAAAAAAAAGGAAAATGGAGGAGAGGAAAGGGAGAATGAAGGGAAGGAAGGAAAAGAAGGAAAAAAGAAAGGGAAGGGAAAAAGAAGGGAAAAGGGAGAGGAAGGAAAGGAAGGGGAAAGAAGAGGAGAGATTTGGGTTATTATAATCTGTTATTTTTAATTGCTCTCCCAATTTCCATTTTCATTCACGTTATACTCCAAACTTGGGAACTTTAAGACTTATGGACTTCAACACCCAGAATTCTGGGAGTTGAAGTCCCCAAGTCTTAAAGTTCCCAAGTTTGGACACCCTTGGTCTACAGCTTCCTCCCACTTACGCTCCGACATATCATGGAGGTCTCGAAATGCTCTGCGCACAGCCGGTAATGCTTGTTCAGCTGATCGGGCGTCTTATCTTCCAGATCAACTCTTCTGCAGTTCTCAACCCATCGCTGGCACCTACAAAAAAAAAAAAGAGAGACAGGTAATTCACATAAATCTATATCTATAAAAGCCAAGTACCACTCACGCATCATTGCGAAATTTGAACCGTAAAGCCTACAAGCTTGAAATTGCCTTATATTAACACGCTCTGATGCTAAGGAGTTCTATTCCCCCTCCCCACCTGAAAAGAACTCTGTTCCAGTTGCCAATTGCCTTATATTAACACACTCTGATGCTAAGGAGTTCTACTTCCCCTCCCCACTTGAAAAGAACTCTGTTCCAATTGCCAGTTGCCTTATATTAACACGCTCTGATGCTAAGGAGTTCTACTCCCTCTCCCCACCTGAAAAGCACTCTGTTCCAATTGCCAGTTGCCTTATATTAACCTGCTCTGATGCTAAGGAGTTCTACTCTCCCTCCCCACCTGAAAAGAACTGTTCCAATTGCCAGTTGCCTTATATTAACACATTCTGATACTAAGGAGTTCTACTCCCCCGCCCCATCTGGAAAGAACTCTGTTCCAACTGCTGGTTGCCTTATATTAACACACACATATATAAACGTGTTAATATATATATATAAACGTGTTAATATATACATTTTTATTTTTTATTTTTGAATAAACACAAACAGACAAAACACAACAAACACCACAAAAATATCTTCCATTACAAATTGTAAAGAGTGTGTCAATTGGTTACAAAGAGCTTTCGTGCATCCTTTCCACAGGCATCACCTATAATTCATATCAAGTTATATATTTAAATCAAGGTTTAACCCTTAAACAAGGTTTTGTTTTCACTTCTGTCCAGCTGCCAAAGCAGCATCCAAAGAGCACATATAAACAACCCATGCTCTTCTCCTTATCTCTTCTGTAAACAAGCTGAAGCCTTTGGAGTGCAAAGTCAAAATGATCAAAGAGAAAAAAAGAGAAAGCAATATTTCCAGGACTCAATCTCCAACCTCCAAGTGGCAGCGTAACTTCTTTTCCCTCTAATGTTACTACCCTCTTTATATTCCTTTTAGATCTTTCTTATATTCCAGGCTTAAAAGAAACAAAATTCTTAAATGGAGCAAAATAAAGAGAAAAAACCTATTCAAACCAATATTATAAAAATAAAGAAAAAGATTTAATCCATAGGTAAAAAAGAGATAGAAGAAAAACCAATACTTTCACTTTAAAAAGAGGGAAATATTTGCAAAAGTTCCATTCATAAAAGAAAATGAAAAAAAAGGATAACACACTGTCCAATATAGCTTAATTTTGCTGTTTATTTTCTTTTTTTTGCAAGTTTAATTTAGCTTTGATTTTTGGGGGGCAGTCTCTTTTATATCAATAAAATTTCCTCACCAGATGGACACACTTTCTCTTTCCGCTTTCCTCCCCTTGCGGAGCTGTCCCAACTTCAGCAGCTTTTGGCTGTGCTCCTGTCGCCGGCAAGAAGAGATTCTCTTGGATCAATCAGGGACTTTGCGATGTCCCTGAGATCAGCAAGACCTACTCTTCCCTGTCACTGTCTCTTCGGGACGGTTTAGGTCCAAAAGGACTGTCCAGCGGCAAAAGTATCAACTGAGATCTCGGAGCTCCGTCAGCTCCTGTCTCCATATTAACACGTTCTGATGTTAAGGAGTTAGGCATTCTACTCCCCTTCCCCATCTGAAAAGAACTCTGTTCCAACTGCAAGTTGCCTCACATTCCGTTACCTCAGTTGAAACTGGCGATCATTCTACTCCTTCACTCAGGAGCGGTCTGGGCTCCTTACAGTACTAAACATTGGTACCTCACCAAAATGTCTACGCCTTCTACCAATGGCTACCGGACTCAAGGTAGCGGGAGAGATATTCCCTTATATCAGTGGTTCTCAACCTTCCCGATGCCGCGACCCTTTAATACAGTTCCTCATGTGGTGGTGACCCCCCAAGCATAAAATTATTTTCGGTGCTACTTCATAGCTGTAATTTTGCTACTGTTAGGAAACGTAATGTAAATATCTGATATGCAGGATGTATTTTCATTATTACAAATTGAACATAATTAAAGCATAGTGATTAATCTGCCCATCTTGGTTTGGGAGAAGATCAGCCAGGCTGGGATTTTTCCAGGCTAAAACGAGCTCCCTGCCTGCCTCCAGCAGCCGTTCGTGGTTTACACGAGTTTCACTTTATTAAGTTTACTTTTTTTACATTCCGTTCCACCCACCCACCCAGTTTTCTTTTTTTTTTTTCCATTTCCCCCTCCCTTTTCTTCTTTCTTTCCATTCCCCCCTCCCTTTTCTTCTTTCTCTTTCTTTCTACTTCTTTCTTTTCTTCCATGCCTCCCTCCATCCCTTTTCTTTCTTTCTTTCTTATTCTTTATTTTTCTTTTTTTCCTTCCATTCCTCCCTCCCTTTTCTTTAGTTCCATTCCTCCCTACCTCCCTTTTCTTTCTCTTTCTTTCTTTTCATTCCTCCCTTTTCTTATTTCTTTCTTACTTTCTTTCCATTCCTCCCTCCATTTTCTTTTTCTCTTTCTTTTTCTTTTCATTCCTCCCTCACTTTCTTTCTTTTTTACTTTTTCTTTCTTTCCTTCCATGCCTCCCTCCCTCCCTTTTCTTTCTTTCTTTTTCTTTCTTTTTCTTTCTTTCCTTCCATTCCTCCCTCCCTTTTCTTCTTTCTTTCTTTCTCTTTCTTTCTTTTCATTCCTCCCTTTTCTTCTTTCTTTCTTACTTTCTTTCCATTCCTCCCTCCATTTTCTTTTTCTCTTTCTTTTTCTTTCCATTCCTCCCTCACTTTCTTTTTTACTTTTTCTTTCCTTCCTTCCATGCCTCCCTCCATCCCTTTTCTTTCTTTCTTTCTTACTCTTTATTTTTCTTTCTTTCCTTCTATTCCTCCCTCCCTTTTCTTTAGTTCCATTCCTCCCTACCTCCTTTTTCTTTCTTTCTTTCTTTTCATTCCTCCCTTTTCTTCTTTCTTTCTTTCTTTCTTTCTTTCTTTCTTTCTTTCTTTCCATTCCTCCCTCCATTTTCTCCTTCCTTCCTTCCTTCCTTCCTTCCTTCCTTCCTTCCTTCCTTCCTTCCTTCCGAATAGTTACAACCAGGCGTGGGAGCACATGCCAGTTAATTCGTGCGAGCAATCGATTTAACACAGATTAAGAAGTTGCCCTTTAAATGCAATTTTAAACGGAGGCATAAGCTACATCGAACTGTGCTTCCGTCCTGAGTGGAATTCCTCGGGACGGAAGGAATGGGTGGACGGGGTCTGTCCTCCCCTCCGGCCTCTCCTGCCAGCCTTCCCAGGGGCAAAAAAGCCTCCGAGCTCAGTTTAGCCCGCAGGACAGGACCGCTGGCGAGGGAGGCAGTGTCCAGCGTCTGTCGCGACCCATAGGTTGAGAACCGCTGCCTTATGTGCTTCAATCACCGACCGCTACTGAGCCAATGGATTGTGAACTGAATTTCTCCTGCAGAGCCCGATCGCATAGCTTTGTCGGAAAGGATGAGTAACCAGCTAGTAAAATATATTTTAGCTCCTTGGAAGTTTCACAACAGCTCCTAAGCTGGATGTTAAAACAGGAGGGTTTAATTTTGTACGGGGGGTGGAGGTGTCCTTAACTTACAATCGTTCGCTGAGTGACCCTTCGAAGTACAGCAGCACGGGGAAAAAGGGACCGATGACCATTTTTCACACTTAACGACCAATTCAGCATTCCCACGGCACTGAAAAAAACCTGACTTATGGCCGTTTTTCACGCTTACGACCGCTGCAGCATCCCCATATGGTCGTGTGATCAAAATTCAGACGCTAGGCAACGGGCTCATATTTATGACGGTTGCAGTACGCGATCGTCTTTTGCGACGTTCGGACAAGCAGAGTCAGCGGGGGAGCCCAGTTTGCTTAACAATCGTTGTCACGAACTTAACGGCGGTTCGCTGACCGACTGTGGCAAGAAAGGTTGTAAAATGGAGCCAAACTCACTTAATAACTGTCTGGCTTAACGAACGTAATGGCGATTCACTGACCGACTGTGGCAAGAAAGGTTGTAAAATGGAGCCAAACTCACTTAATAACTGTCTGGCTTAACGAACGTAATGGTGATTCACTGACCGACTGTGGCAAGAAAGGTTGTAAAATGGAGCCAAACTCACTTAGTAACTGTCTGGTTTAGCAACAGAAATTCCAGGCTCAGTTGCAGTCCTAAGTAAAGGTTACACTTACATGTAAGTGAGCCTACTCAAAAGGACTAATGGTTAAACTTCTGTATTAATATATGTAATCCCCCAACTACCCTGGGTTGCTGCAACGGTCATAAGTGTAAAACCAGGTTATACTGCGAGGTGGGCAGAAGCTGGGGTAGGTAACCGATGCAAGAAAAGATGTTAAAAAGGGGGCAGAACTCACTTAACAAACGTCTCAGTTTGCAACAGAAATTCTGGTCATTAAGTGGAGGAACAACCTGTAACGGGGGCTCATCCCGTCCTGCAGCATGAAGGACTCAAACACAGTCAGCATCTTTAACCACTGAGCTATCTTGTTCTCTTTGGGTTTTTAAATATGTATAAAATAAAAATAATTTAAAACTAACAAAGGCATAAATTAAAAAGAAAAAAAACTTGAATGGGCCAGGAGATCTTTTTCTAATGTCAAGTTTCTATGTTGGACTACAATACCCATTGCCAGCTCGGCGATTTGCACGTGTGCACCATGTTATTGCCTGTGAAAAAGAAGGTGGGGCCTGCACCCCATAGCTTTGCCCCCCATTTCCAGGGATTTTGACTCCAATGTCCATTTCTCTTGTTCCCCACCCTGGAGATCTCTGGATTGTGGACTCCAATGCCCATTCTCCAGCCTGGAACCATGACCCATGCTGTCTGGGTGAGAAACAGATCTTGGGACTTATTAGGAAATGGGCACTGTAGTTCTGGAAAACACCAGGGTAAGGAACAGGAGGAATGGGTTATGTAGTTCAACAGCTCGGGGAATTGCAAATAGGTACTGTAGTCCAACTGTTTGGGAAATCCTCAGGGTGGGAAATGGGCATTGTAGTCTGATACGTCTAGTCATCGGGGTAGGCAATGGACAGTCTATTCTGAAAGTTCTGGGGAACAGGAGGAATGGACTATGTAGTCCAGCAGGTGTGGGAAAGGGGAATGGGCACTGTAGTCCAACGGATATGCAAACTGGTCAAGCTGGAAAATGGCACCATAGCCGAATATATCTGGAAATCATCAGCGTGAGAAATGGGCTTTGTAGTCGGGCACTCTAGAAATCAGCAGGGTGGGGAACAGCAGGAAAATGGACTATGTAGTCCAACAGGTATGGGAAATGGGAATGGGCACTATAGTCCAACAGATATGTAAACTGGTCAGGCAGGGAAATGGCACTGTCTCTGGAAACCACCCGCGGTGAACAATGGGCATTGTAGTCGGCCAATGCTGGAAATCCCCAGGGTGAAAGAATAGGAGGAATGGACTTTGTAGTGCAACTGCTCTGGGAACGGGCACTGTAGTCCCACAAGATCTGGAACAAGGAGCGTGAGCCTGGGAGTCCAAGCCGGGACACGTGCAAAGAGGGTGTGGGGCAACCCTTTGCAAAAACGACTCCGGCCGCTCCGCAGCCCGATGGGCTTTGTAGTCCAGCCCCTTTAAACCCCGCCCCCTTTTCGGAGAGCGAGCCCTCTGCCGGAAAAAGAACACTCCTCCCCCGCCCCAAACACGCGCTCGGGCTTCCCCGCGATGCACGCGTGGTAGAGCTCGACCCGGGTTTGCAAGCGCGTCACGTGGGAACGCAATCCCCCCCCTCCCCCAGTCGTACACGCGTGTGCGTGTTGCACACTCACCGGGCGGGGTCCCGCGGGAACCGGAAGAAAGCCAGGTCGCTCTGGGTGCTCTTGCGGGTGCAATTCGGGGCGGCGCAGAAGTTCGGCATCCTCGGGCGCGGCGGAGGCGGCGGCCCCTTTAAGAGCCCACGCAGCAGCGGCAGCGGCGGCAGGAGGACTCGCCGCCGCACCGCCTCCTTCCCATCAGGCACCGCTCCTCGGCCGCTCCGCCAACCACCATCGAGGCGGAGGCGCGCATGCGCCCGTCCCCGCCACCCGTCCCGCCCAACAGGGCGCCCACGGGCGCCGTTTTCTCCCCTATTGCTACTACTACTACAGGCAGTTCCGGATTTAACGACCGTAAAGGAGTCCAGCGTTTGCGTCGTTAAGCGAGACGCTTAGGGGAACGTTGTCCCGTTCGATAAGCTTCCTTGCCACGGATGCTAAATGAATCACTGCAGTTGTTAAGGAACCACTGGTAGCCCTGGACCTATGACCACAAAGGAGCCAAATGTTTGCGTCACTAAGTGAGATGCTTAAGGGAACGCTGCACTGTTGGACGAGCTTCCTATGACCGCAAAGGAGCCCAACATTTACGTCGTTAAGCAAGACACTTAAGGGAATGTTGCCCCATTGGAAGAGCTTCCTACGACCGCAAAGGAGCCCAACATTTGTGTTGTTAAGTGAGACACATGAGTTTTGCCACGTTTGATGACCTTCCTTGCCAGGGATGTCAAATGAATCGCTGCAGTTGTTAAGTAAGCACAGGTAGTCCTCGACATACAACCACAATTTGGTCCAAACTTTCTGTCGTTATGTGAGACACTTCAGTGAGTTTTGCCCCATTTGACGACCTTTCTTGCCTCAGCTGTTAAGTCCATCAGTACAGTTGATAAGTTTGGTTGTTAAGTGAATCATTGCATCAGGGGTGTCCAAACTTGGCAACTTTAAGACTTGTGGACTTCAACTCCCAGAATTCCCCAGCCAGCTGCTGGCTGGGGAATTCTGGGAGTTGAAGTCCACAAGTCTTAAAGTTGCCAAGTTTGGACACCCCTGTGTTAAGTTAATCACGGTTATTAACGTTGAATCTGGCTTCCCCGTTGACTTGGCTTGTCAGGTCGCAAGTAGAGATCACGTAACCCCGGGACACTGCAACCGTCATAAATAGGAGTCAGTTGCCAAGTGTCTGAATTTTGATCATGTGACCACAGGGATGCTGGAAAGGTCGTAACTGTGAAACACAGTCACGAGTCACTTTTTTCCATGCCGTCGCAACTTTGAACAGCCATGAAACAAACTGTTGTAAGTCGAGGACTACCCGTACTACCACAGCCACCGGCTACACCGCCTGGGTCTCAGGTGGCGTCAGCACACTCCACGCATGTGCTATGGGCTTGCAATCCCCGCTGGGGAAGATGGGGCTTAGAGTCCAAGCTTTTTGAAGGAGCGAGTTTCCTGCGGAGATGGATGGGAAGCAGGGCAGTGTAACTCCTTGCATAGGTAAAGGTTCCCCTCGCATATCTGTGCTAGTAGTTCCTGACTCTAGGGGGCGCTGCTCATCTCCCTTTCAAAGCGGAAGAGTCTCCGTGGTCATGTGGCCGGCATGACTCAACGCCAAAGATGCAGCTGTTCCCTTCCCATCAAAGGTGGTTCCTATTTTTCTACTTGCATTTTTTACGCGCTTTCGAACTGCTAGGTTGGCAGAAGCTTGGGATTCGAGCCGCCAAACTGCACCCTTCTGATCGACAAGCTCAGCGTCTTAGCCCCTGAGCCACCACGTCCTTCTACTCGTTCCATATTCCTTGCATGGAAACCCCCCAAAAAGTAATTTTTGCATTTGCTCAAATGCTGGCATTGCAAGGGTGCACTGATGCATTCACTGGCCAAAGAACGTGGAATCACGCCATAGCCAAAAAAAAAAGCAACCCAATTTTGCGTGTTTGAGTGCACGGGCTAAGCCATTGGTTCCTCCTGTCGTCTGAACACAGCCTTCCAATCCTGAGATTTGCAACCCATCACATTTTAACTTTTGAGTGCATCCCCTAAAAACACAAAATAGGGGGGGAAATCCACGTGCATTCCTTGTCTTCCTCCCCTACCTAACGACCCGCAGAAGCAGAAGCTTGCAAATACAATTTATTTATTTATTTATGTTTTGCACGGTTAGCGAGGGGGGAAAAAAAGCGGGGGAAATTGTACGCGGCGGCTGACAAAGCTTGCGCACGCGCACTTGCCCCTACGATTCGAAAGAATGAAAGGCGGGGTTTCTTATCTCCTCTCACTGGGAGGAGAGGGGGGGTGAGAGTCTGGCGTGCGCCTGCGCCTTCCGAGGTCGCCGAGGCGGGAACGAGCTGCGCCTGCCCACAGCTGATCGGCGAGTTTCAACGAGCCAGGTGGGAATTCTGGGAGTTGAAGTCCACACACTTCAACTCCCAGAATTCCAGTGTTTCTCAGACTTGCCAATGTTGATGCGTGGACTTCAACTCCCAGAATTCCAGTGTTTCTCAAGCTTGGCAATTTTGGATGGGGAATTCTGGGAGTTGAAGTCCACACATCAAGTCTGAGAAACACTTAGAAGCTGCCCAGAGTTGTTTCGTTTGATGGACAGCAAATAAATTTAATAGTAAATAAAATAAATAAAAATGCAAAGACTAAGAAGCACTGTCTTAGTGGACATACATTCCCAACATAAAGCTAGGCTGTTGTGCATGCAAAGAGCTGCAGCGAGACGTGATTCAGCAAAGAATTAAAAATAACGTCCTCATAAGTGGAACTTGATCCGGGATAACTTGACGGACAAACCCAGAATGATTCCCCGCCCCTCCCAACCTTTCAGTCTCCGTGTGATCGCCTGGTGGTCTCCTATCCAAGTCTCCCTGTCCAGCTTTGTGAGACCAGTCAAAATCAGATGATCCTGTCCATCAGGGAGCTAAGAAAAGGCATTGGATGTCGTAAAAAAATGAAATAATTTTTCAATTAATTATTGATTAATTAATCATTAATTAATTAATTGCAGGGCCTAGGGCTTAAACCCCTCCAGTCTGTACCAAGTGAGAAGAATACACAAAAGTACAACTTTGCAATTTGTGTTACACTAGTTACCATGCTCCTTAGTCTTCTGGATGAATTATTTATACTGCATCCTTCTCAACAAATCTGGCCAAAGAAAATACAGGTCGTCCTTGACTTACTAAACTACAGAACTAAACTCCAGAGGCGCACAGAACGCTGTTCCCTTCCCACCAAAGGTGGTTCCTATTTTTCTACTTGCATTTCTTATGTGCTTTCAAACTGCTATGTTGGCAGAAGCTGGGACAAGTCACGGGAGCTCACTCTGTTACGCGGCGCTGGGGATTCGAACCGCCGAACTGCTGACCTTTCTGATCGACAAGCTCAGCGTCTTAGCCACTGAGCCACTGCATCCCTTATGTGTGTGATGTTGAATGTTTGATGGCAATATACTGCTGTCGTTTTATACAAGTGTTTTTATTGCATTGAAAAAAATTAGAATCCATTAATCTTAATGTTAATTCATCCATTTCTGCGCAATCTAGAATTTTCTGAATCATGAATTCATCTGGGGGAACATTACTCTGTTTCCGACATTGGCCAAACTTTATTCTGGCTGTCGTCAACAAGTGTATATTTCATTTTCTGTCTACATTTCCCCTTGGTTATTCCCAGCAGAAAAACTTCCGGTTTATATTCTCTTTGTTCCTCTATAATTTGTTGTATCCATTTCCAAATGTTAATCCAATACTTTTGAGTCTGACTACTATGAAATTTGGGATAATTGGTATAAATGGTTGTATAACAGAAATAAAAGTTAATTTAGCCAAGAAGCAATAGAGAAATGTATAGAGCTGTAAATGAATGTATATAAATATAGAAACGATATAAGATCGATATATATATATAGGTATGATGACACAACAATGTTAATGTGATGATTGAAAGTTGTCATAGATGGAAAAAAACAATAAAAATCTATTAAAAGAAAAAGGAAAAAAAATTAGAATCCAGCAATTTTGCTTCTGGAGATGCCAGTGTAAATAAACCTTGTTTCCCAGTGAATTTACTTCTTCAAAAATAACACAGAATTGTGTTATTGGAGACAATACGAAGTACCATTAAATACACAATTGTATGCAAGCCTCTTGTTCTCTCTTTTTAATTAATTGCCCGGCGACAATAAAATCACGCTCCCCAATCCAGTGGATTTTATTCTCTCTCTCTCTCAAATCAATGTATGTATGTATCTATCTATCTATCTATCTCTATCTATCTATCTATCTATCTATCATCTATCTATCTATCTATCTATCTATTATCTATCTATCAATCATCATCTATCTATCATCCATCCATCCATCCATCCATCCATCCATCCATCATCATCCATCCATCTATCTATCATCTATCTATCTATCTATCTATCTATCTATCTATCTAATCTATCTATCTATCATCTATCTATCTATCATCTATCTATCTATCTATCTATCTATCATCTATCTATCTATCATCTCCATCTCTCTCTCTATCATTGTCTCCATCTCTTTCTCTCCCCCCCCCCTTCTCTCTCATTCTCCATCTCTCTCTCTCTCTCCCTCCCTCTCTGGCGAGGATTTGCCTGCAAGGTAAGTTTTAATTAATTTCCAGGATGAATAACTGCTGAAGAAGCTTGGGTATTTTAATTAGGCCATGGCACTCAAAATAATAATAATAATAATTAACTCTTCTTAATACACGCCTGATCATAATTGGGAGGCCTTGAGAATATGATTTAAAAAGGAAGCATAAAATAAAACTTGGCCTGAAGTACTAAATTTGGCATTGTAAGTAAAAATTTTATTTAATTGGATTCACATCTATCCCGTAAAGCTTCCAAATACATAATTGCGATGTTTACATAACACATAATATTATGACTTATAGCAGTTCATTTTGTGACCATTTGAAGTTTCAATGGCTCTGGAAAAAATGTGTTATGACTCTTATGGGATCAAAATTCAGACTCTTGGCAACTGACTCATATTTATGACGGATGCAGTGTCCCAGGGTCGTGCGTTCCCCTTTTGCGACCTTCGGACAAGCAAAGTTAATGGATAGGCCAGTTTTACTGAACAACTGTGTTACTAACTGAACAACTGCAGTGATTCACTTAACAACCGGGGCAAGAGAGGTCATAAAAAAGGGCAAAATTCACTTAACAAATGTCTCACTTAGTAGCAGAAATCTTGGGCTCAATTGTAATCGTAAATCGAGGACAGCCTGTTCAGATAATCCTCGAGTTACGACCATTTGTTTTAACAATAGTTCAATGTTACAACAGCCTTGGCAAATGAGACGACCGATCCTCGGAGTTACAACTTTCATTCCACTCCTATGGTCATTTGATTGCAATTTGGGTATGTGATAACTAGCTTGTAGTTATGACTATGGCAGTTTCTTGTGCTGACCTGATCATAGTTTGCAACCTTCCCAGCTGGGGAGCTGGGATTTGCTCAGTGACCACCTGATTCACTTAATGACCTGCTGAGTTGCTTAATGATTGCAATAAAAATGGTTGCAAAATTGTGTCCTGCTTCACCACTGCAGTGCTTAATGATCAAAATGCTATTAAGTTGAGGACATCCGGTATGACAATGCCATTCAGTCAGAACTGAAGAAGCTTCTTGGATGAGAAGCGAAATGTCTTCAGGGAAAAACGAAGACCATTCAGTCAGAACTGAAGAAGCTTCTTGGGATGAGAAGCAAAATGAATTCAGGGAAAAACAAAGGCCATTCTGTCAGAACTGAAGATGCTTCTTGGATGAGAAGCGAAACGTCTTCAGGGAAAAACATTCAGTCAGAACTGAAGAAGCTTCTTGGATGAGAAGCAAAATGTCTTCAAGGAGAAACGAAGACCATTCAGTCAGAACTGAAGAAGCTTCTTGGGATGAAAAGCAAAACGTCCTCAAGGAGAAACGAAGGCCATTCAGTCAGAACTGAAGAAGCTTCTTGGATGAGAAGCGAAACGTCTTCAGGTAATAACAAAGCAAGCCCAGAGCATAGCAGGAATCCCGATTTATTTCTGCGCTTGCAATACGCCACACGGCCACTAGATGGCAGGAAAGACTTGCATTTTTGCCTTGCAATCTAATTTGGCTTCTACACGTGTTTAACTCTTCTGATTGAACAAAGAAATCCTTTATATTAAATCAAATATTCTGTTTTCTGCTGGGAATTTTTCCAGCAGCGCTTCTTCCTTCCTCTCCTCCTTCTCCTTTGCATTAAAATAGCGGCCGGAAAAATAAGAAAAAAAATTATAGTTAATCATGTCGTTCTTTGCAACGATTGTGGCAGTTGCCATTTACTTGCACGAAAGATTTCAGGGGGAAATCTTTTCTTTTAAATGTTTTCTTTTGAAATGTTTTCTTTTCCTTTAAATTAAGCAAACCGCGTGCATTACAAGGAACAAAGAGCTGAGTTTACACAACACGCTTTTCACTCATTTTGCTTTGGGCTGATTATTTCCAAAAACTGGGCTTTGGGGAAAAAAATGCAAAAAGTGCTCCTAGGAAACTAGTTTAACTCAATGAGGTTTATTTATGACATAAAAGCAAACGGATCTCCCTAGGCGTAGGAGTGCCATTCAATTCCCCGCTTGCTTCTTTGTTTTAAAGCGCCTCTTTTCATCCCTGGAGCCAGAATTCCAAACGCGAAGTGAAGCCCCATGTCTCGCTTGGCTAGCCGTACCTCGCGTTTTTCGCCTGATCTGACCCCAAGGGGTCAAGACTTGCACGTTCTTGCCCTTTATTTCCGGTAGCGGAGTTCTCTACCTGCAAGCAGAGTCCCAGAGGGGGAAAATAAGGAGGCCAAAGTGGTTGGCTTGAAGACCCAACTGAGATGAGTGCATATTGTTTCATAGAATCATTAAAGTGATTGGATCAGAGAAAGGCTTGCAGCTAAATAACCTACTGGGGGTGGTGATTTTGGAGAACCCCCCAAAAAACTTGATTTCCACGTTTGGCTAAAATCACTCAGCGCGGATGAGGATTCGTTCGCTGGCTCCTTTTCAGCTCATCTAAGCTTCCTGGCTGTGGATTTCATTCGGTGACACCCCCCCCCTCCCCCCATTCCTGCCTGCCTGCCCCGCAAGCCGGAGCTGCGATTGGGAACCGGAAGTGGAAGGCGCTTCCATTCACTCGCGTCTCTACACGCGCACTCCCTCCCGCTCTGCTTGGGAGACGAGGCCTCTCCCTCCCTTCCCACCGAGGAGGCCAACAGGGGGGACTACATCCCCCGGCATGCCACGGGCGCCGCCGCGCAGGCGCACTTCCCGCGCTCCCCTGCCATCTTGGCTGCTTCCGCGGGAGCCACCAAACAAACGCCGAAAGGTGTCCGAAGCCCATCGGCCACCGCGGGGCGGAGGGGTCGATGCTGGCGCCGGGGAGGGCTGGCAGGTGGGTCCTGGCGGGGGGCAGGCGGGCGGGCGGAGAATGATGGGGCTGGTGGTTGCGGTGTCGGGTGGTTTGCAAGGAGGGACTGCAAAGCCCATCGTCCCCAGCCGGGTGTGGGGGTTGGATGCCTTTCCCTCAGCCTAGCTGCCTTCCTCTCCTTCCCAGCAGCCACGGCCGCTCCCTCCCCATCTCCTCCTCTTTACACTCCGCTCCTCTGCTCGCATCCCCCAAGGGGGACCACCAGCCCCATCATCCCCGGCCGCCGTCCCCCTCTCGTTTCCCCCCTCCCCCCCATCATCCCCTGCCTCTGGCTGGGACCCGCCCGAGGGGGAGGAAAGAGAGGAATTCCATGGAAAGTGTGTGTGTGTGTTTATATGTTGGGGGGGAGGGAGGACTACAACTCCCATCCTCCAGAGCCAGAGGGTGCTGGGGTCAAGGGGGCCCCTGCCTGGATGGGATGGGTGGGGGTGTCAAAGCTGAATAATTTGGGTGGGGGGGTTTCCTCCTCCCTTGGATGAGATTGATGGAAAAAACAGGAAAGATGGATGCTTTTCTCCGCCCCTCCCCCACTCCCAGTTCTGCCCCCCCTCCTTTTTGGGGGGGGAGGGTGTCTTCTTCACCCCCCTTGATTTCTGCAGGAGGACCCTGATTGGTTTTCTCTCCCCCCCCACTTTTTTGGGGGGAGTTGCATCTCTAGTTTCCCCCTCTCCTCCTTTTTGTTTCCTTCCAGTCTCCCCTCCCTTCCTCTATTTTTTCCTTCCCCCTTTCCCCCCCCCAAATTCCCCTTCCTCCCTTTTTGTTTTTGCATCTCTTCTTTTTAGTTCCCCCTTTTATCCCATTGGATTCCCCTTCCCCCCTTTTTTTTGCATCCCTTCTAATTTCCCCTTCTCCCCTTTTCCGTCTAGTTTGCTCTTCTCCCCCCTTTTTTTGCATCTCTCCCTCTAGTTTTCCTTCCTCCCTTTTTCCCTTCGTTTCTCCTTTCTTCCTTTCAGTTTTCCCCTTTCCCCCCTTTTCCTCCCAATTCCTCCTCCCCCTTTTCCTTCCAGTTTCCCCTCCCTCCTTTTTTCCTTTCTAATTTCTCCTTCTTTCTTTTTTCCTTCCAATTCCTCTTTCCCCTTGAAGTTTCCCCTTCCCCCTTTTGGCACTTCCTCTTCTAATTTCCCCCTCCCCTTATTTTTGCCCTCTCTTTCTTTCATTTTCCCCTTTTATTTGGGGGGGGGGGAGGCAGTTGTAGCTAGAGAGAAAAGCACCATGGATTCATCCTGGGGGTCTTTTGTGATGCTTACTTTTTCTGCAGGTGAGTTTTTCCTTCCCCTGCTCTGGGCTCCACCCCCCCCCCCATTTTAAATCATTTTGAAGGGCAGGAAAGTAAAATCGGCTTCTTGTTTTTGAACTTCCTTCTGGCTGAGATTTTTCCTTGGGGGGGGGCTTCTCTTGGCAGTCCACATTCCCCTATCAAAGGCAAGTAGAGGCCATTTCTGTCCTTTCCTTCCCCCAGGGGTTTCTTACCTGTCCCTCCTCCTTTCCCCCCCATTATCTTTTCCATCCATTTGGTTTTTTTTAGCTTTTGTTGGGATGGGGGAGTAGCATCAATATTTGAGGGGCTGCCCCCAAAGAAGAGGGGGTCAACCTATTCTCCAAAGCACCTGAAGGCCGGACAGGAAGAAAACAGATGGAAACTAATCAAGGAGAGAAGCAACCTTAGAAGTAAGAAATTTCCTGACAGTGAGAACAATGAATCAATGGAACTGCTTGCCACTAGAAATTGTGGGTGCTCCAACATGGGAGGTTTTGAAGAAGAGATTGGGCAACTGTTTGACATGGTATAGGGTCTCCTGCTTGAGCAGGGGGTTGGACTAGATGATCTCCAAGGTACCTTCTGTTATTTCTGTTTCTCTTTCAGTATTTCACTTAAGAGTGTTTGGATTGCGTTAGCTGTGTGTGGATTTGTTTCCTTGCATTGATGTTTTACCCCCTTTGTAGGGTTTTTTAAAAAAGGGGTTTTGTCTATATACCTAATGTATTTCACGTGTATTGTTTAGCTTTTAAATGACGGTTGCGTTTCCGCTCTTCTTACTGTTGGTCTGTGACTTGTAAGTTGAGATTTCATTGGATTGGAGAAGGTTGAAGTTTTGAAAGCTCAGTCCTTCTCAAACCAATTTGGTCCTTGGGATGGGTGGGTTTTAATAGGGATTGATGCAAACAAATTCCACCTTGATCTTATTCTTTACAATGGTCCACTGTCTTGTAATGCCCTACGTTGGGTGTTGTTGTTGTTAGTTGCAAAGTTGTGTCCAACCCATCGCAACCCCACGGACAACGTTCCTCCAGGCCTTCCTGTCCTCGCCCATCCTCTGGAGTCCATTGAAGCTCACACCGACTGCTTCGGTGACTCCATCCAGCCACCTCCTTCTCTGCCGTCCCCTTCTTCTTTTGCCCTCCATCTTTCCCAGCATGAGGCTCTTCTCCAGAGAGTCCTTCCTTCTCATTAGGTGGCCAAAGTCTTTGAGTTTCCTCTTCAGGATCTGGCCTTCTAAAGAGCAGTCAGGGTTGATCTCCTCTAGGACTGACCGGTTGGATCACCTTGCAGTCCAAGGGACTTGCAGGAGTCTTCTCCAGCACCACAGTTCAAAGGCCTCCATTCTTTGGCCCTCAGCCTTCCTTATGGTCCAACCTTTACAGCCATCCATTGCAACTGGGAAAACTATAGCCTTGACTAGACTCACTTTTATTGGCAGGGTGATGTCTCTGCTTTTTATTATGCTGTCTAGATTTGCCATGGCTTTCCTCCCCAGGAGCAAGCGTCTTTTCATTTCTTGGCTGCAGTCCCCATCTGCGGTGATCCGGGAGCCCAGGAAAGTAAAATCGGTCACTACCTCCGTTTCTTCCCCATCTATTTGCCAGGAATTGAGAGGGCCGGATGCCATGATCTTAGTTTTCTGAAGGTTGAGTTTCAAGCCAACTTTTGCCCTCTCCTCCTTCACCCGCCTCAAGAGGCTCTTTAGTTCCTCTTCACTTTCTGCCCTTAGAGTGGTATTGTCTCCATATCTGAGGTCCCAGCAGTCTTAATTGGGTGTATTTGCCCTTAAATCATGCCAATTCGACCTCCCCGGAAGTCTTCTAGGGAGCCGGATTAGGAAGCTGTGGTTGATTTGTCCTTGGATGACCCACCTCTGTGGGTGCAGGCACAACTTCTGTGTGTGCAATTGCCAGTTGGCTAGGCTTTTGCCCTGGGGGTCCCTTCATTCTGACGTGCCCTCCCTCCATCCCTCCTGCCTGTCGGAAGGTGTGTGTGTTTAGGAGAACCTCAACTGCTCACCTGGACCATCAGAAGGTTTTTAAGGTCCACTGTCTGTTGACTGACTATAATTTTAGCCCCGTCTGCCTACTTATCCTTTGGAAGAGTTGTGTGTCTGACAGGCATTGGATTTCCTGCCTAAGCAAGGGGTTGGACTAGAAGACCTCCAAGGTCCCTTCCAACTCTGCTATGCTATTCTATCCTATTCCTAATTCTATTCCCATTTCCATTCCCTATTCTATTCTCCTATCCTATTCCTAATTCTATTCCTATTTCCCTATTGTATTCTATTCCTATTTCCGTTCCTTTCTTTATTCTATTCCCATTCCTTATTCTATTCTATTCCTATTCCCAATTCTATCCTATTCCTAATTCTATTCTATTCCTATTTCCCTATTGTATTCTATTCTATTTTTATTCCCGATCCTTTCTTTGTTCTATTCTATTCTATTCCCATTCCTTATTCTATTCTATTCTATTCTATTCCTATTCCCATTCCTTATTTTATTTTATTCTATTCCCATTCCTTATTCTATTCTATTCCTATTCTTAATTCTGTTCTATTCTATTCCTATTCCTAATTCTATTCCTATTTCCCTATTGTATTCTATTCCTATTCCCATTCCTTATTTTATCCTACTCTATTCCCATTTCCATTCCCTATTCTATTCTCCTATTCCTATTCCTAATTCTATTCCTATTTCCCTATTGTATTCTATTCCTATTCCCATTCCTTATTTTATCCTACTCTATTCCCATTTCCATTCCCTATTCTATTCTCCTATTCCTATTCCTAATTCTATTGCTATTTCCCTATTGTATTCTATTCTATTCCCATTCCTTATTTTATCCTACTCTATTCCCATTTCCATTCCCTATTCTATTCTCCTATTCCTATTCCTAATTCTATTGCTATTTCCCTATTGTATTCTATTCTATTCCTATTCCCGTTCCTTTCTTTGTTCTATTCTATTCTATTCCTATTCCCAATTCTATCCTATTCCTAATTCTATTCTATTCCTATTCCCATTCCTTATTTTATCCTATCCTATTCTATTCCCATTCCTTATTCTATTCTATTCTATTCTATTCCTATTCCCATTCCTTATTTTATTTTATTCTATTCCCATTCCTTATTCTATTCTATTCCTATTCTTAATTCTGTTCTATTCTATTCCTATTCCTAATTCTATTCCTATTTCCCTATTGTATTCTATTCCTATTCCCATTCCTTATTTTATCCTACTCTATTCCCATTTCCATTCCCTATTCTATTCTCCTATTCCTATTCCTAATTCTATTCCTATTTCCCTATTGTATTCTATTCCTATTCCCATTCCTTATTTTATCCTACTCTATTCCCATTTCCATTCCCTATTCTATTCTCCTATTCCTATTCCTAATTCTATTGCTATTTCCCTATTGTATTCTATTCTATTCCTATTCCCGTTCCTTTCTTTGTTCTATTCTATTCTCCTATTCCTATTCCCAATTCTATCCTATTCTTAATTCTATTCTATTCCTATTCCCATTCCTTATTTTATCCTATCCTATTCTATTCTATTCCCATTCCTTATTCTATTCCTATTCTTAATTCTATTCTATTCCTATTCCCATTCCTTATTTTATCCTATTCTATTCCCATTCCTTATTCTATTCTATTCCCATTCCCGTTGTATTCCTATTCTATTACTATAAGGTCTCCTTCTGACCTCCTGGGAGATCTTGATGAAGATTTAGGGGATTCTCAACGGATTCTGGGAATGAAATTGCCGGATAAACCAGGATTTGCCTATCGGCCGAGTATATATTTTGGCCCAGTCTGTGTAAGTTACCCGTCGAAGCAGGTCTGTGCGTGATGGGTATTGAATGCAACCACCTAACAGATGTTGACGAGAATTTAGGGGATCCCCAAAAGATTCTGGGAATGAAATTTCCA
Organism: Natrix natrix natrix; assembly: GCA_029891615.1. Taxonomy (NCBI): domain Eukaryota; kingdom Metazoa; phylum Chordata; class Lepidosauria; order Squamata; family Natricidae; genus Natrix; species Natrix natrix. The sequence goes on along the minus strand of JAKRSK010008526.1, from coordinate 876,250 downwards.
GGGAAAACCGAATTCATCCGTGTTAGTTGACCGATTATAATTTTAGCCAAGTTGGGTCCGGTTACCCATTGGAGTAGGAGTGATGGGTGTGGAGGGTAACCTTGAGGGATCTAATAGATCTTGATGAAACTTTAGGGGGATTTCCAAAGGATTCTGGGAACGAAATTGCCAGTTAAATCAACATTTATCTATTGACCGATCATAATTTTGGCCAAGAAATGTCTAGTTACTCATTGGAGCAGGACTGTTGTATGTCGGATATCAACTGCAACCTCAGGTGACATTCTGAGGGGGTGCAAGTAGTCCTCAACTTACGACCACGAGCGAGCCCAACATTTTCTGTGGCTAAGCGAAGCCTTTGGTTGAGTTTTCCCCCATTTTAGGACCAACCTTGCCACGGTTGTTAAGTGAATCGCGGCGGTTGATCAGTTAGTCAGACGGTCATTGAGCGAATCTGGCTTCTCCCTATTTTGAATGGGCTTGTCGGAAGGTCGCAAAAGGGGATCGCGCGACCCCGGGATGCTGCCACGGTCGTAAGTATGAACCCGTTTGCCAAGCACCTGAATTTTGATCCCGTGGCCAAGGGGAGGCGACCAAGGGCGTAAAACGGTCCTAAGTTGCCTTTTTTTTCAGTGCTGTTGTTAACGGTGAACGGTCGTTAAATGAACGGCTGTAAGTCGAGGACTGCCTGCGGTTGATTTTAGAGAGTTCCCAAAAGAATTTTGGAACCAAATCGCCAAATCAAACCTGAATTCATGCAAAGGGCCTTCAGGCTAGCTATTAGGACAGGGGTGTCCAAAGTTGGCAACTTTAAGACTTGTGGACTTCAACTCCCAGAATTCCCCAGCCAGCAGAGCTGGCTGGGGAATTCTGGGAGTTGAAGTCCACAAGTCTTAAAGTTGCCAACTTTGGACACCCCTGTATTAGGAGGACACGGAAGAAAGAGATTTTCCGGAGTGGGTTTGCAGGGATTGTCACAGCCAATTGACCTCGAGGTTGGGTTGGATCTGAAGTCACGCCTCTGAGCTCCTCTCCTCGGACTCCAGTGTCAATCCAGTCTGGCCAGCATAGAGACTGACCAAAGCTCGACTCCTGAAAGAAAATCCATTACTGGACCCTCTTCAAACCAGCGCGGCTTCCTGCCTTCCAGGGACCCTAACCTCCTTCTTTTCGTAAGTTCCCCGTTGGTGGCTGTGGTTTTCCAGCTGCCTGGGGCTTGATTTTTTTCGAATTTGGGAGGCTCCGGTGGCTGGGTCGCTGCTCTGGTGACCACGTGGAGCCCGGAGGCCTCGTGATCGGCCCCGGAAGAGGCTAATGGGCTCTGGTTTCCAGCCCGACAGCCTCTAAAGCCTGAGCATAGTGCCAGCAAGAAGAGGGAGTGTGGAGAAGAGCGCGAAGCCCTCGGCGCCAGGGAAAGCCGCGGAAGCGGCTGGTAAGGCGCGCAGCGGCAGCACAACCCGCCCCCCTTTGGAAGCCGTGGCAGGGCGCAAACAGCGACAAATTCAAAAGGGGAGAGAGACCGGCTGCTGCAACTGAAGAGGAGGTGAGGGAGGGATCGGGCAGAAGTGCGAGGAGTGTCTGTAAGTAGAGCGCGATGGCGGACAGGGCCCCTTCACCCCCCTATGTCCCTGGGGGAGGGTACTTCTTCCAGGCAGCGGCCCACTATGTCCTCCAGGAGGCTTAAGTCCTCAGCCGACTGTCGCCCCTCCTATGTCTGCCAGAAGGACGAGGATAGGAGGCACAGGGCTCTATTCAAGACCTTTGCCAGGGCAGAGAGGTTGCGGGCCCTGCAGGGTAGGCTCAGCCCTTCCCCTTTCAGGTCCAGGTCCAGGGGGCCCTTCTAGGCAGGATTCCCCCCCAGATCCCCTGATTCCCTGAGGGGGTGCAGTGGTGGGACTGCCCAATCCCCTCCCCTCTCCATGGAGGATCTTGACTAAGTAGATAACCAGCCTGGGTTTCTATCCCTAGAGACACAGCTGGGAGGTAGAGATCCGTCCAGGTCTACTCTCGCCTGGGGGGGGGGGGGGGCGGCAAAGGAAGGGGAGCCAGCAAGGAAGCTCCAGGGCACGGTCTATTCCGAGCCCAAAACGGTTAAGGAGGAGATCCCTGCTCCCGACCAATTCCTGGAAGTAGTTAAGAGACAGTGGGAGACACCTGGGACCTTCCCTACCCCAGGCAGCAATGACAGAACCAGATTTCTCCCAAGCATTGCAGATGCCGCTCTGTGGATCCGCCGGTGGTGGCCTTGGCTGCCCCAGCCTCGCTGGTACCCAAGGATGTGGCAGACAACCTGAAGGCAGAGGACAGGAAGGCGGAGATGATCCTCAGGAAGACTTTCCAGTCGTCGGCTTGGGCCATTAAGGCGGCGGCCTCCGCTTCGTTTCTCAACCGTACGGCCATCCTTTGGATGGAGCAGATTCAGGCGCGCATTCCACCGGAGGACGTCCGCCTACACCAGGATATCAACAAGTTAGTGGTGGTCGCTCAGTTCTCGGCTGACCCAACCTTAAACGCCATGAAGTTTGCTTCCAGGGCTATGGCATCGTCCGTCTGCGTCACCTCCTGTGTCTCCGTGGCTGGCAGGCGGACAACAAGGCGAAGTGGCAACTAGCGACAGCGGCATACACGGGGGGGTTCCCTCTTTGGGACGTCCCTTGACACCATCCTGGTGGAGGATATGAACAAGAAGAAGGCGCTTCCGACATTGACCAAGAAGTCGGAGCAGAGGACCACGCCCTATTATTGCAGGTCAGCACAGCGACCACAGGAACAGGACACCCGCCAGAGCAGGTACCTGGCGGGCAGGGCGGATACGGCCATCCGACAGGGATTCAATCGGGACAGATCCTGCTTCCAGCCTCAGGGCAAACGGCCCTTTCGAGGGGGGGGGTCGCCCCTTCCGCCGGGGCAAGTAGGTCGGCCCGTGACCCCACCCATTGGCAGCCGCCTAGCTCTGTTCGCAGACGCCTGGGCGGAGATATCCACGGATGCCTTGGTCCTCAGTACAGTGATCCATGGTCTCTGCCTGGAATTCCTTTCCCTTCCCCCAATTGTTTCCGGGTGTTTCCCCCCGGCCAAGAACGTTGACAAGCGCCAGCAAATGCGGCAGGCCATCCAGCACCTGCTCGACATTGCGGCCATAGAGAGAGTCCCTACGGACCAGGCGGGCAAGGGGTTCTATTCAAACCTGTTCCTAGTGCCAAAATCATCGGGGGGATGGAGAGCCATTTTAGACCTAAAGCTCCTTCTTAGTATATAGACATTTTAAAATGGCATCCCTCAAGTCCATCCTGGCAGGGATTCGGGAGGAGGGACTACATGGCATCCGTTGATCTCACGGAGGCTTACCTGCACATCCCCATCCTCCCTGAGCAGAGGCGTTTTCTACGCTTCTCCTACTTAGGTCTTCACTACCAGTACAGGGCTCTACCGTTTGGGTTGGCTTCGGCCCCCAGGACCTTTACCAAGGTGTTAGCGGTAGCGGCTGCCCATCTGAGGGAAGATTCCCATCAGGCTCTTTTGCTACCTGGATGACAGGGGGGCGTCTCCTGCTCAGACTAGGTCAGATCTTCAGCAGGTCATTGACACCCTCCAAGGCTTAGGGCTTTCGATTAACTTCGAGAAGAGTACTCTCTCCCCATCCACCCGAATCCTACACCTGAAGGGCGGTGATTGATTCCCGGTTGGGTCGAGTGTTTCTTTCCCTGAATCGCAGGTCCAGCTTGTTGAAGTTAATTAACCAGATCCGGAAGGATCGTCGTGTCCCCGTAGCCCTTCTTTCCAGCTTGCTGGGAAAGTTCATATCATGCATCAAAGTGGTCCTGTGGGCACGGCTACATGCCAGGACACTCCAATGGAGGCTGCTGCCATATCAGAGGGCCGATTCCAGCAACTCGATGCTCAAGGTACCAGCAACGCCGCAAGTGCTGAAGTCTCTCAAGTGGTGGATGTCCCCGGCATTGCTCAAGGGCTGCGAATTCAGGGAACAAGAGCGTCTCATATTGACAACGGACGCCAGCCTGTTCAGTTGTGGGGGGTGACCCTAGGCTCCCAGCTGGCACAGGGCCAGTGGTCAAACAATGACCTTCAACACAACATAAATTGGCTGGAGCTCTGGGCAGTCCACCTCGCCCTGCGATGTTTCCAAACTGCAGTAGAAGATCATCACGTCCTCCTCTTAACAGACAACGTTGCAGCAAAGGCGCACATCAATTGACAAGGGGGCACACGATCCAGAGCGTTGCACACCGAGGCGATGTCGCTGGGATACCAGGCAGAGAAACACCTGCGTTCCATCCGAGCAGAACACATCATCGGCGTCGACAACCATCAGGCGGACTGGCTGAGCCGGGAGACGGTAGACAACGGAGAGTGGAGTCTGTCCAAGGAGCTCTTCCAAGGGATCTGCCAGAGGTTCGGGAGCTCGGTGGTGGACCTGTTCGCCACTCCGTCCAACGCTCAGCTGCCGCGGTTCTTCTCTCGGTTCCCAGCTCGGGGAATGGAGGGGGTCAACTCCCTTCACTCCAAGTGGCCGGTCGGGCTGCTGTACTCTTCCCCCCCCACCTCTCCTTCCCGGGGTCATCCAGAATGTAGTCAGAGAGCAGGCCGAAGTAATCCTAGTGGCCCCCTACTGGCCCAGGAAGGTCTGGTTCGCGGACCTGCTGAGTCTGTCGGCAGGGAGACTGTGGAGGATTCCCCGGGGGTAGGTGAGATTGCTACAAGGGAAGTTGGTCCATCCAGATCCACAGTGGCTCCAACTGGCCGTGTGGAGATTGAGCGGGAGTGCCTGAAGAGGCGCCCTCCTGTCCCAGAAAGTGATCACAACCATCGAGGCCTCCCGCAGACAGTCAACCAACAGGATTTATGATTCCACCTGGGTGACATTTGTTTCCTGGTGCCAGGCCGCCCACTGTGACCCCTTCCAGGGCCATGGTCCCTCATGTCTTGGAATTCCTCCAGGAGGGTCTGGACAAGGGCCTGTCCCTAGCCACGGTTAGGAGACAGTTGGCGGCACTGGCCACGGTGCTACCTGGGGAGGGCCCCACTCCGCTACCTCCTTTGCCCTTAGTTAAGAGGTTCCTCAAGGGGGCGGCCCACCTTTGTCCACTGCCAGTCCACAGGTTTCCTACGTGGCACCTTCCCACGGTGCTACGGGCCCTTATGGCCGAGCCTTTTGAACCGCTCCGGACAGTCAGCCGGAAGCTACTCACTTGTAAGGTTGTGTTCCTGGTGGCTATCACCTCGGCTAGGCAAGTCTCGGAACTGGGGGCTCTCTCCTCCAGGGAGGATCTATGCACGTTTCACAACAACAGGGTAGTGCTACGCCCGGACCCGGCATTCCTGCCCAAGGTAAACACGGTCTTCCACCGGACCCAGGAGGTGGTTCTCCCGGACTTCTGCCCAGACCCGGCCAGGGAGCGTGAGCACAGGTGGCACCGCCTAGATGTAAGAAGGGCCTTACGGATCTACCTAAGGCGGACGACGGAGTTCCGTAGGTCTGAGGCTCTGTTTGTATCGTTCCAACCCTCGTCACTAGGAAAGAGGGTTTAGCCGGTGGATCCGTCTGGCCAGTGCCCTCGCCTACGAGGCGCAAAACTTGCCGGTTCCGCACGACATCACGGCCCATTCCACTAGGAGCGCAGCCACCTCGGCGGCCGGGGCCTCTCAGGCCCCTATAGAAGACATCTGCGGGGCAGCGACGTGGGCCTCCCCATCACCCTTCATCCGGCACTACAGGCTGGATGCCTTTGCATCTTACGACGCGGCGTTCGGCCGCAGGGTCCTGCAGCAGGTCCTGTCGAATCAGTGAGGGCCCACCCTATGGGACGGAACTTGGGTATGTCCCATCCCTGGACCATCCTGTAAACCCACTCTGGAAAATGACAGTTGGTCTTACCTGAACTGTTATTTTAAGAGGTGTTTGCAGGATGGGCCAGTTCCCACCCTAGGTTAGAGAGACAGTATTGGGGGGTGGAGGTGTCTCCTTTGTGACTTGTTTTCAGGATCTCGGGAGCGCATTACTGCAGTGTTTTTCAACCTTAGCAACTTGAAGATGTCCGGACTTCAACTCCCAGAATTCCCCAGCCAGCATTCGCTGGCTGGGGAATTCTGGGAGTTGAAGTCCGGACATCTTCAAGTTGCCAAGGTTGAAAAACACTGCATTACTGCATTGAAACTGGAGTCAGAGGAGAGGAGCCCAGAGGCTTCAGATTCAACTCAGTCTCGAGGCCAATTGGCTGTGACAATATCAGCACAGGCCCATCCTGCAAACTCCTCTTAAAATAACAGTTCAGGTAAGACCAAAGGTCATTCTCAGGTTTTGTGAATCCGCTTGCCTTTTGTGACACGTCCACTCACACCGGGGCTCCCCTTGCACACCTTCAGCTAGGTGTGTGCAAAACGCAGTACTTGAATTAAGTTTCTGGGAAATGCAGGAAGGTGTTCAACCTGTTCCTAATTATATTCTATTCCCATTCCTTATTTTATTCTATTCCATTTTCTATTCATTCCGTAATCTATTGTATTCCTATTCCTAATTCTATTCTATTCATTCCCATTCCTATTCTATTCCTAATTCTATTCCCATTCCCTATTCTATTCTGTTCTATTCCATTCCTATTCCTAATTCTATTCTATCCCTGTTCCCATTCCCAATTCTATTCTGTTCCTATTCCCATACCGATCCAGCTATTCCAGGGTGGTCCAGTAATTTAAATGGATTTTCCAGAACAGGAAGTGGTTTGTGGTTTACTGCTGAGTGACAGTCACCACACCCAGAAGTTGCTGGGTTGACATTCCTTCCCTGGAGCATGCGTGCGCTTGCTGAAACTCGATGCTTAACCTCTACGGAAGGCATTTATTTATTTATTCATTCATTGATTTGTATGCCGCCTTTTATTATTTTTGCAAATAAGGCAGCAAATGTATCCTTCCTTCACCCGTTTTCCTGACGACAACAACCTTGTGAAGTGGATTGGACTGAGAGAGAGAGAGACTGGTTCAAAGTCACTCAGCCGGCTTTCAAGGCTAATTTAGAACTAGAATTCACTGTCTCCTGCTGATTGGCCCAAAGTCCCCCAGTTGGCTTTCATGCCTAAGGCGGGACTAGAACTCACCGTCTCCTGGTGATTGGCCCAAAGTCCCCCAGTTGGCTTTCATGCCTAAGGCGGGACTAGAACTCACCGTCTCCTGGTGATTGGCCCAAAGTCCCCCAGTTGGCTTTCATGCCTAAGGCGGGACTAGAACTCACCGTCTCCTGGTGATTGGCCCAAAGTCCCCCAGTTGGCTTTCATGCCTAAGGCGGGACTAGAACTCACCGTCTCCTGGTGATTGGCCCAAAGTCCCCCAGTTGGCTTTCATGCCTAAGGCGGGACTAGAACTCACCGTCTCCTGGTGATTGGCCCAAAGTCCCCCAGTTGGCTTTCATGCCTAAGGCGGGACTAGAACTCACCGTCTCCTGGTGATTGGCCCAAAGTCCCCCAGTTGGCTTTCATGCCTAAGGCGGGACTAGAACTCACCGTCTCCTGGTGATTGGCCCAAAGTCCCCCAGTTGGCTTTCATGCCTAAGGCGGGACTAGAACTCACCGTCTCCTGGTGATTGGCCCAAAGTCCCCCAGTTGGCTTTCATGCCTAAGGCGGGACTAGAACTCACCGTCTCCTGGTGATTGGCCCAAAGTCCCCCAGTTGGCTTTCATGCCTAAGGAGGAACTAGAACTCACGATCTCCTGGTGATTGGCCCAAAGTCCCCCAGTTGGCTTTCATGCCTAAGGCGGGACTAGAACTCACCGTCTCCTGGTGGTTGGCCCAAAGTCCCCCAGTTGGCTTTCATGCCTAAGGAGGAACTAGAACTCACGATCTCCTGGTTTCTAGCCTGGTGCCTTCACCACTAGACCAAACCTGCTCTTTGCCAAACTAATCAAAGGGTAGGATCTACTCAGAGCTGGGCTTCACATAATTTAACAACCGGTTAGTGTAGTGCAGAACCGAAAATGTGAGCGCGCGCAACGCTAAAGCACCAAGGGGAGGGGAAAAAACACACAGCGATTTCATGCACCCGGCTTCCAGCAAACCATCTTGGGCAGTGAGTAGAGCGGGTGATGTGCAGAAATCAGCTGGGCTGCGTGGGCAGGGCGAGCGAGCCAGAGAGTGAGCTATATAGGGCGGGATAGCGCCAGGCCGGGTAGGTGGGTCAGCCGGCGATCGGAACGACCGGTTCGTCTGAACCGCTCCAAACCGGAAGCAGCCCACCTCTGGATCTACTCTCATGTCCGCATGGCTTTGAGAGACCCATGTTTCTATCAACTGCAGTGATTCCCTGAACAACGGGGGCAAGAGAGGTCGTAAAATGGGGCAAAACTCACTGTCTCGCTTAGGAACAGCCTCTTTGGGCTGAACTGTGGCCGTATGTTGAGGAACACCTACACCCTCCTTGTTGTTCTAACCCAGGTGTCGGCAACCTGAAACACTCAGAAAGAGCCGCAAAAGTCCTAACCGGAAGCCCTCCTTCAATTTTGGAGCCGACCGGAAGTCCATTTTCCCCACCATAGTTTCCTGCTAGCGCGGTGTCCTTTTTCCTCTACCTGTCCTAACCGAAAGCTCTATCAATTGTGGAGGTGACCGGCGACAGGGAGCCACAGCAGAGGGATGAAAGAGCCACATGCGGCCCCAGAGCCACATGCAGCCCCAGAGCCACATGCGGCTCCAGAACAGCAGGTTGCTGACCCTTGTTCAAGTCTAACATCACATGGAGGGGGAAACAGCCCTAAAGCTGAAATTCCCTTCTTGGATGGGAGCGTTTTAGGCTCTTCGACTCCTTCCACGTGTTGAAAAGGAGTCTCTGGTAACGGGCGAGGTCTGTCTTGACTTGCCGTTGCCGTTCTTTCATTTCCTGCAATTAATCGTGCTCGGCGGGTGCCAATTTCTCTCCTTATTACATCCATGCCCTCTGGGGTTGCGTGTGCCACTCTTGTGATTGCACGGCTCTTGGAGGACGCAACCCGGATTGAGTCATGCCTACGGAGCTCTCCGGAGGTGTGGCTGCGTGCCTTTTGGCGCTGGGCGGGGCGGAATTGACCGTTTGCGGTAGTTGTGGTAAATTTGAACTAGCGGCTTTTTTTTTTTTACCTCAGAGAATTTCTATTGCCGGGTTAAAAATAAAAAAATGAAGCGTCTGAATCTAAAAATGGCAGGTAGTTTTAGGATGTCGCTCGTCCCCAAGCTGTTTTTTTCCCGAAAAAGCAAGTGGACTTTTGTTTTTCCTCGGAAGACGTTTCGCTTCTCATCCAAGGAGCTTCCTCAGTTCTTCACTTCGGATGCGGAAGAAGCTCCTCAGGTGAGAAGCGAAACGTCTTCAAGGGGGAAAAAAAAGACAAAGAAAGTCCAATTGCCTTTTTTTGGGGAAAAAAAAACACCTTGGGGACAACCGTGACCTGATTCTCCATAATTCTCAACCATGAGAATCGCCATAAACCAGGGGTGTCCAAACTTGGGAACTTTAAGACTTGTGGACTTCAACTCCCAGAATTCCCCAGCCAGCCATGCTGGCTGGGGAATTCTGGGAGTTGAAGTCCACAAGTCTTAAAGTTCTCAAGTTTGGACACCCCTGCCCTTTGGGATGTAGGCCTTAACTAGGGCAGTATTTCTGCATCCAAAAGTAAAGAAAGACACACCTTCTTCAAATTTGTTACATTTTGAATGCAGCTAGTCCTTGATTTACGACCGCAGTAGAGCCCAACATTTCGGCTGTTAAGCGAGACATGGGTTAAATGAGTTTTGCCCCCCATTGTACGACCTTCTTGGCCACAGTTGCTAAGTGAATGACTGCCGTTGATCCGGGAGCCACCTGATTGTGAAGTGAATCTCTCTTCCCCACCGACTTTGCTTTATCGAGAAGGTCGCAAAAGAGGATCCCAGGACATTGCAACGGTCATAAATACGAGCCAGTTGCTAAGCACCTGGATTTTTATCACCTGACCAATGGGGATGCCGCTGAGGTCGCATCTATGAAAAACGGTCGTAAGTCCCATTTTTTCAGTGCCGCTATAAGTTTGAACGGTCACTAAACGAACGGTTGTAAGTCGAGGACTCCCTGTATTGCAACAGCGTGCCTTGCAGTGGGAAGGGCTGAAACATTACACCCCTGTCTGTTTTGATGAGCTCTCAATATGCGCTTATTAAACGTTCTTCCATTTATAAGCTTAATTGAGCCCAAAATGTTGGCTGTGGAATTCTGGGAGTTGAAGTCCGCAGATCACCACGGTGGAAAATAACTCCTTAATGGCAACAGCAAACTGGCTCTCTAGGTATGGTCGGCAATCTTAAAAACTCAAAAGAGCCATTTGGATCCGTTCCCCACAAACCACAAAAACCCTTCCCACGCCTGACTATTTCCTGAGTGGGCCACAAAACCACAAAGTCTCCTCCTTGAGCAGGGGGGGTTGGACTAGAAGACCTCCAAGGTCCCTTCCAACTCTGTTACTCTGTTAAATACCCTTTCGTTGCTTTTGTTAAATATCCTGTTGTTTTTTTGAAGATCTCTTTCTGCCACCATGGGGGGGGGGGGGGTTGGTGGTTTACGGGGACCCAGAACCGTGCTGGCCTTTTAAAAGATTGCGCAGGAGGTCGTCCTCCCCTAACGCTTTCCGTGTCTTGGCAGGGAGGCTGAGCTCTGCAGGAGCCGACGGAGGGAGGAACGATGCCGGTGGTGTGGCCAACACTTCTGGACCTCAGCAGGGATGAATGCAAAAGGGTCCTCCGTAAATTGGGTAAGGGCAGCCTGGAAGGGAAGGGCACAATCCTGGACCTCAAGGTGGAAAGTACCACATTTTTCGGTGTATAAGACGCACCGGAATATAAGACGCACCAAGACGTTGAAGAGGTAAACTAAAAAAAAGTTTACTAGGCCTCCCAAACCCTCTGCAAGCCTCATTTTTTGTGAAAAACGGGGCATGCAGAGAGTTTGAGAGGCCTGCAAAGCACTCCTGGGGGCTGTGGTGGGGCAAAAACCGGGCCCATTTTTTGCAAAAAAAAAACCAGGGCATGCACAGGCTTTGGGAGGCTTGTAGAGTGCTCCTGGGGGCTGGGGAGGAGCAAAAAAACGGGCTCATTTTTTGCAAAAAACAGGACACTCATAGGCTTTGGGAGGCTTGTAGAGTGCTCCTGGGGCGGGGGGGAGGGGGGCGGCAAAAATGAGCAAAAAACCCCAGGAGCACTTTGCAGGCCTCCCAAAGCCTCTGCATGTCCATTTTTGTGAAGGGGGCGGGGTTTCGGGAAGCCAAAAATATTATATTCAGTGTATAAGACGCACCCAGATTTTCTCCCTCTTTTTTTGGGGGGGGGGGGAAAGGTGCGTCTTATACTCCGAAAAATACGGTAGGCATGACATAACCCATGCTAAAGCACCAAGGGGAGGGGAAAAAAGTATGGGAGATCTTAATTGGTCGGGGCTCCAAGGGACCCCCCCGGCCCCCCAAACCTGTGCTAAGATTTCGATGTGTCCGATGATCCCTCTCTGATGCCAGAGGTTTTATGCAATTCCAAATGGGGTTTGTTTGTTTATCATATTTGAGAATCGCCCATCTCCCTCCTAGAAGGACTCTGGGTGGTGTACAATAAAGGGGTGTGTCGGGAGCAGAGAGCGCAGGAGAATCTGTCAATCTAGCAGCCCCCTCCAGAGTAGAACTACACCATTGGTCCCTAGATCAATGTTCTGACCCAGCTCCTCAAACACAGCAAACCCTCTGAAGTTAACTCAAACAATTATTACCTCAGGCTAACAAGTCCGTCCGTCAAGGAGATGAATAGTTGTCTGCCACATATATTATCTCCGCCCCCTGCCTTTTATCCCCAGAGTTAGGGTGGGGCTTTGCTAGCAGCGGTGGCTCTTCCGTCCCAAGGACCGGCCCATAGATTTCCAATGCTCTCCTCTCCTCTGCCACATCTATTCATCTCCGCCCCCTGCCTTTTATCCCCAGAGCTAGGGTGAGGCTTTGCTAGCAGCAGTGGCTCTTCCGTCTCAAGGACCAGCCCATAGATTTCCACTGCTCTCCTCTCCTCTGCCACATCTATTCATCTCTGCTCCCTGCCTTCTATCTCCAGAGCTAGACTGGGGCTTTGCTAGCAGCGGTGGCTCTTCCGTCCCAAGCACCAGCCCATGAATTTCCACTGCTCTCCTCTCCTCTGCCTTCTGCGCATTGGCGTATCAGGCACCGGCCCCAGCTGCTCCTCCTCTTCCTCATCAACCACCTAGGCCAGAAATGTTCCCAACGTCTTCCCTTGCAGTATTCCTAAAGGCAAAAGTGACAGGACGTCTGTTTGCATCCTTTGATCGTTTTCTGCAACTTCCTGTGAATCTCTTATGGCGGCCAGAGTCAGACAGTGAGGAGGTTGGGGAGGAACCTGGGCCAGTCCTGGAGTCTGGGGAAGGCTCTGATGAGGGCTCTGCGTTGGAGTCAGAGAAGGGGGCAAGGGCCGTCTGACAGTTATCAGCTGTCTTCAGAGTCAGACATCAGTGAGGCAGAGGAACAGCTGGAGCCTGTTCCCAGTGTGCGCATGCACAGAGTTGCCAGGAGAAGGAAACAGCTAAGAAAGCAGGGTCAACTTGGGAGTCAAGGCACAGGTGGATGGTGAATGGCCCCTCCCATAGGGAATAAAAGAGGAGCAAAAGGGGAGTGGAGTTTGCAGGAGGCCATTAGTTCGCTTAATTAGTGTGAAGATTCGTTCGTGACTCTCCGAGACTCCTTGCCAAGTATTTTCTGGTACAGCGTTGCGTTTGGAAGCTATTGACCTGGCAACGATCCAAGGACTGATAAGGTCTGTGTTTGCAATTCCCCCTTGAAAGACTGTTTGCCGGGACTTTGCTGGATGTGAATGAGAGGAATTCACATGAGCTTCATAAAAAGGGTGCTTCATGATTTGGTGAAGCCTAGGTCAGAACAGAATCTCACCCTCTCTTTCTTTCCTCTTTGCCCTGTTTTTTTCCCCCACCCCCACGTGTAGAACTGGAAGCCTACGCCGGAGTGATCAGTGCCTTGAGGGCCCAGGGAGACCTGACTAAGGAGAAGCGGGACCTTCTGGGGGAACTTTCCAGAGTGTTGAGGTAAATCTCCATAAGCCTTAGATGGGGTGGGTTTTTCTCCCTGCTAAGGAAGGCTGAGTCCACTTGGCAGTTCAGAGGTAGACGCAAAAAAATGACAGCCTCCTGCCAGCGAAAAGGGAGCTCGTGTGCGGCTCCCCAACCTCCATTTTCGTTGACAGAGGACTGAAGGAGGCCCTTCGGGCCGAAAACAGAGCAGCCACTGCCAGAAGACTTGGTTTGGAAGCCGCCAAAAAAGCCATGCTGGGATGGCGGTGGCGGCGGCAGAGGTCCTCTGGCTCTGCAGGGAGAGCTGGGCCAGGGCATCGTGAGGTTGGGAGGCACGCGAGCGAGAATGGACTAGCCGCTCGCGCAACCCCCGTCTCCAGCCGTGCAGAGCCCCATTCACTGGCATTTCAAAGGCGCCAAGCCGCGGGAGCCGGGTGGCGGAAAACAGGTGCTCACGCGGCTTGGCGATACCCCTAGGTCAGTGAATGGCGCTGTGCCCGGCTGCAAAGGGGGTTTGCTGGGTGGCTGCCCTTGAGCGTGGTCGCTTCATGGCTGTTGTGTTGCGCTGCTGCGACAGCGCAACACAGCCGTTCGCCCATGAGGCTGTGCCCGGCTCTTTGGGAGCCTGCTTGCAAGAGAGCAGCCGCCCAGCAACCCCAAAACAATAAACCCTCCCCCCATAATAAAGCCCAAGGCATATTTTGTGGGTAAAAAGAAAATAAGACCCTGTCTTATTTTTGGGGAAACACGATATATAAAATTCAACTTGAGGATATATGTCATTGATAGTAAAACAGAATAATGGATGGAAATGATAAGTGAAATTTGAATAACTTGGAGAGGCAAATAATGATATTGTTTATATGTTTAAGAAGAAATTAAAGTTCAGCGGGAAAATGTGGAATGAAAATAGGATGACTAAAAGGCGAAATGAAAATAGGATGTAAAGTGAACTATGGGTAACAGAAGATGTAAAGGGGGAAAACCTGGACAACACTTTGTTTATAAAATATGTTAAAATATGTAATAAAAAAATAAAACTTTGTTTCAACTCCCCCCCCCCCTCCAAGAAGTTAAATTTAAATCCATGTCTTTTTCAACAGCATTTCGACAGAAAGACACCGGGCGGAAGTTCGGAGGGCGGTCAACGATGAACGCCTGACAACCATCGCACATAAGTAGGCGTCACAAACGTTTTCTAACCAGATCTCACACAGGCAACATTTCCGAGTGTCTCTTTCGCTTATTGACACTAGTCATTTCTTCCTTCTTTTTATTAAATTTTTACCCTGCTGCAATCCAAGTAGACCTTTAACACCATACAAATATGGTAAAAGTACACCTATACATAAGCACACGGTGGCTCGGTGGCTAAGACGCTGCGCTTGTCGATCAGAAAGGCCGGAAGTTTGGCAGTTCGAATCCTCAGCGCTGCGTAACGGAGTGAGCTCCCGTGACTTGTCCCAGCTTCTGCTAATCCAGCAGTTTGAAAGCACGTTAAAAAATGCAAGTAGGAAAATAGGGACCGCCTTTGGTGGGAAGGGAACAGCGTTCCGTGCGCCTTTGGCGTTGAGTCATGCCAGCCACATGACCACGGAGACGTCTTCGGACAAGCGCTGGCTCTTCGGCTTTGAAACGGGGATGTGCACCGCCCCCTAGAGTCGGGAACGACTAGCACAGATGTGCGAGGGGAACCTTTACCTTTTAAAACCTATACATAGAAGGGCTAAAATTCTAAAACCACCCAAAACAATGTTAGATAGAATGACCTTGCGATCCAAACGTTTCCCAGGGCATCTTCTTCCCAGCGTTTTTTCAGAATGTGGCCAAGTTAAGAGCGGATCTAATCTCAAACGAGAGATGGTGACAATGACGCCACTGAGTAACAATACTTGAGTGTCGTCCCCGTCCCCCCCCCAAAAAAAAGGTGGGAAGCAGTGGGCTGCTTCTCTTTCATTGCAACAATTGGGCAGCCCACAAGCAGTGGCCGCTTCACTTATATACCACTTCATAGTGCTTTACAGCCCCTCTCTAAGAAGTTTTAAGAGTCCGCCTCTTGCCCCCCCCCAACAATCTGGGTCCTCATTTTAATGACCTCGGAAGGATGGAAGGCTGAGTCAACTTTGAGCCGGTCAGGATCGAACTCCTGGCAGTCGGCAGATTCAGCCTGCAATGCAGGACTTTAACGACGATGCTACCGCAACTCCTAAAATATTAGGATATTTTAGCTTCCCTCTGTTTTTTTTTAACACTGGTATTTACAGAGTGTTACAGAGTTGGAAGGGACCTTGGAGGTCTTCTAGTCCAGCCCCCTGCTCAAGCAGGAAACCCTATGCCGTTCCAGACCAATGGCTGTCCAGTCTCTTCTTAAAAACCTCCAGTGATGGGGCACCCACAACTTCTGGGGGCGAGTTGTGATCAGGGGGCAAGTGAACAGGCTGTTTCTAACGTTGCGGGTTTCCCTTCAGCATGTCCGGGCCGAACAGCTCTTCCGAATGGTCCATCGAAGGCCGCCGGCTGGTTCCTCTGATGCCCCGGCTGGTTCCACAAACAGCCTTCACTGTTACGGCCAACGCGGTGGCCAACGCCGCTCTCCAGCACAACGCCTCTCTCCCTTCCCCTGCGGAAACAGGAAGCAAAGAAGGTGAGGGTAGGTGGCCTTCATCTTCTTACAGCTTGGGGATTGGGGAGATAACGTCTATGGGGGGGTTCTCTGCATCTAGGCCAGGGGTCAGCAACCCCCAGCTCTGGAGCTGCATGTGCCTCTGTCACCCCTCTGCTGCGGCTGTCACCGGTGGGCTCCACAATTGATAGGGCAGTGATGGTGAACCTTTTTTGGCTCGCGTGCCATAAGTGGGGGGAGCGCAGGGGGGTTGCGTGCGTGCGTGCCGCACCCATAATGCAATGCATGACCCCACCAGTGCTCATGCGCGCACTACAGGCACAAACCCCCATGTTTTGCATCCTTTTTTTTTGCCCAGCCCAGGCTCCAGAGGCTTTATAGGAGCCTGGGGATGGCAAAAAAAGCCCCCCACGCCCCCCCCTGCCCTCCGGAGACTTCAGGGACCTTCAGGAGGCATCCCTGAAGCCTCCGGAGGGCAAAAAAAAAGACCCTACGAGCAAACTTCTGGTTTGCTCAGAGGGTCGTTTTGAGCACTCCGGAGGCTTCAGGGACCTTCAGGAGACTTCCTTGAAGCCTCCGGAGCACTTAAAACGACCCTCCGAGCAAACCAGAAGTCTGTTCCCAAACTTCCGGTTCGCCCATAGGGCCGTTTTTTTTACACTCCGGAGGCTTCAGGGAAGCTCCTGAAGCCTCCGGAGGGCCTCTGGGGAACGGGGGTGGGCAGCAGAGGCTCTTTTCGCCCTCCCCAGGCTCCTATAAAGCCTCTAGAGCCTGGGGAGGCCAAAAAATGGCTTTAAAAAAGGGTGAACTCAGCTGGCCAGCGCACTCATGCGTGCTGGCTAGGTGACAGGGCAGCGTCTTGCCTGCCCTGACAAATGGCTTTGCGTGCCACCTGTGGCATGTGTGCCATAGGTTCGGCATCCCGGTGATAGGGCTTTCGGTTAGGATAGGTAGAGGAGAAAGTGCTAGGAGGAGACTCTGTGGTGGGGGAACTGGACTTCCGGTCAGTTCCAAAATTGAACAGGGAGGCTTCCGGTTAGGACCTTTGTGGCTCTTTAAGTGTTTAAGGTTGCCGACCTCTGATTTAGGTCAAGGACATCCCTTTTTCAGGAGGCAACTGGGCTTTCTTTTGTTTTTCCTTGAAGACATTTCGCTCCTCATCCAAGGAGCTTCTTCAATTCCGACTCTCCTCCATCACTTCGCCAGAACCTGAAGAAGCTTCTTGGATGAGAAGCGAAACCTCTTCAAGGAAAAACAAAGAAAGTTCGGTTGACTCTTGAAAAAGCAGGACCGGAAGGGAGAGAGTTTTAAAATTGGGGTAGAACAAGCCTTGAATTGGGGATTAGCGCACGTTGAAGGCAGTGGGGGTGCTCTTGTGTGACTCTGTGGGGCTCAAAAATGATTCGAGAAAGCAGAATCTATTTTGAAAACCCGACTAAAACTTGTCTTTTGACTTCCTCTCCAGTCGTGGTTTGTTACTCCTACACAACTACCACCTCTACGCCGACGTCTACTCCCGTACCTAGCGGTAGCATTGCAACGGTTAAGTCCCCCAGACCTGCCAGCCCAGCTTCCAACGTTGTCGTTCTCCCAAGCGGAAGTGCTGTTTACGTTAAAAGTAAGTGTGTTATCAGCCAAAATGGAAGATCTTGGTTATGACCTCAAAGCAGGCTGTTTGGATCCTGGTGCAATTCTTGGAATGGTAAATTCAAGTGTCTCATTTTTGAAGTTAGACTCCTTCTGATACTCTTGGAAAAGATCGTTCCAAAGTGGCAGTTTAGAATGTTTTGATTGCACAGGTACCGTATTTTTCGGAGTATATGACGCAGCCTTTTCCCCCACAAAAAGGGGGTGAAAATCTGGGTGCATCTTATACACTGAATACAGCATTTCTGGCCTCTCGAAACCCCGCCCCATTCGCAAAAATGGACATGCAGAGTGTTTGGGAGGCCTGCAAAATCCTCTCGGGGGGCTGAGGGGGGCAGAAACGGGCGAAAAACGGGCCATTTTTTGCTTATTTTTGCCCCCCCCCCAGCTCCCAGGAGCACTCTACAAGCCTCCCAAAGCCTTTTTTTGCAAAAAAACAGGCAGTTATTTGCTCATTTCTGCCCCGCCCCCAGCCCCCAGGAGCACTTTTAGTAATAATGAGGTGTGCAGAGGGTTTGGGAGGCGTGCAGAGTGCAAAAACTTTTTTAAAAAATTTACCTCTTCAAAATCTTGGTGCGTCTTATAGTCCGAAAAATACAGTAGATAGTTAGTCCACGTTTAGCAACCACACTGGCAACTTGGTTGCTAAGTGGACAATGACAGGATCTGGAGCGTGCTTATAATTTTACTTCAGCTTTCTGTTTCCTTCCGTCCCCCACCCTTTGGAATGAACACTCCAGTGCCAGGATAATAAGTAAGAAAGGAATCGTTGTTTACATTCCCTGGAGAGGAAGGGATTATAAGAGAGTAAGCAGAAACACAATGTAGAATATACAAGTGGTCCTTGGCTTACAACAATTCATTTAGTGACCATGCAAAGTTACAACGGCACTGAAAAAAGAGACCTGTGACCACTTTCTACACTTGTGACCATTGCAGTATCCCCATGTGATGAAAATTCAGACGCTTGGCAACTGACTTGTACTTATGACGGTTGCTGTCTCATATTGATCCCCTTTTGCGACCTTCTGATAAGCAAAGTCAATGGGGAAGCCAGATTTATTTAACAATTGCGTTACTTACTTAACAACTTTAAGTGTTTCACTTAAAAAGTGTGACAAGAAAGGTGGTAAAATGGGGCAAAACCCACGTAACAAATGTGTCACTTAACACCAGAAATGTTGGGCTCAATTGTGGTCCTTTGCGAGAGTACCCATTGAAAGGAATGTAACCACACTAGCTGTTTGTCTAGTGTGCTGGCTGGGAGCCTAGAGCGGCTTAGGAAACTAACAAAATTCAAAGATGTGACACTGATTAAAGTCTTGTTAGTTATAGGCAGCAGCTTGCAGCTGGCTAATTAAGGTGTAGAATTGGGTTTCTTAACTTACGATTGACACCTATTGTGGAAATACTGGGAAGCCAACAAAATCCAAGGATGTGGCTCTGATTGAAGTCTTGTCAGTTACAGGCAGCAGCTTGCAGCTGACTAATTAAGGTGTAGGGTTGGGCGTGTCAACTTGTGGTTGGCACCTATTGTGGAAGCGCTCTGGGGAAAAAAAATCAGCTAAAGAAGAGATCAGTTTAACAATCCCTTCGCTTTTTCCATTAAACCCAAAAGAAAAGTATCTGGTTTTCTTTCTATATTCACTTTAAGAATTTCCTGTATTGAGAGATGAATCCTATTCCAATATTTCTTTGCTTTATCACACTTCCACCCTAAATGATAAAAAGATAAAATGATAAAACCCTTCTTTAAGTTTACATTTCCAACGTTCATTTGAAATACCTTTATGCATTCTTGACAACTTATCTGGAGCTAAATGCCAACCGTGCATCATCTTACAGAAATTTTCTTTGAAATTATAGTTTAATGTAAGTTTTAAACCTTGATTCCGCATATTCTCCCACGCTATGCAAGCATCACGTTATATCCAAAGTTCCTTGCCCACTGAATCGTACAATGCTTTTACTTGTTCCTTTTCCAGATTTAAATTCAATAACACTTTATGGTAAAGGTAAAGGTTCCCCTCGGACATACATGCTAGTCGTTCCCAACTCTAGGGGGCGGTGCTCAGAGCCAGCGCTGTCCGAAGACATCTCTGTGGTCATGTGGCCGGCATGACTAAATGTCGAAGGCGCACGGAACGCTGTTCCCTTCCCACCAAAGGTGGTTCCTGTTTTTCTACTTGATCATTTTTACATGCTTTCGAACTGCTAGGTTGGGGGAAGCTGGGACAATTAACAGGAGCTCACTCCGTTACGCGGCGCTAGGGATTCGAACTGCTGAACTGCTGTCCTTTCGGATCGACAAGCTCAGCGTATTAGCTACTGAGCCACTGTGTCCCCTTTTATATGTCATATCTTTATAGACTATGGCAATAATATGCTCATCACTAACCACACAGTAGAATGTCCGATTGATTCGAGGGAATGAGAACGCCCAAACTCTGTGCTTTGCGTTTCAGGCGTGAGTTGTTCGGACGAGGATGAGAAGCCCCGCAAGAGACGCCGCACCAACTCCTCCAGCTCCTCCCCAGTGCTCCTGAAAGAGGTCCCCAAGGCCATCCCGCCAGTCACCAAGACCATCACGGTGCCCGTGGGGGGCAGCCCCAAGATGAGCAGCATCATGCAAAGCATCGCCAACTCCCTGCCGCCCCACATGTCTCCCGTCAAGATCACCTTCACCAAACCCTCCTCCACTCAAACCACCAACACCAACACCCAGAAGGTCCGAGGTGGGATCGGGGTGGTTTGGGGCGGGAAGCTTCTCCCACGCTATCAAAGAGTTTGGGTAGGGGGCGGCAACCTGCAGGTCTGGAGCCGCATGTGGCTCTGGAGCTGCATGTGGCTCTCTCATCCCTCTGCTGTGGCTCCCTGTCACTGCCTGGCGCCACAATTTTGAGAGGACCTTCTGGGAGTGGGGGAGCACGTTACGCCAGGAGGAGACTCTATGGCAATGGGCAGGTTTTCTGGGCAGCTCCACAATGGATAGGGCTTTCGGTTAGGACGGGTAGAGGAAAAAGGACGCCGCGCTAGGAGGAGACTCTATGGTGGTGGAACCAGACTTCCGGTTGGCAGAGGAAAAAGGACGCCATGCTAGGAAGAGACTCTATGGTGGGGTGGTGGTGGGGAACCAGACTTCGGGTCGGCAGAGGAAAAAGGACGCCGCGCTAGGAAGAGACTCCATTGTTGGGGGTGGGGGTGGGGCAACCGGACTTTCGCTCGGCAGAGGAAAAAGGACGCCGCACTAGGAAGAGACTCTATGGTGGGCGTGGGGATGGGGCAACCAGACTTCCGGTCGGCAGAGGAAAAAGGACGCCGCGCTAGGAAGAGACTCGGGGGTGGGGACCAGACTTCCGGTCGGCTCCAGAATTGAATGTGGGACTTCCGGTTAGGACTTTTGTGGCTCTTTGAGTGTTTAAGGTTGCCGACCCCTGCGTTTGGGTTAAAGCAGGGGTCCCCAATCCTCCTGCTGAGCAATGGCAATAGTCTGCAGCATGCAAACAACTGGGCCGTGCAAACAACAAAGTCCATTAAAGTCCACTAATTTCCAGTAGTCACTAAATAAATGGTTGTAAGTTGAGGACTCCCTGTATTTTTGAGCACTGTCACAGTACTCTTCAAGATCTTCATCAATGATTTGGATGAGGGAGTAAATGGGGAACTCATCAAATCTGCAGATGACACCAAGCTGGCAGGAATAGCCAACACTCCAGAAGACAGGCTTAAGATACAGAAGGATCTTGACAAACTTGAACATTGGGCACTATCTAATAAAATTCAAGGGTGAAAAGAGTCAGGTTCTACATTTAGGCAACAAAAATGGAATGTACAGGTACAGTATAGGTGGTACCTTGCTCAATAGTAGTAACTGTGAAAGGGATCTTGGAGTCCTAGTGGACAACCATTTAAATATGAGCCAGCCGTGGGCAGCAGCTGCCCAAAAAGCCAACACAGTTCTAGGCTGCATCAACAGAGGGAGAGAATCAAGATCACGTGAAGGGTTAATACCACTTTACAAGGCCTTGGTAAGGCCACACTTGGAATACGGCATTCAGTTTTGGTCGCCACGATGTAGAAAAGATGTGGAGACTCTGGAAAGAGTGCAGAGAAGAGCAACAAAGAGGATTAGGGGACTGGAAGGTAAAACATATGAAGAACGGTTGCAGGAACTGGGTATGTCTAGTTTAATGAAAGGAAGGACTAGGGGAGACATGATAGCATTGTTCCAATATCTCAGGGGTTGCCACAAAGAAGAGGGAGTCAAACTATTCTCTAAGGCACCTGAGGGAAGAACAAGAAGCAATGGGTGGAAACTAATCAAGGAGAGAAGCAACTTAGAACTGAGGAGAAATTTCCTGACAGTTAGAACAATTAATCAGTGGAACAGAAGTTGCCTCCAGAAGTTGTGAATGCCCCAACACTGGAAGTCTTTAAGAAGAGGTTGGATAGCCTTTTGTCTGAAGTGGTGTAGGGTTTCCTGCCTAGGCAGGGGGTTGGACTAGAAGACCTCCAAGGTCCCTTCCAACTCTGCTATTGTATTGTATTGTATTGTCCTGGAAACACAAACAGGAAAACGATCGTATTCAACTGTTGTCCAAAGTGTCTCATTGTTCTTTTCCAGGTCATCATCGTGACCACCTCGCCCAGCTCCACGTTCGTCCCCAACATCCTCTCCAAATCGCACAACTACGCAGCCGTCACCAAACTCGTCCCGACGTCGGTGATAGCGTCCACCACCCAGAAGCAGCCCGTGGTCATTACAGCTTCCCAGTCCTCCCTGCTTAACAACAGCACCAGCCCCACCACAACCAGCCTCACCGCAGGGAGCTGTTCCACGCCTTCTTCCACGCCCAGCACCGTTGCGGTGACCACCGTGGTGTCCTCCACGCCCTCCGTGGTTATGTCGACGATGGCGCAGGGTAAGAGACTGGCTGATTTGGGTAAGAATGGAAAGTCCTGTAGCTTAATGCTATAAATCCCCAACTCCTGGGCCATTGCCCACTACCGGGCTGCAGCCTGTTCAAACCCAGACCACGGGAGAGGAGGGCAAATGCGCGCGCATGGAGGGCGTTTACGGTCATGCGTGCGAGCGGAGGGCGCTTACGGTCACACGTGAAGCTTCCCTGGCACACACCGGAAGTGCCTCCACCCAAGGGCCAAATCATGAAGCAGACGCCTTGTCCCAACAAAACCCCTTTTTAATTAAGCAAATGTGAATTCCTCTCATTCACATCCAGGAAAGTCCCAGCCAAGAGTCTTTCGTGAGATTTCACAACTACGGACCTTTATCAGGCTTGGAGAGAATGCCAGGCCGATATCTTCTAAACTCCATGCTGTAGCAGCAATTCCTTGGCAATAAGTCAGGAACAGATCTTCACTCCTAATGAACTGAACTCCTGCAAACTCCACTACCCTTTCGCTCCTCTTTATTCCCCGTGGGAGGGGCCATTCACTGTCCACCTGTGCCTTGAGTCCCAAGTTGACCCTGCTTTCTTAGATGTTCCCTTCTCCTGGCAGCTCTGCGCATGCGCACACTGGGAACAGGCTCCAGCTGTTCTTCTGCCCCACTGATCTCCGACTCTGAAGGCAGCTGATAACTGTCGGACAGCCCTGGCCCCATCTCTGCCTCTGACTCAGAGAACTCATCCGAGCCTTCCCTAGAGTCCAGGACTGGCCCATCTTCTTCCCCAACCTCCTCACTGTCCGAATCTGCCGCCAGCTCTGTTGGCAGCAGACTGTGGGCCACAATATAGTGGAACACTGCTATCATGTCGTCCGTCCTTCCCCCCAGTCCTTCTTTCCTCTAGACTAGCCAAACCCAAATCCTGCAAGAGTTCTTCATATGTTCTAGTCTCCAGGCCTTTAATCACCTTCGTTGCTCTTCTCTGCACTTTTTTCCAAAGTCTCTACATCTTTTTTGTAATGCGGCAACCAAAACTGGATGTGGGATTCCAGGTGTGGCCTCATTGAGGCTTTATAAAGTGGTACTAATCTAATAAAGGAGGGACGCGGTAGCTCAGTGGCTAAGATGCTGAGCTTGTCGATCAGAAAGGTTGGTAGTTGGGTGGTTCGAATCCCTAGCGCCGCGTAACGGAGTGAGCTCCCGTGACTTGTCCCAGCTTCTGCCAACCTAGCAGTTCGAAAGCACGTAAAAAATGCAAGTAGAAAAATAGGAACCACCTTTGGTGGGAAGGGAACAGCGTTCTGTGCGCCTTCAGCATTGAGTCATGCCAGCCACATGACCACGGAGACGTCTTCAGACAGCGCTGGCTCTTGGGCTTTGCAATGGAGATGAGCACCGCCCCCTAGAGTCGGGAACGACTGGCACAGATGTGCGAGGGGAACCTTTACCTTTGCCTAATATAACAAAATGCAAACGTGATTTTGATTCTATGTTTATACAACCAGGATTGCCTTAGCTTTCTTTTGGCCGATGAAATTGGGAGAGGCACCCATCCTGCCATCCTCATCCTCTCTTCCAGGTGTCTGCACCTCAGCGATCAAGGTGGCCGCCGCCCGGCTACCATCTCCGAAAAGCCTGGTGGGGACGCCCAGCCAGATCCTCACCCAGTTCCCCAAGCAGCAGCTGACTTCCGCTTCGCCGGCCGCCCCATCCCAGCCGCCCCCAGCACCCCAGCAGTCCCCTCTGACCCCCCACATTAAGCCCACCATCCAGATCAAGCAAGAATCAGGTACTGTATAACAGGGGTTGCATCGTCCCGGCGATGGGGGGGTGGGGGTGGAGGGTAGATAGAGGGTAGTCCTCGACTTACAGCCACCCTGGAGCGCCAAACGTCCGTCGCTAAGCCAAGTTAAAGTGAGCTTTGTCCCATTTTACGACCTTCCCTGCTGCAAGTTGGTAAAGGAGTGGCTGCAGTTGTGAAGTTAGGTATGGGGTGTGTGCGTGTATGAAGCATATCTGGCTTCCACCCATTGGCTTCGCTTGTTGGAAGGTCGCCAAAGGGGAATTGTGGGACTCCTCCCCCCTCCCTTCCCGGGACACTGCGACCGTCGTCAGTACATGCCAGTGGCCAAAGCGCCTGGATTTTGATCCCCTGGGGATGCTGCAATGGTCGTACGTGCTCAAAAAGGTCCGTTTTTCAGTCCCGTGGCAACTTTGTTCACTAAACAAAGGGTTGTAAGTTGAGGACTTCTCTGTACTTCAACAATCTCTGAATGTTAATGTTTTGTCAACCTGCTCTAGGATCCCGGCTGTGTCCTTAAAATTTGTCTAATTTTCTGTCCTCTCTCTCCCTCCCTCCTTCCATCCATCCTTCTTTCTTCCCATCCTCCCTCCCCTTCCTTCCTTCCCCTCTCCTTTCTTCTTCCTTCCTTTTTTCCTTCCTCCTCTTCCTCTTCTCCATACTCTCTTCCATCTCTCACTTTCCCTTCCTTCTTTCTTCCCTCCCCTTCCTCTCTTCTTCATACTCTCTTCCCTCCCCTCCTTCCCTTCCTCTCTCCCTTTCCCTCTCCTTTCTTCTTCCTTCCTCCCTCCCCTTCCTCTTCTCAATACTCTCTTCCCTCCCCTCCTTCCCTTCTTCTCTCTCTCTTCTTCCTTCTTTCCTCCATACTCCCTCCACTCCACTCCTTCCTTTCCTCTCTCCCTTCCTTCCCCTCTCCTTTCTTCTTCCTTCCTTCCTTCCCACCGTCCTTGCTTCCTCCCCTTCCTCTCTTCTTCATACTCTCTTCCCTGCCCTCCTTTCCTTTCCTTCCCCTCTCCTTTCTTCTTCCTTCCTTTCTTCACACTGTCCTTCCTTCTTTCCTCCCTCCCCTTCCTCCCCTCCCCTTCCTCTCTTCTTCATACTCTCTTCCCTCCCCTCCTTCCCTTCCTCTCTCCTTTCCTTCCCCTCTCCTTTCTTATTCCTTCTTTCCTTTCCTCCTTCCTTCCTCCCTCCCTCCACTCCCTCCCTCCCTATATTTGCCCTGCCACCCCGTTCAACATCTCCTCCCCAGGTGTCAAAATCATCACCCAGCAGGTGCAGCCCAGCAAAATCCTTCCCAAGCCCGTCACGGCGACACTGCCCAGCAGCAGCAATTCTCCCATCATGGTGGTGAGCAGCAATGGGACCATCATGACCACCAAGCTGGTCACGGCTCCTGCCGGTGAGTCCGTCTCTCCATCCCAGCCAGTTTCCATGCCAGGCAGAAGAGACGGGAGGTGGGAGGTAGTGCCAGCCTGCCAACTCATGAACCGATCTTCACGGGGCAGAACAAGGGATCGATTTCTATGTCTTTATTTAAACAAAAAACAGGCCAGTTTGCAATCCTATTACATATAGTCCTTGACTTATGGCCACAATTGGGACCACAATTTCCATTGCTAAGAAAGGCGGTTGTTAAGTGAGCTATGTCTAGCCGTCTTTCATGCCCGAAGCAGGACTAGAACTCACCGTCTCCTGATGACTGGCCCTAAGTCACCCAACCAGCTTTCAAACCTAAGGCGGGACTAGAACTCACTGAATCCTAATGATTGGCCCAAGTCATCCAGCAGGTTTCCATGTGTAAGGCGGGACTAGAACTTATCGTCTCCTGGTGATTGGCCGAAAATCACCCAGTCAGCTTTCATGCCTAAGGCGGGATTAATACTTACTCCGTTGTGGTGATTGGCCCAAAATCACCCAGCTGGCTTTCATGCTTAAGGTGGGACTAGAACTCACTGTCTCCTGGTGATTGGCCGAAAGTCACCCAGTCAGCTTTCATGCCTAAGGCGGGATTAATACTTACTCCGTTGTGGTGATTGGCCCAAAATCAACCAGTTGGCTTCCATGCCTAAAGCCAGACTAGAACTCACCGTCTCCTGGTTGGCCCAAAGTCCCCCAGCTGGCTTTCATGTCTGAGGCGGGACAAAAACTCACCCCTCTCCCAGTATCTAGAGTGGTGCTTTAACCACTGGACCAAACTGGAAAATTATGGAAGTTCTCTTCTGCAGCCCACACTGACGAAGGACCTGCCATAGTTGGGACTTTAGCTAGCTGGGGAATTCTGGGAGTTGAAGTCCTCAAGTCTTACAGTTGCCAAGTCGTGAATCTCCTGGGCTACCTGAATTGGTTAGGTTGGAAAGAAAACACTTCATTTGCACGTTTTAGCCACTCCCTTCTTCTCCTGGTCTTTCCACGTGAAATGCAAATCAGACCATAAACGGATATCTTACTCTGTCCCCTCCCCCCCTTCTTTTCCCCGCCTTAAAACAGGAACTCAAGCGACTTACACCCGTCCGACAGTGAGCCCTTCTATAGGGGCACGGGTGACGGGCACGGCTGGCGCAGCCACCTACGTGAAAACCACTAGCGGTAGCATCATTACGGTCGTCCCCAAATCGCTCGCCACACTGGGAGGCAAGATTATCAGCAGCAACCTTGTGTCTGGTAGGTATTCACATGCCACTTTTAATTGGAAACCAATCGGGGGGGGGGAACCCTGAGATTTAGAGAGATGTAGATTCCTGCACCCAAATAATCTGCTGAAAGATTAAAAAGATTTCTGATTGAGTTTATACATTGTGATCAAAACGGGTTTTTATCTAAGTTAGTAACAATGTTAGAATAATTTTGGGATACATTGGAGTACTATGAAATACATCGTGAAAAACAATGAGCGCTAATTTTTTTGGGATGCCCAGAAAGCATTTGATAATGTAAATTGCCAATTTATGTTGCCACAATTAAAATGCATGGACTTTGGTGAAAAATTTACAGATGTGATGAAGGCAATTTACACACACCAGAGAGCTAAAGTGATGGAGAATGGAGATGTGACAGAAAATGTTAATATAAGAAAAGGAACGAGACAAGGCTGTCCACTATCTCCATTACTATTCATATTAACACTAATAGTCCTAACTAGAAGTATTAGACAAGATCCACATGCCACTTTTAATTGAAAACCAATCAGGGGGAAAAAATCCTGAAATTTAGAGAGATGTAGATTCCTGCACCCAAATAATCTGCTGAAAGATTGTTTGCCTCAATAATCGCTGAAAGATTAAAAATATTTCTGATTGAGTTTATACATTGTGATCAAAACGGGTTTTTATCTAAGTTAGTAACAATGTTAGAATAATTTTGGGATACATTGGAGTACTATGAAATACATCGTGAAAAACAATGAGCGCTAATTTTTTTGGGATGCCCAGAAAGCGTTTGATAATGTAAAATTGCCAATTTATGTTGCCACAATTAAAATGCATGGAGTTTGTTGAAAAATTTACAAATGCGATGAGGGCAATTTACACACACCAGAGAGCTAAAGTGATTGAGTATGGAGATGTGACAGAAAATGTTAATATAAGAAAAGGAATGAGACAAGGTTGTCCACTACCTCCATTTCTATTCATAGTAACACTAGAAGTCCTAACTAGAAGTATTAGACAAGATCCACATGCCACTTTTAATTGAAAACCAATCGGGGGGAAAAAAAATCCTGAAATTTAGAGAGATGTAGATTCCTGCACCCAAATAATCTGCTGAAAGATTGTTTGCCTCAATAATTGCTGAAAGATTAAAAATATTTCTGATTGAGTTTATACATTGTGATCAAAACGGGTTTTTACCTAAGTTAGTAACAATGTTAGAATAATTTTGGGATACATTGGAGTACTATGAAATACATCGTGAAAAACAATGAGCGCTAATTTTTTTGGGATGCCCAGAAAGCATTTGATAATGTAAATTGCCAATTTATGTTGCCACAATTAAAATGCATGGACTTTGGTTTACAAATTTACAGATGTGATGAAGGCAATTTACACACACCAGAGAGCTAAAGTGATGGAGAATGGAGATGTGACAGAAAATGTTAATATAAGAAAAGGAACGAGACAAGGTTGTCCACTATCTCCATTACTATTCATATTAACACTAGAAGTCCTAACTAGAAGTATTAGACAAGATCCATGTGCCACTTTTAATTGAAAACCAATCAGGAAAAAAAAACCCTGAAATTTAGAAAGATGTAGGTTCATAGACTATGCTTGTTTTGATGCAAGTTTCTTGTTTCAGCCATAATATACCCCAAAGGAAGGTAGTAGAAACCAGTGAGTGCTCTAGTGATGAAGGACTAGAAATAGGACGAAGGAATGGAAAGGGGGACTCATTAAATTTGCAGACAACACCAAGCTGGCAGGAATAGCCAACCCACAAGAAGACAAACTCAGGATCCAAAAAGATCTTGACAGATTTGAACAATGGGCCCTATCCAACAAAATGAAATTCAATGTAGATAAAAATAAGGTTTTTTCATTTAGGCAAGGAAATATGATGCCTTGGTAAGGCCACACTTGGAATCCAGCATTCAGTTTTGGTCACCACGATGTAGAAAAGATGTGGAGACTCTAGAAAGAGTGCAGAGAAGAGCAACAAAGATGATTAGGGGACTGGAGGCTAAAACATATGAAGAACGGTTGCAGGAACTAGGTATGTCTAGCTTAAGAGAAAGAAGGACTAGGGGAGACATGATAGCAGTCTTCCAATATCTCAGGGGTTGCCACAAAGAAGAGGGAGTCAAACTATTATCTGAAGCACCTGAGGGTAGGAACAAGAAGCAATGGGTGGAAACTAATCAAGGAGAGAAGCAACCTGGAATTAAGGAGAAATTTCCTGATATTTTGAACAATTAACCAGTGGAACAGCTTGCCTCCAGAAGTTGTAGGTGCTTCATCACTGGAGGTTTTCAATGGGATAGGGTCTCCTGTTTGAGCAGTGGGTTGGACTAGAAGACCTCCAAGGTCCCTTCCAACTCTGCTATTGTATTTTTTTAAAAAAAATATATACACATTATATCACAGAAGTGAGTATACCCTTCTCACATTTTGTAAATATTGAAGTATATCTTTTCATGTGACAACCCTGAAGAAATGACACTTGGCTACAATGTAAAGTAGTGAGTACACAGCTTGTATAACAGTGCCAATGTGCTGTCCCCTCAAAATAAGGCAACACACGGCCATTGATGTCTTAAACTGCTGGCAACAAAAAGTGAGTACACCCCTAAGTGATAATGTCCAAAAGGTATACTTAAATATTTGCAAAATGTGAGAAGGGTATACTCACTTCTGTGATATATTGTAGGTAAAGGCTAGGTGACACTTGGCTTAATGTGGGTGACTGTGAGAGGGATCTTGGAGTCCTAGTGGACAACCATTTAAATAGGAGCCAGCCGTGTGCAGGAGCTGCCAAAAAAGCCAACACAGTTCTAGGCTGCATCAACAGAGGGAGAGAATCAAGATCACGTGAAGGGTTAATACCACTCTACAAGGCCTTGGTAAGGCCACACTTGGAATACGGCATCCAGTTTTGGTCGCCACGATGTAGAAAAGACGTTGAGACTCTAGAACAGAGGTGTCAAGCACAATGTCATTGAGGGCTGCATCAGCTTTGTATTTGACCTTGGGGAGGGGGGGGGAAGCATAGCCAGGGTGGGCTTGGCCAGCTGGACATCTGTTTTCGGCTGCGACAGCCTCCATCCTTCTGCCAGCGAAAACGGAGCTTGATGTTGCAATGGGTGCCAGATGTTTAACAGAAACGTCTCACCCTAGGTTTCCCGAGTAAATGACCCTGTCTGTGAATCAACCTGTTTTATTTTCCCTTTTATTTCAGGTAACTCCTTGATGAAGACGTATTTTCAGCAAAAAGGTACCTAGCAATGCTCTGGTTAGTACAGGGGTGTCCAACCTTGGCAGCTTTAAGACTGGTGGACTTCAACTCCCAGAATTCCTCCGCCAGCATGTGCTGGCGGAGGAATTCTGGGAGTTGAAGTCCAACAGTCGTAAACTTTGCCAAGGTTGGTGACCCCCGCTCTAGTGAACCATTTGTCTGATTTCTTTCCGACGGTCTTGGCAACGCCAGGGGCTTTTCATTCTCCTTGGTACAGGTGGTCCTTGACTTGTAATTCATTTAGTGACCGTTCAAAGTCACAACGGCATCGAGAAGCGACTTACAACCTTTTCTTACGACCGCCGTAGTGTCGCGTGATCAAAATTCAGACGCTTTGCTGCCGATTCCTACTTATGACGGTCGTATGAGCCCCAGGAGTCCTGTGATCCCCCTTTTGCGACCTCCTCACAAGTCAAGGGGGGTGTGCCCGATTCGTTCAATGCGGCTAATTGAAAAAAGTGTGGTGATTCACTTAGCAGCCAATGTGGCAGGTCGTAAAACAGGGTAAAATTCGCTTGATGAAGGTTTCACTTTAGCCACAGAAAGTTTGGGCTAATTGTGGTTGTAAGGCGAGAATTACCTGTATTTTTACTATGCATTACATTGTTTGACTGCCCATCTTACCCCAATGTAGTTCTGGTTTTTTTTAATTAAAAAGATGAAATTTTACAACACCTCTACACAGTAGGAAGGAAATAATAAAAAGATAAATATGCAAGAGCAATAGTACTTAGACTTACACATATATGCAGCTTCCCTTCCTTCCTCCCTCCCTTCCTTCCTCCCTCTCTTCCTTCCTTCTTCATATGTCCCTCATTTCCTTCCTTCCTTCCTTCCTTCCTTCCTTCCTTCCTTCCTTCCTTCCTTCCTTCCTTCGCTTGTATGTATGTGTGTGTATATATATAGAGAGATAGATGGATGGATATGGATAGATAGATGATAGATAGATAGATAGATAGATAGATAGATGATAGATAGATAGATAGATAGATAGATAGATAGATAGATAGATAGATAGATAGATAGATAGATAGATAGATATAGAGGGACACGGTGGCTCAGTGGCTAAGGCGCTGAGCTTGTCGATCAGAAAGGTTGGCTGTTTGGCAGTTCGAATCCCTAGTGCCACGTAACGGAGTGAGCTCCCGTGACTTGTCCCAGCTTCTGCCAACCGAGCAGTTCGAAAGCACGTAAAAAAATGCAAGTAGAAAAATAGGAACCACCTTTGGTGGGAAGGGAACAGCGTTCCGTGCGCCTTCGGCATTGAGTCATGCCGCCCACATGACAACGGAGACATCTTCGGACAGCGCTGGCTCTTCGGTTTTGAAATGGAGATGAGCACCTCCCCCTAGAGTCGGGAACGACTGGCACATATGTGCGAGGGGAACCTTTACCTTTACCTAGTTCGCTTAGCGATGGAAATTTTGGGGTCCCATTATGGTCGTAAGTCGAGGACTCCCTATAATGTGCAAGGGGATGAAACCGTGGCTCCTCCTTCACATCCGTCACCTTTGCTGTTTTCCTTCCTCTCAAGGAACGACCACCAAGATCACCACGATCCCCGTGACATCGAAGCCCAACGTCATCGTCGTGCAGAAAACCGCAGGAAAAGGCACCACCATCCAAGGACTTCCGGGGAAAAATGTGGTCACGACGTTGCTGAACGCGGGGGTAAGTCCACATCTGCCCGAGAACAGCAACACCAACATCTGGTGGGCCCCTAAAAGCACCTTGTGTGTTCAGGGGGTCTTAATTAGCCTTGTTTAGGATTCTAGAAAGGGACGCAGTGGCTCAGTGGCTAAGACACTGAGCTTGTCGATCAGAAAGGTTGGCTGTTTGGCAGTTCGAATCCCTAGCACTGCATAATGGAGTGAGCTCCCATGACTTCTCCCAGCTTCTGCCAACCTAGCAGTTCGTAAAAAATTAAAGTAAAAAAATAGGGACCACCTTTGGTGGGAAGGTAACAGCGTTCCATGCGCCTTTCGTGTTGAGTCATGCCGGCCACATGACCACAGAGAAACAGACATGAGCAGCGTCCTCTGGAGTCAGGAACGACTAGCACATATGTGCGAGGGGAACCTTTAGGGTTCTAGAGCAAGGGGTTTCAATTATTTTTTTTCAAGCTACAGAATCTGTTTTTTTCTTTTTTAATTTCCAGCATTTCTGATCCAGAGGCAAAACTTTTACAGGTCCTTGATGTATGACTACAATTGGAATCGGAATTCCAGTTGCTAGGCGAGGCTGCCATTAATAGCAACAGCAGTTAGACTTATCTATTGCTTCATAGTGCTTTTACAGCCCTCTCTAAGCGCTTCACAGAGTCAGCCTCTTGCCCCCAACAATCTGGGTCCTCATTTTACAGACCATTTTACAAACGGGAGGGAGGAAGGAAGGAAGGGCAATAGCACTTAGACTTACATGCCACTTCACAGTGTTTTACAGGGAGGGAGGAAGGAAGGGAGGAAGGAAGGAAGGAAGGAAGGAAGGAAGGAAGGAAGGAAGGAAGGAAGGAAGGACTTAGACTTATATACCGCTTCACATTGCTTTTATAGCCCTCTGAGCGGTTTACAGAGTCAGCCTCTTGCCCCCAACTATCTGGGTCCTCATTTTACAAATGGGAGGGAGGAATGTAGGTAGGTAGGTAGGTAGGTAGGTAGGTAGGAAGGAAGGAAGGAAGGAAGGAAGGAAGGAAGGAAGGAAGGAAGGAAGGAAGGAAGGGCAATAGCACTTAGACTTATATACCGCTTCACAGTGTTTTACAGGAAGGAAGGAAGGAAGGGCAATAGACATATACCGCTTCACATTGTTTTATAGCCCTCTGAGTAGTCTACAGAGTCAGCCTCTTGCCCCCAACCATCTGGGTACTTATTTTACTGACCTCAGAAAAATGAAAGGTTGTTAAGTCAATGACTCCCTATATTGGTAGAGAAGTAGCTCTCGATTTAAATCACTAGTAAAAAGGCTCGATTGAAATCAACTCGATTTAAACCATAATTTTTAAAGAGCAGCTGTTATTTCCATCCTGCAGCGGCTTCTCCTTGATTGCAGAATCTACAGCCTCTCGTGCTACATAACTAAGCTCCATTTCATGCTAAATAAACTACATTATGAATGTATGTTCAATAGAAAACTATCTTTAAGGTAGAGTTTTACTTCCAAAGCATTTTATTAAATGCTTTATTAAGGAAAGAAGGAGGGAGGGAGGGAGGGAGGGAGGAAGGAAGGAGGGAAATAAAAAATTTTCTTAAAATAAATGTGATAAAATATTTAAAAATCCCGATTTTAATTTTAAAAGATCAATCTAAATTAGAAAAAAAAATGGTTTAATTTTTTTTAAAGAAAACATCATCAATTTTTATCCACCCTGATTCCCTAACCCTGGAATTTTGCAGACCAAAAGCCCGTAGGACATTAAATTGTTGCTCCTGTGGTTTTCAGGGAGAGAAAACGATTCAAGCCGTCCCGGCTGGTGCCAAACCAGCTATCATCACTGCCACCAGGCCCATTACGAAAATGATCGTCACGCAGCCGAAAGGGCTTGGCTCCGGCGTCCAGCCAGCGACCAAAATTATCCCCACCAAAATTGTATACGGACAGCAAGGGAAAAACTCAGGTAAGCCTCTTTTCTTTTAAAGTCCTTGGATGAGCAAAGAGTCAACATCAAGGGTGGGCTCTTAATTTTCCCAAGAGATTGCATGAGAAATATGAAGAATGACATTCTATCACGTGTGGTGGACGTGCCCCATCACAAGGAAGTACTGGTGCAAAATTCGGAAATGGTTGGAAGAAATTACTGAGCGAAAAATAGAACTCAAACCAGAAGCATTCTTATTAGGACCACTGGATCAAAAAATGGACAAACAATCTCAATATATAATCATACACACACTCACTGCAGCCAGGATTGCTTTCGCACAAAACTGAGGGGGAAAAAATCAATACATCCTCAGATGAAACTATAATCAGGAAAATACATCAGCTGGTGACTCCCAGGGGGAGAGCCTTCTCTGTGGGAGCGCCTTCCCTCTGGAATGAGCTGCCCCCGGAGCTTCGCATAATCCCTGACCTCCGGTCCTTCCGACGCGCCCTAAAAAGTTGGCTTTTCCAGCAAGCCGGCCTGGCCTGTTAATTTTAACTCGTTTTTTTAAATGTATTGTTCTATAAATTCGATTTGTTTTTTTGGGATATATATTTAATTTCTTTTTAACTTTCGGGATGTGTGCTTTTTGATGTTGTACGCCGCCCTGAGTCCTTTGGGAGAAGGGAGGCATATAAATCCAATAAAAACAAAACAAACAAAACAAATACTTGAATGCGCAGAAATGGATAAAATGACAATAGAACTAAAAGAAAGAGAAGAATCGGACTTCTATAATGTATGGAATAAAATGTATAAGTGGCTAGAAATCAGAAGCCAAAACAGAAAAGAGGGAATATAAATATATGGTGATACAAATAATGAATATTATTATGAGTGTCAATACTACATTTGCTACATTATAGGACAAGCTTAAAGCAATAGGAAGGCAATGCAGGAGGGAGATCTATAAAAGCTAAGCAGAAAAGCCGATATAGAAAGCCGTCAAATTACTGTATATTGTTAGTATGTTCTGTGGTTTTTTTTTTCTTGTTATGTCTTCTTTACTGTTTTTAAAGAGTAAAACATTCAATAAAAATTATATATATATAAAAAAGAAAGAAATATGAAGAACGGTTGCAGGATTTGGGTTCGGCCAGTCTAGGGAAAAGAAGGACTAGGGGAGGGTCTTTGAAGGGCAGCCAAAAAAGAAGAGGAGGAATGGGGTCAACCCCACAGACGTTGTGGGAGCTTCATCCCTGGAAGCTTTCAAGGAGAGACGGGACTGCCATCTGTCAGAAAGGATGGCACAGGTGGCACGCAGAGCCCTTTCTGCTGGCAAATGAGTGGTCGCTCCAGCTCAGCTCCACCACGCATTCGTGCGCGCCTCCTGCTGGCTAGCTGATTTTTGGGTCTATGCCGCACATGCCCCTGCGGCCTGTTTTTGCTCCCAGGAGGCTGCAGGGTGTCCTACTAGGCCCAAAACAGGATGTGGGGGACAGTGCAGGGCCCCCTGCGTCCTGTTTTTGCTCCCAGGAGGCTGCAGGGAGCCCTACTAGGCAAAAAAAAGGGAGGTTGCGTGTGCATGCGTGGGGGAGCATGGAGGGGTTGCGCATGCATGCACAGGGGGCGGAGTGCATGGGAGGGGCAATGCTCACATTGCATTATGGCTTTGGGAAAGATGTCCGTGTAGGTTGTGACCCCTCAAGCCAGAACCCTTGGCTTCCCTTGTAGGTCCTCATCAAACCCAAGCCAGTGACCTTCCAGGCCACGGTGGTCAGCGAGCAGGCGAGGCAGCTGGTGACGGAGACCCTCCAACAGGCCTCACGCGTGGTGGAGACCAGCAACGCTTTCCTGCCAGAGGTGAAGGAAGAACCCCTGGTGTATACCGACAGCAGTTCCTCTTCGGTGGAGTCCATCCAAAGTTCCCAAGGTGAGCAGCGTAGAGATTTGACTTAGAATATCTATTGGGGTTGGTGTTTGTTGGAGAACTCCTTTTAAGGTCCCCCCGGAGCATTTTTCTCAGTCTCTCCAGGGAGAGAAAGTCCTAGTCCGGGGATCTCCAAGCTTGGCCCCTTTTAAGGCTTGTGGACTTCAACTCCCAGAATTCTCATGGTCAGCTGGGGAATTCTGGGAGTCAAAGTCCACGGGTCTCAAAAGTGGCCAAGCTTGGAGAGACCCAAGTTCTAGCACAGGGGTGTCAAACTCGATTTCACTGAGGGCCGCATCAGGGTTGTGTTTGACCTTGGGGGGTGGGGGTAGCTCAATAGAATTGGAATAGAATAGAATAATGGAATTGAATATGGAATGGAATGGAATATGGAATGTAGGATGGAATGGAAAAGAATGGAATATGGAATGGAAAAGAATGGAATATGGAATGGAATGGAATATGGAATGTAGGATGGAATGGAATGGAGTATGGAATGGAATATGGAATGGAATGGAATATGGAATGTAGGATGGAATGGAAAAGAATGGAATATGGAATGGAAAAAAATGGAATATGGAATGTAGGATGGAATGGAATGGAGTATGGAATGGAATGGAATATGGAATGTAGGATGGAATGGAATGGAGTATGGAATGGAATGGAATATGGAATGTAGGATGGAATGGAATGGAATATGGAATGGAATGGAATATGGAATGTAGGATGGAATGGAATGGAGTATGGAATGGAATATGGAATGGAATGGAATATGGAATGTAGGATGGAATGGAAAAGAATGGAATATGGAATGGAAAAAAAATGGAATATGGAATGTAGGATGGAATGGAATGGAGTATGGAATGGAATGGAATATGGAATGTAGGAATGGAAAAGAATGGAATATGGAATGGAATGGAATATGGAATGTAGGATGGAATGGAATGGAGTATGGAATGGAATATGGAATGGAATGGAATATGGAATGTAGGATGGAATGGAAAAGAATGGAATATGGAATGGAAAAGAATGGAATATGGAATGTAGGATGGAATGGAATGGAGTATGGAATGGAATGGAATATGGAATGTAGGATGGAAAAGAATGGAATATGGAATGGAATGGAATATGGAATGTATGGAATTCCAGCACATGTATTGAATGCAAGATGCAATCAGGCCAACTGCAGCATTGCCATCCACAGGCCAATTAATTCCAGTCCCAATTCCATTCACATGTCAATACATTCAAGTCCATATCGCATCCATTGCCAGAATTCACATTCCCAGCCATGTCCAACATGCCATACTGTCATTCCATGTCCATTCTACTCAGTCCATTCCACATCCCATGCCGGTCCATTCCACATTCCATGCCATTCCACATTCCATACTTCATTCCATTCCATTCCACATTCCATTCCATTCCACATCCAGTACTTCATCCATGCCATTCACATCCATCCACATTCCATTCCATTCCACATCCATACTGCATCTCTTCCCCTCCATTCCACATTCCATTCCCCTCCTCCACATCCATACTTCATTCCATTCCATTTCACATTCCATTCCATTCCACATTCCATATTCATCCTCCATTCCACATTCCATTCTACATTCCATTCCATTCCACATTCCATATTCCATTCCATTCCATCCCATTCCATATTCCATTCCTTCCATTCCACATTCCATATTCCATTCCATCCTACTTCCATTCCATTCCATTCCATACTCATTCCATTCCATCTACATTCCATTCCATCATTCATTCCATTCCATCATTCCATATCATTCCATTCCCCTCCATTCCACATTCCATTCCCCTCCATTCCACATTCCATACCATTCCATTCCATCTACATTCCATTCCATTCCACATCCATACTTCATTCCCCATCCATCCACATTCCATTCCATTCCACATTCCATACTTCATTCCATTCCCTCCATTCCACATTCCATTCCCCTCATTCCACATTCCATACTTCATTCCATTCCATTCCATTCCCATTCCATTCCACATTCCATCCATTCCATTTCCAATTCCATTCCATTCCAATTCCATACTCATTCCATCCATTCCATATTCCATTCCATTCCACATTCCATACTTCATTCCATTCCATCCTACATTCCATATTCCATTCCATTCCAATCCACATTCCATTCCATTCCACATTCCATATCATTCCATTCCATTCCACATTCCATTCCATTCCACATTCCATACTTCATTCCATTCCATCCTACCCATTCCACATTCCATTCCATTCCACATTCCATACTTCATTCCATTCCCATCCATTCCACATTCCATTCCATCCATTCCAATTCCATACTCCATTTCCATTCCATTCTACATTCCATTCCATTCCACATTCCATACTTCCATTCCCCTCCATTCCACATTCCATTCTACATTCCATTCCATCCACATTCCATACTTCATTCCATTCCACTCCATTCCACATTCCATTCCCCTCCATTCCACATTCCATACTTCATTCCATTCCATTCTACATTCCATTCCATTCCACATTCCATACTTCATTCCCCATTCCATTCCACATTCCATTCCATTCCACATTCCATACTTCATTCCATTCCCCTCCATTCCACATTCCATTCCTCCATTCCACATTCCATACTTCATGCCATTCCCTTCCATTCCCACATTCCATTCCACATTCCATCCATCCCATTCCACATTCCATACTTGCATTCCATTCCATTCCACATTCCATTCCATTCCACTCCACTCCACCATTGCCGCCCCATTTCCTCTCCACTGCCACTCCACCTCCCCTCCCCATAAAAGTTGTCCCCCCACACTCCACCATTTACCCCCTTACTAAAGAATGCAAACCACCCCCTACCGACATAACCCCTCAGCCTGCCATGCTCGCCCGTTCCCCCCGCCGCCGCCCCGTTGCAGACAGCGCCCCAGTCCCACGGATCTTGTAGCCCGCCCTCGTACCCCATACTGGATACCATCCCACTCTACA
This sequence comes from Natrix natrix natrix, assembly GCA_029891615.1. Lineage (NCBI taxonomy): Eukaryota > Metazoa > Chordata > Lepidosauria > Squamata > Natricidae > Natrix > Natrix natrix. The sequence goes on along the minus strand of JAKRSK010008526.1, from coordinate 837,729 downwards.
TGGCACCGCATCCCCCCCGATGGTCCACGACCTATGCTGATCCCGTTCGCAGGCAAGTACGGAACCCCGCAAACTCCGTGGATTCCAACCCACCATCAACTACCCAAGACATGTCTCATGGCGTCACGCATCAGATCGGCAACGTCCACCCTTAAAGCCATGATGGAGCTACCAGCATGCCGACCGGTGAATATCTGCAAAAAAACCTCACATTTTCCCCCTGTTGCCTCAAGGAAACTCTTTGGAATTTGTCTTTTCTGTGTTATTTCTAAGAGCCAAAAGTTATCAGGTGGCCCTGGTTGGATTCGCGATGCCACTTCCCATTATTTTCTTGTTAGGATTTTAGGCGAGGCAGTGAGCCTTCAGTGCTTAACTCTAGAAGGTTGGGCAGATGCCTTCAAGTTGACCAGTTGCATGGAAACTAATGATATGGCCAGTGGAGCTGATGGCAGACAGTGAGGAGGTTGGGGAGGAACCTGGGCCAGTCCTGGAGTCTGGGGAAGGCTCTGATGAGGGCTCTGTGTCGGAGGCAGAGAGGGGGCCAGAGCCGTATGCCAGTTATCAGCTGCCTTCATAGTCGGAGATCAGTGAGGCAGAGGAACAGCTGGAGCCTGTTCCCAGTGTGCGCATGCACAGAGTTGCCAGACGAAGGGAACAGCTAAAGAACAGGGGTTGACTTGGGAGTAAGGCCACAGGTGGACGATGAATGGCCCCTCCCAGAGGAAATAAAAGAGGAGCAAAAGGGGAATGGAGTTTGCAGGAGGCCATTAGTTCATTCCTGCATTCTTGCCAAGTATTGTGGCGTCTGAAAGATATCGACCAGGCCACTCTCCAAACCTGATAAAGGTCGTTAAGTGTGAACTATCTTGAAAGCCTTTGGGAGAGGAAAGACTTTGCTGGAGAGGAATTCACTGTAAAATCAATAAAAGGGGTTTATCGGGACGAGGACTCGGCTTCGTGCTGCTGAGGAAGCCTAAGTCGGAACAACGAATGGCAGGACAAGGAGATTTCTCCAGCCCTCCACTTTTGAGTAACCTAGAAGCATCGAGTTGGCCACTAGAAACCCAAGACTGGACTCAGAGGAGCTTCAACAGGGCTAGTCCTATCTTCCCAGTGCCGCAAACCTATCAGGGAATCATCCGATGGATTTTCTGAACTGATAGTTGGCTCTCCAGTTGGGTGTCAGGGTTCCATGTAACACCCCCAACACAGGGCTGAGTTGCCATTTTTTTAACAACTGATTTGGGTTCTGCGCATTTACAGAAGTGTCCGGGTGGGTGGGCGGAGCCTCCCACCTCTGCTACTACCAGTTCGTGTTGTGTCGTTTCCCCCCACTCCCCCTCCAAAATCAAGATGGAAATCACAACAATACAATGGGTGCGCCGCAAGATGCGTTGCGGACACCATCTTGTCTTGTGTGGAGCACACGTTGGGGACAACCTCTGTAGACCATCAACACCCCCCCACCCCAGGGAGAGGAAGGGGAAGAAGAAAAGAGAGAGGAGAGGAGGAAAGAAGAAAGGAGAGAAGAAGGGAGGGTAGGAGAAAAGGAGAGGGAAGAAGAAGTAAGGTTGTTGTAAAACAAGATGGATGGATGGGATGGCAGGAAAGCAATCCCGATTATATTTTTTATACATTTAGGACAGGGGTGTCCAAACTTGGAAACTTTAAGACTTGTGGACTTCAACTTCCAGAATTCCCCAGCCAGCTCTGCTGGCTGGGGAATTCTGGGAGTTGAAGTCCACAAGTCTTAAAGTTCCCAAGTTTGGACACCCCTGATTTAGGAGAAGAAATGAATTGTTATAAATGTTATAAAAGATAACACACAAATACGAATCGTGCCTATGAGAATGTATATTTGTGACTGTGTATATGAGAAAGAAATAAAAACTTTTTTCAAAACAAAACAACAACCCCCCCCCCTTCCTTCGTTTTTGCCGCCACAGTCAAAGAGAAGTTGGAAACCAAGCCTCGTCAGGCCACCATTGACCTCAGCCAAATGGCCGTCCCGATCCAGAGGGCCCAGGAGAAGCAGCATTCTCCCGAAAGTCCCTCAATTGCCGTGGTGGAATCTGAGCTTCTGGCAGAATACATCACCACCGGTGAGTCCCTGCGGGAGACGGGAACGCGAGAAGACTCCCGCCTGGGGGAGGGGATTTTTTGAGTGGTCTGCCTGCATGCAAGGAGGAAAGAAGGAGATCCACTCACCTGGATCTACCATATTTTTTGGAGTATAAGACGCACCCTTTTCCCTCAAAAAAGAGACTGAAAATCTGGGTACGTCTTTCGGTACCTCCCGAAACCAAGCCCCCTTTGCAAAAATGGTCGTGCAGAGCCTTTAGTGGGCTTCCAGAGTGCTCCTGGGGGCTGGGGAGGGCAGAAGTGAGTGAAAAATGGGCCGCTTTTTGCTCAATTTTGTCCCCCATCCCCCAGGAGCACTCTATAAACCTAAAGGCTATGCATGCCCTTTTTTGACAAAACACTCTGTTTTTTTCATATGTCTCTTAGCAAACCGTGAGAGTATAACAGAGTTGGAGATTTTAAGGGAGAAAGAGAGGGGGGAAAGAGTGAGGGAGAAAGAGAGGGAGAGAAAGGGAGGCAGAGAGAGAAAGAGGGAGGGAGGGAGGGAGAAAGAGAAAGGGGGAGGGAGATAAAGGGAGGCAGAGAGAGAGAATGAGGGAGAAAGAGAAAGGGAGGCAGAGGGGGGAAAGAGTGAGGGAGAAAGAGAGGGAGAGAAAGGGAGGCAAAGAGAGGGAGGAAAGAGGGAGGGAGGGAGAGAAAGGGAGGCAGAGAGAAAGAGTGAGGCAGAGAGAGAAAGAGTGAGGGAGTAGGTGAGGGAGAAAGAGAAAGAAAGAGAAGGGAGGCAGAAAGAGAGAATGAGGGAGAAAGAGAGAAAGGGAGGCAGAGAGGGGGAAAGAGTGAGTGAGAAAGAAAGAGAAGGGAGGCAGAAAGAGAGAATGAGGGAGAAAGAGAGAAAGGGAGGCAGAGAGGGGGAAAGAGTGAGTGAGAAAGAGAGGGAGAGAAAGGGAGGCAAAGAGAGGGAGGAAAGGGAGGGGGAGAGAGAAAGGGAGGCAGAGAGAAAAAGAGAGAGAGGGAAAGTGAGGGAGAAAGAGAGGGAGAAAAAGGGAAGCAGAGAGAGAAAGAGTGAGTGAGGGAGAGAGGGAGGGAGGGAGGAAGAGAAAGGGAGAGGGAGATAAAGAGAGGCAGAGAGAGAGAATGGGAGAAAGAGAAAGGGAGGCAGAGAGGGGAGAAAGAGTGAGTGAGAAAGAGAGGGAGAGAATGGGAGGCAAAGAGAGGGAGGAAAGAGGGAGAGAGAGAGAGAGAGAGAGAGAGACTGAGGGAGAAAGAGAGAGAAAGGGAGGGGGGAGAAAGGGAGGCAGAGAGATAAAGAGAGTGAGTATCCCTGATTCAGGTTGCAATGCTCTCCAACACAGAAGGGAACCTGGTTTGGAAACAACTGCTGGTGAGCTGCACCCCTTGCTTCCTCTCGTAATTCTAATCCTTTTGTCAATCTGCAGACTCTGGAAGGCTTCACTGTGTTCCTTCGCATGCAGAGGAGTATCTTCAGAACCACATAGGTTAGATATTTTATTTTTTATGGTACAGACAAGAGGGAGTAAGAGAGGATGGGTTGGATTAGGTTGAGTTGGATAAGGTTGAGTTGGGTTGGTTGGGTTGAGTTGAGTTGGATTGAGTTAGATTGGGTTGGGTTGAGTGAAGTTGGGTTGGGTTGAGATAAGTTGTTGGATTGGATTGAATTAGGTTGGATTGGGTTAGTTGAGTTAAGTTGGCTTAGCTTGAGGTAAATTGGGTTGAGTTGGATTGAATTAAGTTGAGTTGGGTGTTGGCTTGTCTTGAATTGGCTGGGGTTGGGTTGGGTTGAATTAGGTTGGGTTGGGTTGAGTTAAGTTGGCTTGAATTGGTTTGGTTTGGTTGAGGTAAAATGGCTTAGCTTGGGTTAGGTTGAATTAGGTTGGGTTGGGTTGAATTGGATTGAATTGGGTTGAGTTAAGTGGGCTTGGATTGAGTTGATGTGGGTTAGATTGAGTTGGGTTGGGTTGGGAAAAATGCTGATATTGGCAACTCAGGGAGGCAGACTCTCTCATGCATTGTCTGAAGGACCTCAGAATTTTCTGTTACTCCTAACAGTTGCTACTGTCACTTGGGAGAACTTTAGGACATAGGAAACCAGAAAGTTGCGATCACTTTTTGCCTCTCTGTGCCAAGGATGGGTAACATGGCTTGAAATTGGCCCAGGACTATAAGAGACCCGGGTTAATGTCGCTTAATCATGACATCAAAGCAGTATTTTATATCGTCTTACTTCTGTAACAAAGCTAACCCTGTCGGCAAATTTAATCAGAGGCACTAGATGGTTTTCTGTCCCATCCCATCCAATCCCACCCCCTTCCATTCCTTTATTATTCCCTCGGTTGAATATCTGTTGCAGGCCTCTTCCTCTTTTCATCCGTGCTGCATTTGGCTTAAATCCATTCAACCAGGCAGGTGTCTACATAGCAATGTTTCTGAACTTTGCCACTTTATTTTTGATTTTTTTAAGAGTTCTGTTATTTTTTTACTTACAAAAATAAACATTAAATCTTTTCCTTAAGCAATACGTCGTCTGGGTGCAAACATCTCTGTGCAACATCGTTCCTCTTTTGCCACATCTTTCTTCTGCTAGGAATTCTACCTGAAATTTATAATAAAGAGAATGTATATTTCATCGTTCATGGATTAACCGCAGCTAGAATTGTATTTGCACAACTTTGGAAAAGTGTAGAGATTCCTATGGATGAGAAGCTGATAAGGAAAATATCAGAATGTGCAGAAATGAACAGATTAACATTAGCAATTAAGGAAAAAGAGCAAACTGAATATTATATGATTTGGGAAGTATTTTACCAAGGGTTGGAGAGGGGGGGGGAAGGAATTTGGAAATGAAGAAACCTAAAAAGATAAGTAGATAATAGATAGAGATATCAATGAAAATGGTTAGTATGTGTATAAGAATAATGATGTTTAATGTTAATATATCATTGCTAGAAGATATTATGAAGAAAAAGGGAGAGTTCTGAACTTTGCCACTTTAAAATGGGTGGAGATCATCTCACAGAATGCTGTTTCTCCCCGCCCTGTCTGGGGAATTCTGGGAGTTGAAGTCCACCCATCTTAAAAGCTGTCAAGGTGGAGAAACACTGCTGGAGGGTGTTCCTTAAATGCGCGAACTCTGGCTGCCCTTCATTCTCTTCTCCTTCTCCTCCTTCCAGTGAGTCACCGGTCACAGTCCCACCAGCCATCCTCCGAGCCCCACCGGACCTTGCTTCAACACGTGGCCCAATCCCAGACAGCGACGCAAACCTCGGTCGTGGTGAAATCCATCCCCACCTCTTCTGCTGGCGCCATCACGCACATCATGCAGCAGGTGGGCGGCGTTCCGTTGATGAGTGACGGACGTGCCAGCATTGAACAAGTGTCACAGGGGCATTACCCTGTGGGATTGCTCCTTCCATTGTAGACATTTCATTGCCAAACTAGGTGATATCATCAGTGCTAGAAGGAGGAGGGTTTTGCTCTCTTCATTACTGAAATAGGTCACATCACCAGGCTAGAAGGGACCGAGGGTTAATCAGGGGTGGGCTTCAAAATTTTAGCAAGGGGTTCTTTGCCCGGTTGCGTGGTGGGTGTGGCTTAGTCGGCCTCCTGAACCACAGCAGCAGGGGCGTTTTTGCCCTCCCCAGGCTCCGGGGGCTTTTTTCGAGCCTCCGGGAGGGTGAAAAGAGCCTCCCCAGGCTCCGCTAACGGGAACTTCTGGTAGGCCCATTTTTCACCTTCCCCGAGCCTCCACGCGCCCCTTACCTGCATCCAAAATGAAATACTCCACCCCACCCAGCCGGTCAACTAGGCATAGGGCCTAGTTACCTGCGGGATCGCATCCTCCCACACACATCCCTGCGGCCAATTCGCTCTCACAGGGAGGGGCTTCTCCTGGTGCCGTCCACTAGGCAATGCCAACGGGCGACACCAAGGAGTAGGGCCTTCTCTGTGATGGGCCCAACCCTCTGGAATGACCTCCCCCCCGAAATTAGAATCACCACTGACTTCCGCTCCTTCTGGCAGAAACTGAAGACACACCTGTTCCAACTGGCTGGCCTGGCATAATTTTTAATGTCTACCTCCTGGCATATATATTTCCTACTGGTTTTTTAGGGGACTTAATTTTATAGGACACTGGGGTTTTAAATTCTGTATATTTTAAATTATTTACTTAGCAATTACAGTTCTGTCTATTTTTATCCTCCTCTTATTTATGTATTTATCCATTTAATAATTTTAATTGTTTAAATTTTATTTATGATGTTTTTGATATGGACTGTACACCGCCCCAAGTCCCTTTTGGGAGAGGGGGCGGTCTAGAAGCGCTAATTAAATAAATAAATTAAAAAAAAAATGGGCCACGTGGGGACTCCGGGGAGGGGAGGGGAGGGGTGGGTGGGGCCAGCCAGGAGTGGGATTTGGGGGTTCTCGGAACTGCACAGAATCTTAGCTAGAGGTTCTCCCAAACCCCCAGCAGCCCACCTCTAACCTCTACAAGCAAGCTCCCTGTCTATAAAGCAACAACTTGACTTAACTTTATTGCCACTTTGAATATACACTGTTCGACGTGCATTAAAATGAAATGTCGTTGCATCCAGCTCTCAAAGGGCTCACCACTAATTGAATAAATAAATACATACAATGCAGTCTACTCCACCCCACCCAGCCGGTCATTAGGTCAGATCATATTAGTAGTCCGCGGGATTTAAAATTATGAATTTAGTGAGGCGCAGAAGGTTGGGGACCCCTGCCTTAGATCACGTTGGGCCAAGGGATTCCCCACCAAACTTTTGATGACGTCCATTTGTTAGCCCCACCAGTGAGGTTGTGGGGCATGCTGGCTAAAAAATGACCCGGATGGTAATTGAACAGATCCTGAGGACCCCAGGATGGTTCAAATGCTACTCGTTTTTCTTTTGAAAAGTTTTTTTTAAAAATGTTTTGTTCTCTATAAAGAATTATAGGAATACATCACATACCGTGTTTTTCGGAGTATAAGACGCACCGGAATATAAGACGCAGCAAGATTTTGAAGAGGCAAATTTTAAAAAAAAAAGTTTTTGCACTCTGCAAACCTCCCCAAAACGCACCCATTTCCCCCCCCCCAAAAAAAGGGCATGAATAGCCTTTAGGAGGCTTATAGAGTGCTCCTGGGGCCTGGGGGGGGGGGGGAAATAAGCAAAAAATGGCCTGTTTTTGTCAACAAAAAGGATATGCATAGCCTTTAGGAGGCTTGTAGAGTGCTCGGGGCAGGGGGAACGAGCAAAAATTGGCCTGTTTTTCACTCATTTCTGCCCTCCTCAGCCCCCAGGAGCACTCTGGAAGCCTCCTAAAGGCTATAGCACGGCCATTTTTGCAAAGGGGGCGGGGCTTCAAGAGGCAAAAAATGCTGTATTCGGTGTACAAGATGCAGTCAGATTTTCAGCCTCTTTTTTGAGGGGAAAAGGTGCGTCTTCTACTCCGAAAAATACGGTAATTGTTATTCTTTTTTACATTCGTGTTCTTATACGTTTGCCACTCCATTTACAGGGTGACAACATACCATCTGGGTTGCTTTGTTTACCATCCCTCGCCTGTTTTGACACCACTTTCTTTTCCCTTTCTTTCCTCCCTCCCTCCCTTCTCTCCTTCCTTCCTTCCTTCCTTCCTCTCTCCTTTCCCTTCCTTCTTTCCCTACTTTTGATTGGCGTCTTCTCTCTCCTGCCTTCCAGGCCTTGAGCAGTCACACGGCTTTCACCAAACACAGCGAGCAGCTGGGCACCGAGGAAGGGGAAGTAGAAGACACCTTGGACCCTCAAACCGGGCTCTTCTACCGGTCGGCCTTGACCCAGGTGCAAAAGCAGCAGAAGCTGACCCAAGCCCAGCTGGAGCAAACTCAGCTCCAAGTCAAGACCTTGCAGTGCTTCCAAGCCAAGCAGAAGCAAACCATCCACCTCCAGGCGGAGCACCTGGCCGCCAAGCTGCCCCAGCTGCCCCAGCTCTCCATCCGACACCAGAAACTCGCTCCCCTCCAGCAGGATCCGGGCGCCGCCAAACTGGACTCGCAGCAGGCCGGCACCCCTTCCGTCACACGTGAGAGGCAGCTGCCCACCTTGGTCGCCCAACCCCAACAGACTGTGGTTCAGGTGCTGGCGGTGAAGACCACCCAGCAGCTGCCCAAACTTCAGCAGGCCCCCACGGCGCAGAAGATCTACGTCCAGCCCCAGAGCCAGCTGCAGCTCTCTGCTGCTCCCGAGAAGCCGCCCACAAGCCAGGTGAGACCCACGAGAGGACGGGGGAGGGGATGTGGGTCCACCCCAGGGCTGTTCTGACCCAGGCTTCCTGAGAGAGCGTAAATCACAATCTTCATCCCCCAAACCCTCTTTTATTTATACGGCTGTGAATTATGGTCGATTCCCAGTTCTCAAGGCTTTGCAAACAGTCTGTGAAGATTCTGACAGATGTCTGCTTGAGTTGCCACGGTCTTTCAGGGGAATGTTGATAAACACCCACCTTATCTCCCTGGGAATGCTGCCAGAGACCTAACTGCCAAATGCAGAGCAAGGCCAAAGTTAGCACAGAGCCAAACAGAGCTTTTCCAAGCTTGAACTGACCAGACGAACTAATCGCTTCCTGCAAAAGCTCACGTCCCGTTCGCTCCTCTTTTGTGTCTTATGGGAGGGGCCCATCATCTCCAATCCTTACTCCTGAGTCGCCCCTTTTGTCTTAACTGTTCTTGCCTTCTGGCAGCTCTGCACATCTGCACACTGGGAACAGGATCCCCCTGTTCTTCTGCCTCAGTGATGTCAGACCCCAGAGCAACAAATAACTCCCAGATGGCCTTGGTCCCCTCTCTGCTTCTGACACAGAGTCCTCATCCGAGCCTTCCCCAGACTCCAGGACTGCCCATCTTCCTCCCAAGCCTCCTCCCTGTCCGAATCTGCTGCCAGCTTCACAGGCCGCCATCTGACCACAACTCCTGCTGCTCGAATCCCACCTCGGCTTATTTGGAAGTGTGCTGCCCACTTTTACTCCCGTGCCAGGGTTGGCGTAGAAAGCTTTATTGAGTCTGTTCCCCCCACAGTTCTATTTCGAGTTGTTTTCAGCTAACCCCCAGCTGCAAGCTAAGCGCGGTAATTGGCTGTAGATAACCAAAAGCGAAACCAACTTACAGCCAAACCAAAAACAGTCTCGGAAATCAAGGTTTTGCCTGGGTAGGTTCCAAAAACAAACAGCCCCAAATCCCCTCCCGAGGCCCAGGGATGTCCACTGAGGTTTGTCACCAAGTCAGGTAGTCGGAGTTTCAGGGCTCGTAAGGTGAAGTCACGCAAATTGTCCAAGCCAGGAGTTTTTTTTTTTTGGGGGGGGGGTTCTTTTTCAGCTAAGGCAGCCACGAAGACAGTCCAGACTAACCTTCCAGGCAATTAATCCACCCGACAGATAATAGCAGTAGCACTTAGACTTATATACATTGCTTTGCAGCCCTCTCTAAACAGTGTACAGTTTAATTCCAGGTCCAACCTAAAAAAGATAGAAGGGAAAATAGGAGTATAATGCAGAGGGTCAGCAACCTGCAGCTCTGGAGCCGCATGTGGGCTCTTCCATCCCTCTGCTGCGCCTCCCTGTCGCCAGTCGGCTCCACAATTGACAGGGCTTTCAGTTAGGACAGGTAGAGGAAAAAGAAGGCAGTGGTAGGAGTAGACTCTATGGTGGGGGAACCAGACCTCCAGTCAGCAGAGGAAAAAGGATACCACACTAGGAGGAGACTCTATGATGGGGGAACCAGACCTCCGGTCAGCAGAGGAAAAAGGATGCCACACTAGGAGGAGACTCTATGGTGGGGGAACCAGACCTCCGGTCAGCAGAGGAAAAAGGATGCCACACTAGGAGGAGACTCTATGGTGGGGGAACCAGACCTCCGGTCAGCAGAGGAAAAAGGATGCCACACTAGGAGGAATTTGCTTAAGAATGGTGATTTCTTCATCTTTATATTTTAGTGGTCCCTCCCTTTGGGCCCCAAGCACCTCATCCCTTGTGGTCCTCCTGAGAAATTTAACATGTACCTCCCTTGGAACATTATGACTTCTAGCATATGCTGAATTAATCCTGTAAACCAGATCCATATCCCACCACAACTGTTCTTTATTTCTCTTAATGTATTCTGCTACAATTGTACTCATAATATCCTTAAGGTCTTCATTTTCTGTCTCTGGTAGGTTCTGGAATCTGAGAAAAAAGGACATTCTTTCAAATTCTGTTTTTGCCATGACGTTTTCCAATTCTACATTTCCCTTCCAGGCTGCCTTAACCTCCTCCCCCAGCCCAGCCTCCCCTCCTCCAACACCATAAATCTCTGTTTGTTTTCTGAAATATGATGTTGAACACCTCTGAGTTCATCTTTAAGATCTGTCACCTCTTTTTTCAAATCATTTTGACCCCTCATAATGTCCCTTCTTGTTGTAACAATGAAGTAATTTTCGTTTGCTGCATGCTTGGACTGGAGGTGGCAGACGCAGGAGCCGAAAATGACTTGCCTGTTGGTGGTTTCTTAGGCCCCATTTGAGAATGGAGCTGACTGTTGACTGGCCAGATGCCCTTCCTGTCACCAATCCAGAGTTTTGTTCAGCGGATATAGTCTCATTGTGCCCAGAGAGAGAAATATTTGCCTCTACCTAGGATTGAACTCACAGCCTCCGGATTGCAAAAAAGCCTAAAGCATGGCGATCGTATGTCGAGGACTACCTATGATGTGAATTGACCCTGCCTGTAACCATGTGTCCTCTCCCTTCGATTTTCAGGTCCACCAGCCCATCATAACCCAAGGATCGTCTGTTACAAAGATCACCTTCGAAGGTCATCAGCCCCCCACGGTCTCCAAGGTGACCCCTCCCCTTCCCACCCTGTTTCCTGGCCAGCTGGCCTCCAAGACGGCGGTGGCGGACATTTTGAAGATGTCCATGATGGAGGCCCAGATCGAGCCCAGCGCCGGAGGTGATGCGGCACGCAAGGCCTGCCCCCCTGCCCACCCTCCGGGTGAGGCGGAGTTGACCCCCACCTCCGTGCTGAAGGCGGCCTTGGGAGGGGCGCCCCCAATGGGAACAGCTTCCATCTTGCAGCAGGTAAAAAGCTTGGACTCGAATTTGAGCCCTCCTGGCATGGGGCTGCCTCTCCAGGAGAGGAAACTGAACGCACCGGCTCCTCCCACCGCCAGCCAATTCATCCGTATCCAGAATGTCGCTGTCCCCAAAGCCGAGGAACTGGCGGCTGAAATCCTTATCCAGGTAATGCAGGGACGAGGCCCTTTCTGCTGATTTGATGCTGTTCTTTTTATTTCATTGTATTTTATTCTTTTACTTGTTTATTCGCTGTATTTTCTGGAGTATAAGATGCACTACCCCCCCCTAAAAGGGTGAAAATTTGGGTGCATCTTATACACCGAATGTAGTCCTGCCCACCTGCCGGCACCAACCCTTTGGCCTCTGCCTCCCAGCAACTTGCCTCCTTGCAGCAAACAGCAAGCAGCCTGTTTCAGTTTCAATTTACCCTGATTAGCACAAGGGGGGAAAATCTGCCTCTGCCTGCCAGCAATTTGCCTCCTTGTGGCAAACAGCAAACTGCCTGTTTCAGTTTCAATTTAGCTTGATTAGTACAAAGGGGGGAAAAATCTGCCTCGGCCTGCCAGCAATTTGCCTCCTTGCGGCAAACAGCAAACTGCCTGTTTCAGTTTCAATTTAGCTTGATGTAAGGGGGAAACCCTGATTAGCACAAGGGGGGGAAATCTGCCTCTGCCTGCCAGCAATTTGCCTCCTTGTGGCAAACAGCAAACTGCCTGTTTCAGTTTCAATTTAGCCTGATTAGCACAAGGGGGGAAAATCTGCCTCGGCCTGCCAGCAATTTGCCTTCTTGCAGCAAACAGCAAACAGCCTGTTTCAGTTTCAATTTAGCCTGATTAGTACAAAGGGCGGGGGGGAAATCTGCCTCTGCCTCCCAGCAATTTGCCTCCTTGCAGCAAACAGCCGGTTTCAACTTCAGCTCAGCTCGATTAGCACAAGCAGTTGATTGTCGGTTGGATTGACCTCCCGACCATCAGCTGTTTCAGGCTGCAGGGATTGCCCTTGTCTATTGCCGCCTATGATCGCCCCATTTTCAGCCTTCGCTTGCCCCATTTTCTGTCCATTCTGATCTCCGCCGCCCAGAATGGGCAGAAAATGGCTCCCAAGTCGACCCCTGTTCCTTAGCTGTTCCCTTCGTCTGGCAACTCTGCACATGCAAACACTGGGAATAGGCTCCAGCTGTTCTTCTGCCTCACTGATGTCTGACTTTGAAGGCAGCTGATAACTGTTGGACGGCCCTGGCCCCCTCTCTGCCTCCGACACAGAGCCCTCATCCGAGCCTTCCCCAGACTCCAGGACTGGCCCATGTTCCTCCCCAACCTCCTCACTGTCCAAATCTGCTGCCAGCTTTGCTGGCCGCTGGCGAGCCACAACAACATGTTGCCTGTTCACACTGGGTAGACCGGACCGAAGCGACGTGGCCTGGACCCTTACATTTTGCTGGAGAGCGCCGAAGGCTGAATCCTACTACATTGCTGACCAGATTCGGCCCGCAGGCGTTGTGTGTCAACTTGTAAAGCGTCTCCATGACTATTATCAAGTTGTCATGGGAGGGAGAATTCCATGCATATCTTCGAGCAGAGTTGGATCTCAGATTTCTACAGCAGGCATGTGAGGCGCAAAGTTCACAGCCTGCTGCAGCACCTCGTTGGTGGCTATGATTTATGACACAGACTGATGGGAGGGGAGACACAGGGGTAACGTTCAGACACCATTAACCGGAAATCAGTTTCGGCTCCACAGAAGAACATGCCAAAATGTTGCCCCTAATAAATGACTGGATTTCTTTTGAACTTTGTCTCGAGGCTCGTAAATTAATTAGGGCACCCTTTGGAAACTTCACATTGTGTTTTGACACCCCTGCCCGAAGACTTCCTAACGTATTTTCGTCTCCCTTTTCCCAGACAATCCCGCAGTATTCGGTGGCCTGCCATTCCACCTCCAACGTGGTGGTCGAGCCTAGCGGTCTTCTGGAGATGAACAACTTCACCAGTCAACGCCTTGACGAGGAAGACACCGTCATGGAGCAGGACATGGACAGCAGCAACGAAGACGGGACGGAGCCCAGCCCGACGCAGAGTTCGGGACAGACCTAGCGCGTTTCGGGAAGCTGCGATGCACTTTAAGGCAACCGCCGAAGGCCTGCCTGGCTGTTGGTATCCGGAAAGCTCTTATCTCAGTCGTAAGAAGCACTTTGTATGTCCGAGGTCTTCGAGCAGGCTGACATCCAGCCCTCCTTCACAGCAACAGTATTGGCGAAAGCAGGATTGCAAAACGGTTTGGGCGAGCGAGGCCTCACTTCCGCTCTGGGGCAACCCGGCGACAGTAGAATGTATTTTCATTGAAGGCAAGAAAGCAAAAAGGACACACAGTGGTTTTTTTATTATATTATTATTATTATTATTATTATTCCCATTATGGTATATTGAAGTTTCGTTTGCTACGATAGCCTGGATTTTCTATTGAAATATTGTGGTGGGGTTTTTTTTTAAGAAAAAAGAAAACGGCAACAGCCACCAAACTAACCTTCTCTATTCTCTCCTGAAGCCACAAACCAGAGTTTGCCGGTGAACGCATTTTCATCACAAAGAGTGTATACCTTTGTTTTAAAGGTATAGCTTGTTTCTCTTAAAATTGATCACGGAGAATGTTGAGACATGCTGTTTTACGCAGAAGCAGAGAAAGACGCTGCTTCTCGCTCTTTTGTTTCGAAGTAAATTTTGAAGTATTAGCTTTTAAAACAGAACGGAAGTCAATTTCAAAATATTAGCCTTTGAAACAAAACGGAAGTCAATTTCAAAATAGCCTTTAAAACAAAGCAAAAGTCTAATTCAAAATATTAGCTTTTAAAACAAAACGAAAGTTAATTTCAAAATAGCCTTTAAAAGAAAAGTCAATTTCAAAATATTAGCTTTTAAAACAAAACAGAAGTCAATTTCAGAATATTATCCTTTGAAACAAAACGAAAGTCAATTTCATTATATTATCCTTTGAAACAGAACGGAAGTCAGTTTCAAAATATTTTCCTTTGAAACAAAACAGAATTCAATCTCAAAATATTAGCCTTTGAAACAAAACGGAAGTCAATTTCAAAATATCCTTTAAAACAAAGCGAAAGTCTAATTCAAAATATTAGCTTTTAAAACAAAACGAAATTTAATTTCAAAATAGCCTTTAAAACAAAAGTCAATTTCAAAATATTAGCTTTTAAAACAAAACGGAACACAATTTTGAAATATTATACTTTGAAACAAAACGGAAGTCAGTTTCAAAATGTTAGCCTTTAAAACAAAATGCACGTTCCCCCAAAATCTCAAATTTTGGATGCCACCCTCTGATGATGCTTCTCTTCCCTTAATTTTCACAGGTTATTTTTTGTCTTTTCTTTTTATGAACCAGAGACGAAATTTTTCACAAAGCCCCATATTCAGCCGGCTTTTATTTATCTAGAATATTTTCAATTCCCCACTCCTGGTCTGTGAAACAGAGCCAGGGTCTGTTCAGTATCTTTTCCTATTTAAGCTGTGAAACGAGAATTGGTCTGATATGGAGGACATCGGACGTCCGAGACTAGAATTCGGGTGCGAGCGGAATATATATATTCGGACTCGTCTAATCCTTCATTAAAGGTGTTTTTTTTTAAAAAAAAGAAAGAAAAGAAAGAAAGAAAGAAAAACAACCACACAATTTTTCATACGATTATGCGGGAGACTTTAAAAATGTACATTTTTGGCCTTTTTAATAATTTTGTTTGGACAGTATATTTAAAGGGATCCTTCTTGGAACGAATAGTTTTAGTTTGCACAGGAAATACAAAGGGGGGGATGGGGTTTACCGTGACTCAAAAGTCCAGATTAAAAGGAAAACAAAGGGGGGCAAAAAATCTTAATAATGTAGACACCGCTTTTATACAGGGGTGTGTTTGTGTGTGTGTCTGTGTGAAAGTGAGAGCGCGAGAGAGAGAGAATGTGTATGTGTATCCACACACAATAACTGTACATAGGAAGTTTTTATCGCTTTTGTATAGATTTCATTATAAATAAGCATTTTACGATTTTTGGGAAATGACTTGTATATAACAGCCCTTCCGCGGAACCTGCTGTTTTTGTTTTCCGGTTCGGTTCTTGTTCCGATTTTATTTTCTTCTCCCGTTCCGTTCGGGTTTTATGTTTGTTTGTTTTCGGTGCTGAAGTACTACTACTTTAAGTAGGTGCTCCTCGAAAGCTCTAACACGATTTTGTGTCGATATTTTTATATTGTGATTTTAGTGTTTTGTATAATTAAACCACCAGTAGACAGAATTTGCCACTGGCTGAAGTTTGAAACCCCAAAAACAAAACAAACAAAAAAAAAAGTCTGTTTGAAGTGTCGTGTCTTGCTTCTCGCTGCAGGGGGCGCCCTCGGATGGGCTTCGACGCCGTCTCTCAGATACGGATTCTGATATAAAACGTTGCAGAATATATGTATATGTTCTTTTAAAGGGATTTCTAGCCCGCTGCTTTGAAGCCTGAGAGATCAATTCGTGCCTCTTACAGATCACCAAAGGCGCCTGCGTGGGTTGCTAAATTGCTTCTGGGTCCAATAATTCAAGATTTATTTATTTCAGAAAAATTACACAGCGCTCGAGGTAACGGCCACAATTGAGCCCAGAGTTTTTGTATCTAAACTAGACAGTCGTTAAGTGAGTCCCCCCCCATTTTTACAACTTTTCTTGACCTGGGTGTTCATTCTATTTTCTATTTATTCTATCATATTTTCTATTCTATTCTACTCTATTCTACCCTTCCCTGCTCTACCCTACTCTATTCTCTATCCAGTTTCTATTCTATTCTATAGTTCTATATTTTGTTATTCATTCTACTCTACTCAATTCTCTATCTATTTTCTGTTCTATTCTCTATTCTGTTCTATTCGTTCTGTATTTTGTTATTCATTCTACTCTACTCAATTCTCTATATTCTATTCTCTATTCTATTCGTTCTGTTTTTGTTATTCATTCTACTCTATTCTCTACCTATTTTCTATTCTATTCAATTCTGTCTTTGTGGCTCTTAAATCAATCTTACGCTGCAATATGGATCCTTCTGTTGTGTTTTCTTTTTGTATAAAGTTTTTTTTATTTTTTGTTACAAATTCCTAAATTGCTCCAATAATTCAAGTTTATTTATTTATTTAAGAAAAATTACACAGTGCTCAACATAACGGCCACAATTGAACCCAGGGTTTTTGTAACGAAAACGAGACAGTCGTTAAGTGAGTTTCTAACCCCACCTCCATTTTTTACGACTTTTCTCGACCTGGTTGTTAAAGTGAATCGCTGCCATTGTTCAGTTAGCAAGACAGTCGTTAAGCGAACCTGGCTTCCCCATCGACTTGGCTTGTCGCAAAATGATATCGCGAGACCCCGGGACGCTGCAACAACCATCATAAATACGAGTCCGTTGCCAAGAATTTTGACGTGACCGCGGGGAAGCGGCAATGGTTGCCAGTGTGAAAAAGGGTCATAAATCACCTTTCTTTCAGCCGTTATAAGTTCAAACGGTCATTCAGTGAACTGTTGTAACTCAAGGACTGCCCGTCATCCACTCTTACAAAAGCTGACATTGTTTGAGGCATAGAAAAGGGGCTTTCCAATCTTGGGAACTTTAAGACTGGTAGACTTCAACTCCCAGAGTACCTCAGCCAGCGCATGCTGGCTGAGGAATTCTGGGAGTTGAAGTCCACCTCTCTTAAAGCTGGAGCAAGTGGCACGACTGGAGGAGGAATTCTGGGAGTTGAAGTCCACCAGTCTTAAAGTGGCCAAGTGTCACGGCTGGCTGAGGAATTCTGGGAGTTGAAGTCCGCCTCTTAAAGCTGCCAAGTGGCATGGCTGGTGAAGGAATTATGGGAGCTGCAGTCCACCAGTCTTAAAGCTGGAGCAAGTGGCACAGCTGGCTGAGGAATTCTGGGAGTTGAAGTCCACCTCTCTTAAAGCTGGAGCAAGTGGCACGACTTGGAGGAGGAATTCTGGGAGTTGAAGTCCACCAGTCTTAAAGTGGCCAAGTATCACGGCTGGCTGAGGAATTCTGGGAGTTGAAGTCCGCCTCTTAAAGCTGGAGCAAGTGGCACAGCTGGCGGAGGAATTCTGGGAGTTGAAGTCCGCCTCTCTCAAAGCTGCCAAGTGGCATGGCTGGTGGAGGAATTCTGGGAATTGAAGTCTACCAGTCTTAAAGTAGCCAAGTGTCACAGCTGGCTGAGGAATTCTGGGAGTTGCAGTCCACCAGTCTTAAAGCTGCCAAGGTTGGAGACCCAGAATACAGACAGGGCGAGGAGATTGTCAGGTCACGGACAGCAGCTGTCGACTGTAAAACAAACGTATTTATAAAATGCAAAAACCGGGTTCCCAACAGCTGGCTGGATTCAGCAAACAAGTCTTCTGTCTGGAAGCTGATTTGGTTTTAAGGCGAAGCACAAACTGGCACAAGCACAGATTAGTAGTTTGCTAACGTCACGGTTAAGCTAAAGAAGCTGGGAAGAAAACTCTTGCACATCTGTAGTAGTCAGATGGTGTCCAGAAGGCGTTTCCCCCCCTCCCAACTCTGAAATGTAGGACAGTTTTCAGCCAGATGATCGGTCACAGTGGGTCAGCTGTCCAGAAAAAACAAAGAACAAATAAATATAGGGTGGAAAGTGAGCTTGGAGGTCTTCCAGTCCAACCCCCTGCTCAAAAAAGGAAAAGATTTCCTTGTCCAGTTGTGGCCGACTTTAGAGCACAATGCTTATCTCCTTTTGGCCGAGAGAGCCAGAATCGTCCGAAGACATTTTCAGTGGTCTATGTGCCAAAGACGCATGGAACGCTGTGACCTTCCCACCGAAATGGTACCTATTTATCTATTCACTTTTGCATGCTTTTGAACTGCGAGGTGGGCAGGAGCTGGAGCAAGGGACGGGAGCTCACCCCACCAATGAGCGCTCGGGACTCGAACCTTGACTGTCAAATTTCCAACTGACAAGCTCAGCATCTTTAACTGCTGAGCCATCGCTCCCCCCCCCCGCCTCCTGATCAAGCAGGAGACCCTATAGCATTTCAGACCAATGGCTGTCCAATCTCTTCTAAAAGGACTCCAGTGTTGGAGCCCCCACAACGTATGGGGGCAAGTCCTGCCATTGTTAGTTGTTCTCACTGTTAGGAAGTTTCTCCTTAATTCTAGGTTGCTTCTCCTCTTCTTTGGGGCAGCCCCTCAAATATTGGAAATGTGCTATTATGTCTCCCCTCAATCTTCTCTTCATCAGGCTAAACTTACTTTAGCTGTTCATCATACGATTTAGCCTCCAGTCTCTCCATCAGGTTTCCTGCCTAAACGGGTTGGACTAGAAGACCTCCAAGGTCCCTTCCAACTCTGTTATTCCATTCTATTCTATTCTTTTCCATTCCATATTCTATTCTATTCTATTCTACTCTATTCTCTATTTTCTATTCTATTCTACTCTGGTACCTATTCTATTCTATTATTTATTTTCTATTCTATCCTACTATACTGTATTCTCTTTTTTCTATTCTACTCTATTCACTATTTTGCATTCTGTTCTACTCTATTCTCTATCTATTTTCTCTTCTATATTCTATTCTATTCTATATTTTGTTATTTATTCTATTCTACTCTGTTCTCTGTCTATATTCTATTCTACTCTACTGTATTCTCTATTCTATTATATTCTCTATCTATTTTCTATTCTATTCTATTCTATTCTATTCTCTATTTTCTATTATATTCTCTTCACTATCTATTTTCTATTCTCTTCTACTCCATTCTCTATTTTCCATTCTATTCTATTCTCTATTTTCTTTTCTATATTCTATTCTATTCTATTCCTCTGGCTCTTAAATCAGAGACCCAGCTTACGCTGCAATACGACAAAATTGCTGCTGCTTCTGCTGTGTTTTTGATTATCCCGATTGATAGTTGTCTTTTTTCCCCCCAAGCCATTCATTCAAAATGAGAAACGTCCGAGGAACAAGCCAAACTCCAGTTGGCCTCCATTGATGTTTTTGAAGGCATAATTTTAAAAAAGGGACTGGAGTCTCATACCAACGAAGAATTGGAACGGCCAGCCAGCACCAGATCATCAAAGGAGAAGCAGATGAAGAGAACCTTGATTATGTAGGTGGAAACGCTTATATAGAATTAAATTAGATGCAGAATAACAAAGAATCGCAAGGGACCTTGGAGGTCGTCTAGTCCAACCCCCTGCTCTGGCAGGAAACCCTATACCGTTTGAGAAAAACTGTTGTATAATCTCTTCTAAAAAAACTTCCAGTGTTGGGAGCATTTACAACTTCTGGAGGCAAGTTGTTCCACTGATTATTTGCCAGAGAAGGTCTGTGACTGTAAATCCTCCCTTGAAAGACTTTTGCTGGATGGGAATGAGCAGAATTCACATTAAGTTAATAAAACTTAATAGAAAGAAGGACTAGGGGAGACATGATAGCAGTGTTCCAATATCTCAGGGGTTGCCACAAAGAAGAGGGAGTCAAACTATTCTCCAAGGCACCTCAGGGTAGAACAAGAAGCAATGGGTGGAAACTAATCAAGGAGAGAAGCAACTTAGAACTGAGGAGAAATTTCCTGACAGTTAGAACAATTAATCAGTGGAACAGAAGTTGCCTCCAGAAGTTGTGAATGCCCCAACACTGGAAGTCTTTAAGAAGAGGTTGGAGAGCCATTTGTCTGAAACGGTATAGGGTTTCCTGCCTAGGCAGGGGGTTGGACTAGAAGACCTCCAAGGTCCCTTCCAACTCTGCTATTGTATTATATTGTATTAAAAGGAGTTTTTATCGGGACCAGGAGTTTGCTTCATGCTCTCGGGAAGCCTCGGAAAGAACACATTCTTGCTTGGATCTGTTCTTCTCTTTTAATCAGTTGTTTGCAACACACACACACATACGGTTGTCATTTTCAAATCTCTTCCAAGCCAACTTAGAATAACAATCAATTCCTTTCTGGGGATTGTTTAGACTGGAAATAAATTGAAACCAGGCATGCGTCAGGCATATGATTCTCCACCCACCCACCCCCCGCTCACCAAAGGCTCATCACCCCCTCTTCAAATCAGCTTCAATATTTAATACCAATTTATTGAAGCACGGGGGGGGGGAGGAGTTTGCGCAAATATCTGTGAAGACTCGTGATCTCAAATAAAAAAAGTCTGCCTATTTTTCCTCCCCTCCCCCCCCCCGCCCCAGATGCAGTGATGTGCTTTTCCTTTTTATTTTGTTTTTTTTTTTTAAAGAAAGAGGATCTTAAGTCATATTTTTCCAAACTTTTGGGGGCCCCCTGGAAAATGACGCCCAGATGTGAAAGTTTTGCAAACAAGCCACGAAAGACGCCTCTTTGGGCCACCGGCCCAAACCTGGGATGTATACATTGGCTTGCAAAATCAAACAAGTCAAAAACCACAATAAAAGGTAGGGTTGGGTTGGTTTTCCCCCAAAAAATAAAAAATATGCTGAAACTGCGGAGGAGTTCGTGGGGGAATACGGGTAGACCTCAACCTACGAGCGTGACGGAGCCCGAAATTTCCATCGCTAAGTGAGACGGATGAGTTGTGCCCCATTTTGCCATCTTTCTTGCCACAATTGTTAAGTGAAAGCACTGGAGTTGTTAAGTGAGTCACACAGTAGCTAAGTGAATCTGGTTTCCCCGTTGACTGTTTGTCAGGAGATGGAAAAAGGGGGATTGCATGACCCCAGGACACTGCGACCGTCATAAACACGAGTCAGTTGCCATGCATCTAAATTTTGTAATTCGAGGACTACCTCTATTATAATTCTGATTTCTATTCTGTTCTGATTTCTATTCTATTCTGTTTTGATTTCTATTCTATATTCTATTCTATATTCTGTTCTGTAATGCATTCTATTCCCTATTCCGTATTCCCTATCATGTTCTATTATGTATTCCATTCCTATTCTATTCTATCCTATATTCTACATTCTATAACAGGGGTGTCCAAACTTGGGAACTTTAAGACTTGTGGACTTCAACTCCCAGAATTCTCCAGCCAGCATGGCTGGCAGGAATTCTGGGAGTTGAAGTCCACAAGTTTTAAAAGTTCCCAAGTTTGGACACCCCTGTTCTATAATCTATATTCTGTTATGTAATCTATTCTATTCCCTATTTCTTATTCCCTATTACCTTCTTTCTATTCTATTCCTGTTTTATTCTATTTTCTATATTCTATTTTCTATTCTGCAATAATTCACTTGACAACGTTGGCAAAACAGTCGTAAAGCGAGGCAAAATTCGCTCAACAACCGCCTTGCTTAGCAACAGAAACTTTGGGCTCTGTTGTGGTCGTAAGGCGAGGACTAGCTGTAGACGAGACCACCAAGTCCACCGCCCCTCTGCCTGGGGAGGGAACTTCCTGTCCTCCTATCCAAATCAAATATTCCTTCAAGCCTCGAGGCCAGAGGCCAACTATTACGCCAGGAAGTTGGGTTCCTGTCCTCCCTCCTGTTTTCCCATGCCAGGCCTGTTTATTTTGAGAGAGGTTTGTTTTTCTCAGATTTTGCATTTTGGAAATGTCTCTCAGCATCTCCTTTGAACACATACAAGCCCCAAGTTCCCCCTCGCCCCCAATTCTTCAGAATAACGGAGTTGGAAGGGACCTTGGAGGTCTTCTAGTTCAGCCCCTCCTGCTCAAGAAACCCCCTGCTCAGGATACCTGCTGTCCCTCTGCCCACCAAACCCTGTACCATTTCAGACAAACGGTCATCCAGTCTCCTCTTAAAAGCTTCCAGTGTTGTAGCAACCACAACTTCTAGTGGCAAGTTGTTCCACTGGTTAATTGTTCTCACTTGTCAGGAAATTGCTCCTTAGTTCTAGGCTGAATCGCTCCTTGATTAGATCCGCTCCTCGGCCTTTTTTTCCCCTTGTTTGCAGCAAAACCAGCTTTTGCACAACTTTTGCACAATCTGGATGAGGGGCATTCTGCTGTGGCCCCCCAGCAGCTGGCAGGAGGTTGGGGAGGAAGATGGGCCAGTTCTGGAATCTGGGGAAGGCTCGGATGAGGGCTCTGAGTCGGAGGCAGAGAGGGGGCCAGGGCCGTTTGACAGTTATCAGCTGCCTTCGGAGTCAGACATCAGTGAGGCAGAAGAACAGCTGGAGCCTGTTCCCAGTGCGCGCATGCGCAGAGCTGCCAGGAGAAGGGAACAGCTAAGGAACAAGGGTTGACTCGGGAGTCAAGGCACAGGTGGACAGTGAATGGCCCCTCCCATAGGGAATAAATAGGAGCAAAAGGGGAGTGGAGTTTGCAGGAGTTCAGTTCATTAGGGTGAAGATCTGTTCCTGACTTCTTGCCAAGGAATTGCTGCTACAGCATGGAGTTTAGAAGATATCGGCCTGGCAACTCTCCAAGCCTGATAAAAGTCTGTAGTTGTGAAATCTCAGGAAAGACTCTTGGCCGGGACTTTGCTGGAGAGCGATTCCCTCTAACCTAAATAAAAGGGGTTTTATCGGGAAAAGGAGCCAGCTTCGAACCGACTTGGAACTGTTTACTAAGTGTCTGAATTTGGATCACCTGACCAGGGGGATGCTGCCACCGTCTTAAGTCTGAAAAAATGGTCATAAGTCATTTTTCAGTGCCGTCGCAACTTTGAATGGTCGTAAGGCAAGGACTATCTACAAATCCAATATTTCGCACAGCCAGCCAGCCCGCCAAAACCATTATTAGTCCTCTGTCCCAGAATACCACCACAAAACCCCCATTGACAATAGCCATTACGCTGTGCTTGGTTTCTGTGGAAGGCTGCTCACTCACGGGTCATAGTGGGTGTTAATTATTTTCCACGCTGGCCTCGGTGAGGTCAGCTTCCTGAATATAATCCAGATGGAATTGAGGGGGAATTCCCCTGTGCGTTTTCTGGCTTGCTTTCTTTCTTTTCTTTTTTTTGCAAGTGTGTGATTTACGACAAACGTACAAAAAACCCCTGCACGCTGGTGTCTAGCAGAAGAACTGATGAGGCCATGATGTCAGGGTGCAAATTTACGTGCTTGAGTGTCGAACACATAGGGTAGAGTAGTCGATCGATCAGAACAGCGCTGGAAGGGACCTTGGAGGTCTTCTTGGACGCCTGCCCCGCTCAAGCAGGAGACCTTATGTCAGGGGTGAAATCCAGCAGGTTCTGGAGAACCGGTAGCGGAAATTTTGAGTAGTTCGGAGAACCGGCAATTGCCACCTCTGGCTGGCCCCGCCCCATCTATTCTCTGCCTCCCAAGTCCCAGTTGATTGGGAGGGAGTGGGGATTTTGCAGCATCCTCCCACTGCCACGCCCACCAAGCCACACAACGCCCACCAAGCCATGCCCACAGAACCGGCAGTATTAAAAAAAATTGAATTTCACCACTGCCTTATGTCCTTCCATAAAAGTGGCTATCTAGTCTCTTCTTAAAAACCTCTACTGATGGAGCACCGACAACGTCTGGTGGCAAGCTGTTCCACTGTCCTCACTGTCAGGACGTTTCTCCTTCATTCCAGGTTGCTTCTCTCCTTGATGAGTTTCCATTTGTTGTTTTTCTTGTTTTGCCTTATGGTGCTTTGGAAAATACGTTGGCCTCCTCTTCTTTGTGGCAGCCCTTCAAACGTTGGGAAACTGCTATCGTGTCATCGCTTAGTCCTTCTTTTCTCTAGACGGGGCCGTACCCAATTCCCGCAACCGTTCTTCATACATTTCTTTTATTTAACATTTGCACTCCCGGCAAAATAACCTTCGGCGACGTTTCTCAAACCTCAGTAACTTTAAGATGGGTGGAAACTGTTTAGGTTTTTTTAGGTGCTCGGGGCGTGTGAGCATTTACTTACTTACTTACTTTATTTAGATTTCTAGACCGCCCCCTCTCCCGAAAGGGACTCTTTTGAACCTAAAAAACTCTGTACATGCGCACAACATTAGAAAAGGGAAAAAACCACATTTTTTCAATGAAGATTGTTCTGCGCATGTGCACAACAGAAAATCAAGATGGTGGCCCCGAGGATAGAATCCGGTTCGGGCACATGTCCAGCCGAGTTACTACCGAATTGGCCAAACCGGTAGAAACTTATCAAGGAGAGAAGCAACTTAGAACTGAGGAGAAATTTCCTGACAGTGAGAACAATTAATCAGTGGAACAGAAGTTGCCTCCAGAAGTTGTGAATGCCCCAACACTGGAAGTCTTTAAGAAGATGTTGGATAGCCATTTGTTTGAAACAGTATAGGGTTTCCTGCCTAGGCAGGGGGTTGGACTAGAAGACCTCCAAGGTCCCTTTCCCACTCTGCTATTGAATTGTATTGTAAGGACTAGGGGAGACATGATAGGAGTCTTCCAATATCTCAGGGGTTGCCCCAAAGAAGAGGGAGTCAAGCTATTCTCCAAAGCACCTGAGGGCAGAACAAGAAGCAATGGGTGGAAACTAATCAAGGAGAGAAGCAACTTAGAACTGAGGAGAAATTTCCTGACAGTCAGAACAATTAATCAGTGGAACAGAAGTTGCCTCCAGAAGTTGTGAATGCCCCAACACTGAAAGTCTTTAAGAAGAAGTTGGATAGCCATTTGTCTGGAACGGTATAGGGTTTCCTGCCTAGGCAGGGGGATGGACTAGAAGACCTCCAAGGTCCCTTCCCACTCTGCTATTGTATTGTGTTGGATTGTATTAAACCCACCTCTGGTCTGCAGACATGTGAGCCATCGCCCCAGTTTAGCTCCACTGCGCATGCCCTTGCGTCTCCAACCAACCAGCTGATGTTTGGGTCTCTGCCACGCATGAGCAGGGGGCAGGCCATATGCAAGAGACACTGTGTTCATGTGCAAGGGGTGGGGGTTGCATGTGGAGGTGGGGTGGGGTTTGTGCATGCATGTGCGGGGGTGGGCAAAGCACAGGGGGGCTGTGTCCCCCCACGGCCCGTTTTTGGTCCCAGAGGCTGCAAGGAGGCCTACTAGGCTCAAAATGGGGCATGGGGGGGATCATGCATGCATGCGCAGGGGATGTGGGGTGTTGTGCGCACATGGGCAGGGGGCAGGGTACTCGGGGGTGTCACTCATACATTGCATTATGAGTGTGGGCGCACGTACGCTTTTGCTCACGACAACAAAAAGGTTAGCCATCTCTGTCCTATGTCATTCCAGACAAATAACAGAATAACAGAGTCGGAAGGGACCTGAGAGGTCTTCTAGTCCAACCCCCTGCTCAGGCAGGAGACCCTCCTCCATATATACTGACTGTAGTTTCTCCATCAGCTGCCATCCAATCTTCTTCCTTGGAGATAGGATAGGATAGGATAGGATGGAATGGAATTAGGAACAGGGAATAGAGAATAGAGAATGGAAGAGGAGAAAAGAAGAGAAAGGAATAGGAATAGGGAATGGAATGGAATGGAATAGAATAGAATAGAATTAGGAACAGGGAATAGAGGGACCTTGGAGGTCTTCTAGTCTAACACCCTGCCTAGCCAGGAAACCCTACACCCCTTCAGACAAATGGCTGTTCAGTCTCTTCTTAAAAACTTCCAGTGTTGGAGCATTCACAACTTCTGGAGGCAAGTTGTTCAACTAATGATTCTCCATAATTCATAATTCCTGAAAAATCAAGTGTGAAATTGGGCAAAAACCAACTTAGTTTAGCCAATTCCTTCAATAGCCTGAAAGGAGCAGATATTCCAAATACAAAAAAGAGAGAGAATAGGTCACACTTGGGGAACGAGAAGCACAGAGGGCAGTAATAACCTTGGGTATTAATTTTAGACCGAAAGGGCTAATTTCTCAAGTCTTTTATACAGCTATGAATCATGGAGAGATTATATCAAGGAAGAAATTCTCCAGAATTACCGTAATTCTCAGAAGCTTCCAGCTGGCAAAATTCCCGAGGGTCATAAAACTAATCACCAGAAACTTCACATAAATTTTAGGAGACCAAGACCTGCTTTGGACTGGATTCAGCCCGGTCCCCGAGGAAAGTTTTTTCCTACGTCAAATTGCAGCATGGAGAGGGAGGAATTTGGTTGGAGAAAGATCACAACTGAGGTTAGAAACATTAACGCTTTAATGCCTGTGGAGATTCTCCGTCATCCAGATCAGGGTTGTCCCAAAGGGGCTTTTTTTATCAGGAGACAACTGGACTTTCTGTTTTTTTCTTTTGAAAACGTTTTGCTTCTCATCCAGGAAGCTTCTTCAGCTCTGACTCAATGGTGGGGAAGAGAAGGATTGATACTCCTTGCAGACAGCTGGTCATTTGCATCCTTTTAGAGGGTCCTTGAGGCCACCTGGAGGTTTCTCTGTGTCCTTAAGGTCCCCTGAGTGATGCAAATGGTTCCTGTAGTCTGCCATTTTTCCCTCTGGAAATCCATTCCTACTCCCACCCCATTCCAAGGGTCTTCACCCCAAATAGTATAGCTAAAAGTCTGTAGAGATTCTCAGTCATGCAGATCACAGTTGTCCCAAAGGTGCTTTTTCAGGAGGTGACTGGACTTTCTGGTTTTTTTTCTTTGAAGACATTTTGCTTCTCATCCAAGAAGCTTCGTCAGCTCTGACTGGATAGTGAAGGCTGGAAGGATTGATACTCCTTGCAGGCAGCTGGTCATTTGCATCCTTTTAGAGGGTCGTTGAGGCCACTTGGAGCTCCACAACACAATCCTTTCAGCAGTTCCAAGAAGGCTCCACGCCCATTTGCACCACTCAGGGGACCCTGAGGACACAGATAAAACCTCCAAGTGGCCTCAAGGACCCTCTAAAAAGGATGCAAATGACCAGCTGTCTGCAAGGAATATAACTTCCTTCCCTTCCCCGCCATCCAGTCGGAGCTGAAGAAGCTTCTTGGAGGATAAGCGAAATGTCTTCAAACGAAAGCCAGAAAGTCCAGTTGCCTCTTGAAAAAAGCACCCTTGCGATATTAACGCTTTAACTGTAATGCAGAGTTTTGAATTTATTTTTTTAAAATAAATCTGTCCAGTTAGCTGAGATCCTAGAAGAGGGGTGTGGGAGGGGGCGGATCCGACCCACAGGGTGCTTAGATCTGACCTGCAGGATCGCCCTGGAAATAGCGAAGGACCAGCCCGCAGTGATAACTGTCAGACGGCTCTGGCCCCCTCTCTGCCTCCGACACAGAGCCCTCGTCAGAGCCTTCCCCAGGTTCCAGGACTGGCCCATCTTCCTCCCCAACCTCCTCACTGTCCGAATCTGCTGCCAGTTCCGCTGGCCACTGGCAGGCCACAACAGGTTCCTCCAACTATGGAGCTCCATCGCTGGAGGTTTTCAAGAAAAGATTGGTCGGTCATTTCTCCGGGATGGTCCAATGACTCTTGCCTTGGGCAGGGGGTTGGACTAGAAGATCTCCGAGGTCCCTTCCAGCGTGTACGATTCTAGTTTTGGTGACATGCCAGCGCTTTCTTTACAAAGGGAGGCAGCCCTTGGAGTAAAACGAAATGCTCCCTAAGAGAAATGGGGATTACGGCTGATGCGACATCAAGCGAAGTCCATTTATGGTCAGTTGGTTGGAATGGAAAGCATGCAGCTCACAAGGAGATCTTTAGTTATCTGTCAAGATGGGACTCACGGCCCATGAAAACCACTTTGATCTTTGCCGTGTTTCTCAAAGGACTTAATCTACTCAGGACGTTAGACCTCGGTTTCAAGGCTGTAAAACCTTATCCTTCCATTCTTCTAAGCAAACTAAACAAAGGGATAATCCAGATAAATTAATCTTTAGCCACTCTGTGTAGGTGCTGAGCAGCGAGGTTGAAGTAAACAATGTGTCAGAATAAGAGAGTTGGAAGGGACCTTAGAGGTCTTCTAGTCCAACCCCCTGCTCAGGCAGGAGACCCTATACCACCATTCCAGATAAATGTCTGTCCAGTCTCTTCTTAAAAACCTCCAGTGATGAAGCACCTACAACTTCTGGTTCTCCCCCCCTCCTCCCCCCTTCTCTTCCTCTTCCTCCTCCTCTTCCTCCTTCTCCTCCTCCCCCTCCTCCCTCCTCCCCCTCTTCCTCCCCCTCCTCCCCCCTCCTCCCCATCTTCCTCCTCCTCTTCTTCTTCTTCCTCCTCCTCCCTCTCCCTCCCCCTCCTCTCCCTCCCCTTCTTCCTCCTCCTCCTCTCCCTCCCCCTCCTCTTCCTCCCCTTCTCCCCCTCCTCCTCTTCCTCCTTCTCCTCCCCCTCCTCCCTCCTCCCCCTCTTCTTCCTCCTCCCCCCTCCCCCCTCCCCCTCCCTCTCCTCTTCCTCCCCTCCTCCCTCTCCTCCTCTTCCTCCTACTCCTCCTCCCCCTCCGCTTCTTCCTCCTCCTCCCCCCTCCTCCCCCATCTTCCTCCTCCTCCTTTCTTCTTCCTCCTCCTCCTCCCCCCTCATCTTCCCTTTCTCCTCCTCCACAATCCTCCCCTCCCTTCTAGCACTGATGATGTTACCTAGTTTGGGTGATAAAACGTCTGCCAGAAAACAGCCAAGCTCAGAGGAGCAAGGAACTTCTAAATGGAGTGGATTGATTTTTTTTTATTAAAATGAAATTGGAAAATCAAGATCAGATCATAGCTGATTCTCTGATTTACATCACCATGCCGTTAAATGCCCTGGAAGTTATCCATCCATTTTAATGGAGTTTAAATGAAACTTATTTTAAGGGGGAATAAAATATGGACTTGACCGACTTCTCTCTCTCTCTCTTTTCCTGTCTCTGTTTTGGATCTACGCATCACAGGATCTGAGAAAAGTTCCGAGGGAGCCAAAAGACTCAAAGACTTCACATAAATCTTTGAGGAATAGCATGACTTCATTCTAAAAATACCGTGATTATCAACAGGCTCATTGACCGCTGGCACGAAGCACACTTAATACCGATTCTCTTCCAAAGCTGTGCACATTCTAGTCACAACTCAGCATGGACTTTTTGCTCCGGGGTCTGTTTTTAATTTATGGGATGTCTGGAAGCATTAGGAAAGGCTCTCCAAATTGCTCAGCTTTCCTGTCTGACTCAGGAGGGTGTTCCAGAGTTAGAATATGGATGCTGGTGACAAGCCCACCCCCCACACGTCTGCCTTGTAGCTTGAGGGTCAAGAGGAGTTGGGAATGCCCAGTCGAACCGGAATCAGGCTTCATTCAGAGGCGATGAAAGCAGCTCTATCGCCGAATTCAGTGCATAAAAGGTAAAAGTTCCCCTCGCACATCTGTGCTAGTCATTCCTGACTCTAGGGGGCGATGCTCATCTCCGTTTCAAAGCCGAAGAGCCAGCGCTGTCCGAAGACGTCTCCGTGGTCATGTGGCCGGCATGACTCAACACCGAAGGCGCATGGAACGCTGTTCCTTTCCCACCAAAGGTGGTTCCTATTTTTCTACTTGCATTTTTTTAACGTGCTTTCGAACTGCTAGGTTGGCAGAAGCTGGGACAAGTCACGGGAGCTCATTCCATTACGTGGCGCTAGGGATTCGAACTGCCGACCTTTCTGATCGACAAGCTCAACATCTTAGCCACTGAGCCACCGTGTCCTTATGTATAGGTGTACTTTTACCATATTTGTATGGTGTTAAAGGTCTAGTTGGATTGCAGGCAGGGTAAAAATTTAATAAAAGGAAGGAAGAAATGACTAGTGTCAACTCTGTAGTCGACCTTCTGATCGACAAGCTCAGTGTCTTGGCCAACTGAGCCGCCGAGTCCCTAATTAAGTAGACAAAATAACAGAATAACAAAGTTGGGAGGGGTCTCCAGGTCGTAAAAGACAACTCCATTACTTTTAGCAATAGCACTTAGACTTATATACCGCTTCACAGTACTTTTACCACCCTCTCTAGACTGGAGACTAAAACATATGAAGAACGGTTGCAGGAACTGGGTATGTCTAGTTGAATGAAAAGAAGGACCAGGGGAGACATGATAGCAGTCTTCCAATATCTCAGGGGTTGCCACAAAGAAGAGGGAGTCAGACTATTCTCCAAGGCACCTGAGGGCAGGACAAGAAGCAATGGGTGGAAACTAATCAAGGAGAGAAGCAACTTAGAACTGAGGAGAAATTTCCTGACAGTGAGAACAATTAATCAGTGGAACAGAAGTTGCCTCCAGAAGTTGTGAATGCCCCAACACTGGAAGTCTTTAAGAAGATGTTGGATAGCCATTTGTCTGGAATTGTATAGGGTTTCCTACTTAGGCAGGGGGTCAGACTAGAAGACCTCCAAGGTCCCTTCCAACTCTTCTATTCTATTCTATTCTATTCTATTCTATTCTATTCTAAGCGGTTTATAGAGTCATCCTATTTTCCCCAACAATCTGGGTCCTCATTTTACCGGCCTTGGAAGGATGGAAGGCTGAGTCAACTTTGAACTGGTCAGGATCAAACTCATCGCAGTCAGCAGAACTAGCCTGCAATACTGCATTCTGATCATTGTGTCACCAGGGCTACTTTTGATAGCAGTGGATCCTTCTGGACTGTCTCTGGGAAGGGATCTTGAAGGTCTTCTAGTCCAACCTACTCAAGTAGGAGACCTTATATCAATTCAGACAAATGCTTCCGAAGGAAGGCAGTTCCACTGGTTAATTGTTCTCACTGTCAGGAAATTTCTCCTCAGTTCTAAGTTGCTTCTCTCCTTGATTAGTTTCCACCCATTGCTTCTTGTTCTACCCTCAAGTGCCTTGGAGAATAGTTTGACTCCCTCTTCATTGGGGCAGCCCCTGAGATATTGGAAGACTGTTATCATGTCTCCCCTAGTCCTTCTTTCTATTAAGCTAAACATACCCAGTTCCTGCAACCGTTCTTCATATGTTTTAGTCTCCAGTCCCCTAATCATCTTTGTTGCTCTTCTCTGCACTCTTTCTAGAGTCTCCACATCTTTTCTACATCGTGGAGACCAAAACTGGATGCCGTATTGCAAGTGTGGCCTTACCAAGGCATTATAAAGTGGTATTAACCCTTCACAAAATCTTGATTCTATCCCTCTGTTCAGTGGTGGGCAACCCGCGGCTCGGGAGCCACATGCGGCTCTTTACACCCTTTAATGCGGCTCTTCTGTGTGCCGGGTGCCCGCTCCCCTCTGCAAAAGCCCGGGCGAGTGACAACCAATTTTGGTCCTATGACTGCAGAATGCTGCAAAATACCATAAATGCAGGCCAGTTGTTGAGTGTTTCAAATGTGATTGGAACACTCAACAAGGTGACCACAGTGTGTGTGTGTGTGTGTGTGTGTGTGTGAGTGAGTGAGAAAGACAGACAGAGAGAGGAACAGAGAGAGGGAGTGAGGGAGGGAATCAGAGAGAGACTGACAGACAGACACACACACACAGAGACAGAGAGAGACAGAGAGGGAGAGGGAGGGAGAGAAAGATAGACAGACAGAGAGACACACACAGAGTGAGTGATTAAGTGAATGAGTGAGAGACAGACACACCCACATACACAGAGTGACAGAGAGAGAGGAAGGGAGGGGAGAGAGACAGAGACAGACACACACACACACACACACACACAGAGTGAGTGAGAGACAGACAGACACACACACACACAGAGTGACAGAGATGGGGGAGGGAGGGAGAGAGAGACAAAGAGCCAGAGAGAGAGAGAGAAAGAAAAAGAAAAAAAGAAAGAAAGTGGGAGAGAGAGATGAAATTAAAAACAACAACATACAAACCTGACTTACTCAAACTATCCAAGGAAATGCAAGGCCAATGTTCACATTAGTGGTTGTGACTTTGTCAGTCAATGTCAGGATGTAATTTTCTCTACATTGTAAGGCAAATTTTACGGAATTTAACGTTATCGATAAATAATATTGTTCTAAAGTTTTTGTTTTATTAGTTGTGTTATTTGTATCCTCCCGACCTATGTGGATACTTGCATGCAGAATATTCTCAATAAAAACTTATTGAAACTAAAAACAGTGTACCATCCTATGTATTTTCGGTTTTAAAAATGTGGCTCTCAAAGTAAATTTCAATCGTGGTTTTGGCAAGATTTGGCTCAGTTGAAAAAAAAGGTTGCCCACCACTGCCTCTGTTGATGCAGCCTAGAACTGTGTTGGCTTTTTTGGCGGCTGCTGCCCACGACTGGCCCATACCCTGTTTCCCCGAATATAAGACCTCCCCAGATAATAAGCCCAATCAGGCTTTTGAACGAATGCGCTAAAATAATCCATCCCCAAAAATATTGCAACACAGCAGCAGCCATGAGGTGACCACCTCATGATCGCCGCCTCCTGCACCTCAAAAATAATAAGACCTCCCCGAAAATAAGGCCAAGCGCTTATTTTGGGAGTCAAAAGAAAATAAGACCCTGTCTTATTTTCGGGAAACAAGTTATTTATTTTATCCTGCTTTTATTATTGTTATAGATAACTCATGGCGGTGAATAGATTTAATACTCCTTCCTACTCCTGTTTTCCCGACAAAAAACAATCCTGTGAAGTGGGTTGGGTCTTATTTTTAGGGAAAAACGATATTTAAGTCATTATCCACTAGGACTCCAAGATCCCTCTCACAGTTGAGCCAGCTACCAACCATCCTATACTTGTGCATTTGGTTTTTCTTGCCTAAATGTAAAACTTTCTTTTTCTCATAGCTGAATTTCATTTTGGGAGTTGAAGTCCACAAGTCTTAAAAGTGGCCAAGTTTGAAGACCTCTGATCTAAGTGGAGAGATTGCAGAGGAAGGGATTACAAGAGAGTAAATTATGCTGGCTGGAGAATTCTGGGAG
The DNA here is from genome assembly GCA_029891615.1 of Natrix natrix natrix. Lineage (NCBI taxonomy): Eukaryota > Metazoa > Chordata > Lepidosauria > Squamata > Natricidae > Natrix > Natrix natrix. The sequence continues at coordinate 804,869 of JAKRSK010008526.1, read as the reverse complement.
TTGAAGTCCACAAGTCTTAAACGTTGCCAAGTTTGAAGATCTCTGATCTAAGTGAAGAGATTGCAGAGGAAGGGATTACAAGAGAGTAAATTATGCTGGCTGGAGAATTCTGGGAGTTGAAGTCCACAAGTCTTAAAAGTTGCCAAGTTTGAAGATCTCTGATCTAAGTGAAGAGATTGCAGAGGAAGGGATTACAAGAGAGTAAATTATGCTGGCTGGAGAATTCTGGGAGTTGAAGTCCACAAGTCTTAAAAGTTGCCAAGTTTGAAGACCTCTGGTTTGAGGTATTTGGATAGCCAAGGGTTAGTGTGTATGGGTGACCATCCTGCCCTCCTCCACTCCATGTGTTTCTCTGCGCATGCTCCTGTGACCTCAAGTCCCCCTAGCTGTCAACAGGAAACTATGAAAGTCAACAATAGGAAAGACAATCGCAAACCCTCTGCGGTATTGGCCTTTTTGGTTTGAACGTTTGTAAACATCTTGTGTGGGTTGTATACATATGTTGGAAATAAATAAAATAAAAAACAGTGAGACTATTATCAAATCCATGGTTGTGGCTTTAGGGGCCTTTAGGCAGCCTCGGTGGTCAGAAAACCTTGAAATGTTTCATTCAGGTTCGATTCAAGCGAAAGAGAATGAATTCAGAGAATGATAGAATTGAAAAAGCCATTCAGGCCTCCTGACTTAAATCTCCCATTCAGTGTTGGAATCTACATTTATTTATTTATCTTATTTATTTCCAAAATACAGACAGTCCTTGACTTACAACTGTCCGTTTAGTGACCATTCAAAGTTACAACGGCACTGCAAATAGTGACATGACTAGTTTTCACAGTCACAACCGTTACTCCTTCGTTCCTTCCTTCCTTCCTTCCTTCCTTCCTTCCTTCCTTCCTTCCTTCCTTCCTTCCTTCCTTCTCTCCCTCCCTCCTTTCCTTCTTTTCTCTGTCCTCTATCATCCCCTCCTTCTCTTTCTTTCTTTTCTTTCTTTCTTTCTTTCTTTCTTTCTTTCTTTCTTTCTTTCTTTTCCTTTCCTTTCCTTTCCTTCCTTCCTTCCTCCCTTCTTTTCTCTGTCCCCTATCATCCCCTCCTTTCTTTTCTTTCTTTCTTTCTTTCTTTTCCTTTCCTTCCTTCCTTCTCTTCCTTCCTCCCTCCTTTCCTTCTTTTCTCTGTCCCCTATCATCCCCTCCCTCTTTCTTTTCTTTCTTTCTTTCTTTTTTCTTTTCCTTTCCTTCCTTCTCTTCCTTTTTCCCTCCTTTCCTTCTTTTCTCTGTCCCCTATCATCCCCTCCCTCTTTCTTTCTTTCTTTCTTTCTTTATTTCTCTTTCTTTCTTTCTTTCTTTCTTTCCCTTTCCTTCCTTCCTTCTCTTCCTTCCTCCCTCCTTTCCTTCTTTTCTCTGTCCCATATCATCCCCTCCCTCTTTCTTTTCTTTCTTTCTTTTCCTTTCCTTCCTTCCTTCTCTTCCTTTCTCCCTCCTTTCCTTCTTTTCTCTGTCCCCTATCATCCCCTCCCTCCTTCTTTCTTTCTTTCTTTCTTTCTTTCTTTCTTTCTTTCTTTCTTTCCCTTTCCTTCCTTCCTTGTCTCCTTCTGTCCCTCCCTCTCTCCTTCCTTCCTTCTTCCTTTCTCTTCCTTTCCTTCTTTTCTCTGTCCCCTATCATCCCCTCCCTCCTTCTTTCTTTCTTTCTTTCTTTCTTTCTTTCTTTCTTTCCCTTTCCTTCCTTCCTTGTCTCCTTCTGTCCCTCCCTCTCTCCTTCCTTCCTTCTTCCTTTCTCTTCCTTTCCTTCCTTTTCTTTCTCTTCCTTTCCTTCCTTCCTCGTCTCCCTCCCTCCCTCCTTCCTTCCTAGTGACATCTAGTCTTAGTTTTTATTTTTATTTAAAAATGAAAGGAATATCAAATTCCCCCATTCAACTTGTGTTCCCTTTAGTCATCCAGCACAGGGAGCTGACTCCGCATCCACCCAGGAAGGTAGCTATGAAGAGTCTCTTCCCAGAATTTTTTTCCTTTGTGGTGGCTTTAGAGCTGTGCGCAGCCTTTAATTTAAAAGAAGTACAATTGGAGAGGCCTCCAGTGGTTTCAATATTTAGAGATGATAAAGAGCCCAATGGGTGGGGCAGTGAATCACAGAAAATGGGACAAGGGACATACAGGTGGTCCTTGACTGACGACCGCAACTGAAGCCAAAATTTCCTTTGCAAAGCAAGACCGAAGTTCAGTGAGTTTTGCCCCATTTAACGACCTTTCTTGCCACAATTGTTAAATGAGTCTCTGCGGTTGGGAAGTTAGCAACACGGTTGTTAAGTGAATCAGGCTTCCCCATTGCTGGTCAGAAGGTCGCAAAAAGGGATCACTTGATAACCCCCCCCAGACGTTGCAACCCCCGTCATAAAGATGAATCAGTTGCCAATCGTGCAAATTCTGATCGCACCATGAGGATGCGACAATGGTCGTAAGTGTGAAAAAGGTCATAAGTCACTTTTTTCAGTGCTGTTATAATGTTGGAAATTAAATACTGAAAATTTAGAGCTCGATTCTGGTCATAAGATGAGGATCGTTGAGGGCTACCTATGTATATAGTCCTTGACCTACGGCTATGCATTTAGATGTTATGACAGTACTGGGGGGAAAAAGGGACTGACAACCCATTCTCGTACTTATGCCCATTGCAGCATCCCCATGGTCACGTGATTGCAATTCAAGAGCTTGGCAACTGATTCATATTTATGACGGTTATATTTTGCAACCTTCCAAACTATTTTTTGACAAACAAGGAAAGTTGGATTCAGTTCATTCTGAATACATGGTTAGCTTAATGGCTCTGTGGCTGGCTGGGGATTGCTGGGAATTGTTATACAGATACAGATTAACAGAGTTGGAAGGGACCTTGCCGGTCATCTATCCAACCCCCCTCCCAAGCAGGAGACCCTACAGTGTAGGGCCTACACCATTTGTGACAGGTGGCAATCCAGTCTCTTCTTCATCCAGGGATGAAGCTCCCACAACTTCCAAAGGCAACTTCTGTTCCATGGGTGGATTGTTCTCACTGTCAGGAAATTCCTCTTTATTTCCAGGTTGAATCTCTCCTTGGTCAGTTTTCCATCCATTGTTCCTTGTCTGGCCTTCAGGTGCTTTGGAGAAATAGCTTGACCCCCTCCCTCTCTGTGGCAGCCCCTCCAATATTGGAAGACTGCTATCCTGTCTCCCCTGGTCCTTCTCTTCACTAGACCAGCCATGCCCAGTTCCTGCAACCGTTCTTCATATTACAGATTACAGATTAACAGGAAGGGACCTTGTAGGTCATCTAGTCCAACCCCCTGCCCAAGCAGGAGACCCTGCACCATTTCTGACAGGTGGCAGTCCAGTCTCTTCTTGAAAGCCTCCAGGGATGAAGCTCCCACAACTTCTGAAGGCAACTTCTGTTCCATGGGTTAATAGTTCTCACTGTCAGGAAATTCCTCCTTATTTCCAGGTTGAATCTCTCCTTGTCCAGTTTCCATCCATTCTTCCTTATCTGGCCTTCAGGGGCTTTGGAAAAGAGCTTGACTCCCTCCCCTGGTCCTTCTCTTCCCTAGACTAGCCATGCCCAGTTCCTGCAACTGTTCATTGTATTGATGGGCTGTCTAAAAAAGTAAGCAAGGTAGTGGCACACACTTGAAAATAAATCAGGAAGACTGTAATTGTAGGGTCTGTCTGGCAAGAACAAAGAATGCTTCTCAACAGGAAATATACATATGTAAAGCTTGTAGCGATTATGGGTCATTAGAAAACTTGCAGACCTCACCTAAAAGTTAGTGATGGCCTGCAGCAAGTGAAATGTGTATTAGATAACTCCTGGGGCATTCATTAGCCAAGGCTTAGGAATAAGGACAGCTAGAGACCAATAGAACCAATTGTAGAATTATTACTAAAACGTTTATTAGATGATATTTCTTATTATCCCTCCTTGTCCTGCCTTCCCCCTTAGTGAAAATGTATAAAGCTTACTTAATTCTTTGTTCTTGGCTCTTGGCCAGGAATCCCTTTTCTTGGAGTTCTCCAATAAAAAGCAATCAGAAAACCTGCACCTCGTGATGTCTGGTGTCCATCATTGGCTTCGGCACCAGGCTCTGACCCAAATTTGGGATAACAGTATGTTTTAGCCTCCAGTCCCCTCATCATCCTGGTTGCTCTTCTCTTCGCTCTTTCTTCAATCTCAACCTCTTTTTTTATAGTGTGGTGACCAAAACTGGCTGCAGTACTCTAGGTGTGGTCTTACTAAGGCCTTATGTGGTATTAGTACCTCACTTGATCTTGATTGTGTCCCTCTATTAATGCAATTTAGGATTGTGTTGGCTTTTTGGGCAGCTGCTGCACACGGCTGGCTCATATTTAAGTGGTTGTCCACTAAGACTGCAAGATCCCTCTCACAGGGACTGATATTAAGCCTGGTTTCACTCAGTGTGTATGTGTACTTTTGGTTTTTCTTGCCTAAGTGTAAGACTTGACTTTTCTCTGCGTTGAATTTACAATACAATATAATAGCAGAGTTGGAAGGGACCTTGGAGGTCTTCTAGTCCAACCCCCTGCCTAGGCAGGAAACCCTATACCGTTTCAGACAAATGGCTATCCAACATCTTCTTAAAGACTTCCAGTTTGGGGGCATTCACAACTTCTGGAGGCAACTTCTGTTCCACTGATTAATTGTTCTAACTGTCAAATTTCTCCTCAGTTCTAAGTTGCTTCTCTCCTTGATTAGTTTCCACCGATTGTGTCCTACCCTCGGCTGCCTTGGAGAACAGCTTGACTCCCTCTTCTTTGTGGCAACCCCTGAGATATTGGAGGACTGCTCTCCTGTCTCCCCTAGTCCTTCTTTTCATTAAACTAGACATGCCCAGTTCCTGCAACCGTTCTTCATATGTTTTAGTCTCCAGTCCCCTAATCATCTTTGTTGCTCTTCTCTGCACTCCTTCTGGAGTCTCCACATCTTTTCTACATCGTAGCGACCAAAACTGGATGCCGTATTCCAAGTGTGGCCTTACCAAGGCCTTATAAAGTGGTATTAACAGTGGTGGGTTTCAAACTTTTTTGGTTTGCCGGCCATGTGACAGGGTGGGAGTGGCTTGTCAGCCATGTGACCGTGTGGGAGTGGCTTGGCAGTCATGTGACTGGGTGGCGTGGCCAATTTGTAAAATGTGGTGAAACTCACTTAACAACGCTCTTGCTTAGCAACCAAAATGTTGGCTCAGAAACTCTGGCATTGAAGTGTGCAAGTCTTAAAGCTGTCAAGTTACAAGACCCTCGCACCCCTAACCCTTTAGAAAAAAGAACTCCAGGGGTTTTCCAACATGACAGCTTTAAGACTTGTGGACTTCATCTCCCAGAATTCCTCCTCCGGTCATGTTGGCTCAGGAACTCTGTCATTTGAAGCGCGCAAGTCTTAAAGCTGTCAAGTTACAAGACCCTTGCACCCCTAACCCTTTCAGGAAAAAAAACCCAGGGGTGTTCAAACTTGACAGCTTTAAGACTTGTGGACTTCAACTCCCAGAATTCCTCCTCCAGTCATGTTAAATAATAATAATAATATTGAATTTATTAGCCGCTCCCTTTCCAGGCAGGGCTCGGGGCGGCGTACACTAGAAACATATAAAACATAACACATGTGTACAAACACATAAACATACATATATACAAAGACATACATGTACGGAGGAGGTAATAAATTACAACATTTAGACAATTAAAACCATTTACATACCCCAATAATAAAACCCAATATACAATAAAAATTTTAAAATTTAAAAGACAGTCGGGGAAAACGAAAAAATTACGGTTGAGCGAGGCCAGATAGTTGAAAAAGGTGGGTCTTCAACTGTACACGGAAGGAGCGGAGATCGGAAATAATCCTGATGTCACGGGGGAGGTCATTCCACAGGGCTGGGCCCATCACAGAGAAGGCTCTGCTCCTGGGTGTCGCCCCCCGACACTGTTTGGTGGACGGCACCCGGAGAAGTCCCTCTCTGTGTGAGCGAATTGGTCGTAGGGATGTGTGGGGCAGGATGCGATCCTGCATGTAACTAGGTCCTGAGCCATGAAGCGCTTTAAAGATCATAATCAAAACCTTGAAACGCACTCGATAGACCACAGGAAGCCAGTGCAGCTCGCACAGGAGAGGTGTTACAGGGGAGTATCTAGTCCTCCCCATAATCACCCGCGCGGCCGCGTTCTGGACCAACTGTAGTCTCCGAGTGCATCTCAAGGGAAGCCCCATGTAGAGAGCATTGCAGTAGTCCAGGCGAGACGTCACTAGCGCATGGGTGACTGTGCGTAGGGCATCCCGGTCCAATAAGGGGCGCAATTGGCGCATCAGACGGACCTGATGGAACGCCCCCCTTGCCACGGCTGTTACATGGTCATCCATGGACAGCCGGGCATCTAGGAGGATGCCCAAATTGCGCACCTGTTCCATGGGGGCTAGTTGCACGCCCCCAATGGCCAGAGATGGAAGCACCTGGTTGAACCGGGGGGCCGGAAGCCACAGCCACTCCGTCTTGGAAGGGTTGAGTTTTAGTCGGTTGCCATCCATCCAGACCCGTACGGCCTCTAAACACCGGGACATCATTTCGACGGCCTCATTGGGGTGGTTCGGGGTGGAAATGTATAGCTGAGTATCATCAGCATACAGATGATATCCCACCCCAAAACCACGGATGATCTCGCCCAGCGGTTTCATGTATGTGTTGAACAGGAGAGGCGAGAGCACCGATCCCTGTGGCACTCCACATGTGAGTGACCTCCGGGTCGAACTCTGCTCCCCTGCCAACACACGTTGCATCCGGTCAGAGAGGAAGGAGCCAAACCACCGTAAAATGGTGCCCCTGACTCCCAACCCCTCTAGCTGATGCAACAAGATACCATGGTCGATGGTATCGAACGCCGCCGAGAGATCTAATAGGACCAGGATAGAGGAACAACCCCTATCTCTGGCCCTCCAGAGATCATCCACCAATGCGACCAAGGCCGTCTCCGTGCTGTGCCCGGGACGGAAGCCGGACTGGCGCGGGTCTAGATAATCATTTTCCTCCAGGTGACGTGGGAACTGTTGTGCCACCACACTCTCTACAACCTTCGCTAAAAAAGGAAGGTTTGAGACTGGACGATAATTGACTAGGTCCGTTGGGTCCAGGGAAGGCTTCTTGAGCAGGGGCCTCACCACCGCCTCTTTCAAGGCGGCCGGTAGAGACCCCTCACCCAACGAGGCGTTCACTAGGCCCAGGAGCCAGTCGCGCGTAACCTCCCAGGATGCCAGTACAAGCCAGGAGGGACACGGGTCCAATAAACATGTGGTGGGTTGCAGACGTCCACGCAACCTGTCCAAATCCTCGATGGCAACCGAGTCAAACTCCTCCCAAAGCGGTCCCTCAAGACTCGCCACGGGCGTCTCTACTGGACCACTGAAAGGGGCCCATCCCATCCGGATTTGAGCGACTTTGTCCTGTAGATATTTCCCAAACTCCTCTGCTCTGCCCTGTAAAGGGGCTTCCCGCGGTCTCTCAGACAAGAGGGAGCGAGTCACCCGAAACAGGGCGGCAGGGCGGTTATCTGCAGACGCAATAAGAGCGGCGCAATGTTGACGTTTGGCCGCTCTTAATGCCACAAGGTACGTCCTCAGATAGGCTCGTGCCTGTACTCGGTCAAATTCGGAACGGGAGGATCTCCAACGACTCTCTAGGCGTCTCTTGTGGCGTTTCATCACCCTTAGCTCCTCGGTGAACCAAGGGGCCAGGGTGGTTCGTCGCCGCAGGAGAGGCCGCAAAGGCACCACCCGGTCTAGGGCCCCGGTAGTCGCACTATTCCATGCGTCTACCAGGTCCTCCACTCGGGGGCGGGTCAAGTCCACAGGAGGTGGCCCAAGCTCCATCTGGAACCTATCTGGTTCCATCAGGCGCTTGGGGCGGAACCATCTAATACCTTCCGGCTCCGCCTCCCCGCAGCGGGGTGTAGCACCAGGGAAGTCAAGCCGGAGAAGTGAGTGATCTGACCATGACAGGGGAATAATAGTTGGATCCCCTATTCCCAGATCACTCGTCCACTGGCCAGAGACAAAGACAAGGTCCAGTGTGTGGCCTCCCTCGTGAGTAGGGCCCTGAATTAATTGGGTCAGGTCCATGGCTGTCATGGAAGCCATGAACTCCCGAACCCCCTCAGACGCTTCTCCCATCGACGGCAGGTTAAAGTCCCCCATCACTAAAAGTTTGGGGGTCTCAACCGCCACCGATGAGATCAGCTCGAGGAGTTCAGGCAGGGCTCAGGAACTCTGGCATTGAAGTGTGCAAGTCTTAAAGCTGTCAAGTTACAAGACCATTGCACCCCTAACCCTTTAGGAAAAAAACCCCAGGGGTGTTCAAACTTGACAGCTTTAAGACTTGTGGACTTCAACTCCCAGAATTCCTCCTCCAGGCATGTTGGCTCAGGAACTCTGGCATTTGAAGTGTGCAAGTCTTAAAGCTGTCAAGTTACAAGACCCTTGCACCCCTAACCCTTTCAGGAAAAAAACCCCAGGGGTGTTCAAACTTGACAGCTTTAAGACTTGTGGACTTCAACTCCCAGAATTCCTCCTCCAGGCATGTTGGCTCAGGAACTCTGGCATTTGAAGTACACAAATCTTAAAGCTGTCAAGTTACAAGACCCTTGCACCCCTAACCCTTTCAGGAAAAAAAACCCAGGGGTGTTCAAACTTGACAGCTTTAAGACTTGTGGACTTCAACTCCCAGAATTCCTCCTCCAGTCATGTTGGCTCAGGAACTCTGGCATTGAAGTGTGCAAGTCTTAAAGCTGTCAAGTTACAAGACCCTTGCACCCCTAACCCTTTAGGAAAAAAACCCCAGGGGTGTTCAAACTTGACAGCTTTAAGACTTGTGGACTTCAACTCCCAGAATTCCTCCTCCAGGCATGTTGGCTCAGGAACTCTGGCATTTGAAGTGTGCAAGTCTTAAAGCTGTCAAGTTACAAGACCCTTGCACCCCTAACCCTTTCAGGAAAAAAAACCCAGGGGTGTTCAAACTTGACAGCTTTAAGACTTGTATTCTTCAACTCCCAGAATTCCTCCTCTCGCTCTTCATCTTGATGATGAGCTGACGGGTGGGGAGAGGGAGCTGGAACCGGTTCTAAACGGCCCGGTAGATTTGTGGAACCTCTTCTATAGAAGAGCTTAGAACTGGCAGGAACCCAGCCCTGGGTATTAACCCTTCACGTGATCTTGATTCTATCCCTCTGTTGATGCAGCCTAGAACTGTGTTGGCTTTCTGAATTTCATTTTGTTAGATAGGGCCCAGGGTCCAAGTCTGTCCAGATCCATCTGGATCTTGAGCCTATCTTCGAGGTGGCAGAGGTGGCATGCATAGCCTTCTATGTGGGCACGCGCACCATTGCCACCTGCTCTTCTGGTTTCTGGCGCATATCTGGTCTTTGCGCATGCCAGAGCACAGGAAACCCAAAGACCAGCTGGCCGGTGTGCATATCTGGCATGGTCTTTGTGCGCACATGCGCACCAGCAAGCTGGTCTTGAGATTTCCAGCACTCTGGCAGGCGCCCATACACATGTTTCAATTTGGGCACTCAGTGCTGAAAAGGTTCGCCATTCACTGTTCTAGGGTGTTGGCTATTCCTGCCAGCTTAGTATCATCTGCAAAATTGGTAAGTTCCCCTTCTATTCCCTCCTCTGAGTCGCTTATGAAGCTGTTGAAGAGAACCGGGCCGAAGTCGGAACTTTGTGGTATTAAAGTCCACAGATCTTAAACTCGCCAATAATAGAATAGAATAGAATAGAATATGGAATGAATAGAGAATAGAATAGGATAGGATAGGATAGAATATAATAGAATATGGAATGAATAGAGAATAGAATAGGATAGAATAGAATAGGATAGAATAGAATAGAATAGAATAGAATATGGAATGAATAGAGAATAGAATACAGTAGAGTAGAGTAGCGTAGAGTACACTAAAATAGAATAGAATAGAATATGGAATGAATAGAGAATAGGATAGAATAGAATATGGAATGAATAGAGAATAGAATAGAATGAATAGGATAGAATAGAATAGAATATGGAATGAATAGAAAATAGAATAGAATAGAATATGGAAAGAATAGAGAATAGAATAGAATATGGAATGAATAGAGAATAGAGTAGGATAGAATAGAATAGAATATGGAAAGAATAGAGAATAGAGTAGGATTGAATAGAATAGAATATGGAATGAATAGAGAATAGAATAGAATAGAATATGGAATGAATACAGAATAGGATAGAATAGGATAGAATGGAATGAATAGGATAGAATAGAATATGGAATGAATAGAGAATAGAATAGAATAGATAGAATAGAATAGAATAGAATAGAATAGAATAGAATAGAATAGAATAGAATATGGAATGAATAGAGAATAGAATAGAGTAGAATAGAATAGAATAGAATAGAATAGAATAGAATATGGAATGAATAGAGGATAGATAGGATAGGATAGAATAGAATATGGAATGAATAGAGAATAGAATGGAGTGGAGTGGAGTGGAGTGGAGTGGAGTGGAGTAGAGTAGAGTAGAGTAGAGTAGAGTAGAGTAGAGTAGAGTAGAGTAGAGTAGAGTAGAATAGAATAGAATTCTTTATTGGCCAAGTGTGATTGGTCCAGATGCTCTCAGTGTACATAAGGAGAATAAAATATATTCATCAGGAGTAAAAAGATACAACACTTAGTGATGTTAATCATTAAAGTTGCTTCATCGCTGGAGTTTTTTTAGGAAGAGACTGGACAGCCACTTGTCTAGTATGGTGGAGGGTCTCCTGCTTGAGCAGGGGGTTGGACTAGAAGACCTCCAAGGTCCCTTCCAACTCTATTCTAATTGAAGGCTGGAAAATAACACAGCTTGCTCTCTTTCCTTTTAGTTGAAACTTTAAAAAAAAAAAAGCATTTGTTTTTGCCGGCACACTTCTTCCCCAGAAGCACAATGGCTACCCACCTGTTTCTGGGTTTTTTGTCCAGCCACAGTTACGTCCTGTTTGTTGAGGAACAATAGCTGAATAGCAAGCCAAAAACGTTGTGTCCGTTGGGCCCAGCTCCAAAGTCCACTTTGGTCTTCCTAGGGATGTTTTATTAAACAGAGAGCGCGAGTGACTCAAACTTTGTGTTTTCTTGAGAAATTCTCCAGGCAGACGGGCGACTAATTTATTCCATTTGCTTTGTAATTTGGCCTCTTGGGAAGCTGAAATGCATGAATAGGGCTGCGCTTCACATACACACCCAATTCTTATAAGGACCTAAAGCCAGATGTGGCCTTGCCTCTGCACTGAAGAAAAATGGTTCAAATGAGGCTGGTGAATTACAGATGCCACCAATGTTCTCCGTCCCCTTTGGCGGGCCTCCTACAACAGCCCTACAACGTAGGGTGTGATGCTTGTTGGCATTTGTCTCCTCCCAGGTCCCATTCCTCTCATGGTTGAGTGTTGTTGTGGGATTTTCGTTTCCCCCTTTTACAAAGGGAGCCTTTGAGATGCGTGGACTTCAACTCCCAGAATTCCCCAGCCGATGTCTGTGGACTTCACGGGGCAGAGTGGGAGATGGTGAATCGGGTATATAAAGGGCACCTTGAGTTAACACAGTGCTTCTCAAATAGTGGGGCGGGCCCCCCAGGGGGGGCGCGAGGCTCCGTAAAGGGGGGCTCAGCTCAAATTATTTTATATATTTTTGTTTTGCAGGTTAAAGTTTTTTTTAATATTGTGTTCCTTTAAATCCTGTGCTCCTTTAAATCTTTTCTGCTACAGTTAATAAGGCTATTCTTTGTTGTAAATTGATCCACATTTCTTTCTTTTTTTATTCTCTTATACGTTAATAAGGATACAGTGTTATGCAGAGGTGTACTTATAACAATTTTATAGACAAATGATACTATTTACAGTCGCGCGGGGGGCGCGAAATGTTTTCTTCTTCCTAGGGGGGGCATGACAGAAAATAATTGAGAAGCACTGAGTTAACAAAAGCGAATGTGGGAAATATGATGATGATGATGAAGGAGAAAGGGAGGAAGTGGAAGAGAAGGAAGGAAGGTAGGGAGATGGGAAAGGGAAGGGTGGAGACAAGAGAAGGAAAGGGAAGAAGAAGGAAGGGAGGACGAGGAGAAGAAGAGGAGGAGGAAAGGAGAAGCAGAAGGAGGAAGAAGGGATAGAGGAAGAAGAGGAGGAAGAGGAAGAAGAGGGAAGAGAAGGAAAAGAAAGAAAGAAAGAAAGAGAAAGGAAAGAAAGATGGGAAAGGGAGGGGAGGAGATGAGAGAAGGGGAGGGAAGAAGGGAGGGAGGGAGGAGGAGGAGAAGAGGAGGAGGAAGAAGAAAGGAGAAGCAGGAGGAGGAGGAAGGGCAAGAGGAAGAAGAGGAGGAAGGGGGAAGAGAAGGGAAAGAAAGAAAGAAAGAAAGAAAGAAAGAAAGAAAGAAAGAAAGAAAGAGTTACACAACAGAATAACAGAGAAACAGATCATCCCAGCATGACATAATATAGTTTATTTGTTTAGACAAAACATCTTCATGAGCAACAGCGATTGCATTAGTCCAGTTGGGGATTTAATGTAGCTCAATCAAACCAGCATCTTCCACATTCATTTGGTTCATTTTGCCCAGGTCCTGCCTCACACTAGCAATCCAGCAGACAAGCTTGAAGGATAACCCTGCTTTGAGCAGGATGTGGTCAAAAAAGTCAAAATGGAGGCCAAAGCAGCGCATCCCACACGAATGCAGCTGGAGCTGACGGTGCCCTTTCAAGCTGCCTTCTTGATTGTTTTTTTAAACCCTAGTTAGTGGACGCCTCCATTCACACATTCATACTGGCTCTGTTCCAGTGTTCCCATTCCGGTAAGGAGCTCAGGCGGGCGGTATCTGTATCCCTCTAATTGTATGTAAGAGAATAAAAAATAAAAAACTTCCCACCCACCCTCCAAAAAGAGAGAGAGGTAGTTTGAGCCTTTTGTCCAGTTAAATTGCACCCATGGCCGGAGAAAATTCTTTTATTTATTTTTTAAAAAGCAGGGAAATTGTCCCAGGCTCCATATTTAAACTATGGAAACTTAATTTACAGGAAATGACAGCGCTGAGACCATTCCGGCTGATCTCGAAAATTAAAATACAAAGGTTGAAAATTAAAATACAAAGGTTGAAAATTAAAATGCAAAGGTTGAAAATTAAAATACAAAGGTTGAAAATTAAAATACAAAGGTTGAAAATTAAAATACAAAGGTTGAAAATTAAAATACAAACATCAGGCTGGTTTGGACTTGGAGAAGGGACCACTAGGAGATCTCAGAGAAAAGTAGGCAGGATGGAGAAATTCCCCCTTGAAAAAAAAAACCAAAACAAAGGAAATACTTCTCACATCATTGCAAAAAAAAACCAAAAACAATCCAGCCCCACGCACAATGAAAAAGAAGTTGAGTGTGATTTTCTGGTACTTATAAAAATGTATATAAACTTATTATAAACTTATCAAGACATGATATTTTGCTGGTTGGGAAATATCCGTCTGCTTCTTCATGCAAAGGTCAGAGGGGTGAGGAGATGAATGGTAGACCACTAGGAGATCTCAGATAAAACTGGCAGGAGGGAGAAATCTCCCTCCCGCCATTCAAGCCCTTACTTTTTATATCATTGCCAAAAAACATATAGATGAAAAAGTATCTGAGTGTAATTTTATAGTATTTTCCTTGTTTCAAAGAATTTATCCATTTCTTCAAGCTTGCCAATAAAAGCAGATAGTGCAAATATAACATAATATAACAACAATACTGGTGAAGTCTATAATTTATATTTCCTCAGACCTTCCTGCATACTGAGCAAGGGGCCTCCGCACAGCGGGGGTCAAAAAAGTCAAGATGGCGGCCGCAAAGGTACCATCCTAACTCCACCAGCTTTTCTGTGCAATTCATAAAAATCTGGCAGGGCTGAAATCACCTCAGAGTGGCCTCCATTTTGACTTTTTTGACCTCTGGCACCCCTGGGATGGAGCCCCTGACTCCAACAAAGAACCCAATGGAAGAAAACTCCACAAATCCAGAACAGTGTGAGGAGGAAGCGATGGATGGTAGCCACACAGCCATTTGGGGTTGTGCCCCTCACACACATAAAATGTGTCCAGGCTTCCATTTGTAGGATTGTAGCCGCCATCTTGGCATTTTTGACTGTCTCCTTAGGATGACTCTAAGCGAGTGACGTCTTTCTTCATTTATCATCTCTTCTCATTTTAACAGAATAACAGAATATAACATAATTTCCTCATTCTGTTACGCACAACCAGCTAGGGAATTCTGGGAGTTGAAGTCCACCCATCTGAACAGAAAAAACAGAGTTGGAAGGGACCTTGGAGGTCTTCTAGTCCAACCCCCTGCTCAAGCAGGAAACCCTAGGCAAATGGTTGTGCAATCTCTTCTTAAAAGCTTCCATTGATGGAACATCCACGATTTCTGGTGGCAAGCTGTTCCACTGGTTAATTGTTGTCACTGCCAGCAAATGCCTCTTTAGTTCTAGGTTGCTTCTCTCTTTGATCATCTTTGATCTTACTTCTTGTCCTGCCCTCGGGGGCTTTGGAGAATAGGTTGACCCCCCTCTTCTCTGTGACAGCTCCTCAAATATTGGAAGAGTCAGGTCACCTAGTCCTTCTCTTCATTACCCTAGATATATGCAAAGGAGCAGAATAACAAGAGTTGGAAGGGACCTTGAAGGTCTTCTAGTCCAACCCCCTCCTCCAGCAATAAACCCTATACCATTTCAGGCCAATGGTTGTCCAATCTCTTCTTTAAAAGTTCTTAAATTCTTCAAGAAGAGCCTCAAATTCTTAAATTCTTCAAGAAGAGCCTCAAAGTTCTTAAATTCTTTAAGAAGAGCCTCAAAGTTCTTAAATTCTTTAAGAAGAGCCTCAAAGTTCTTAAATTCTTTAAGAAGAGCCTCAAAGTTCTTAAATTCTATAAGAAGAACCTCAAGGTTCTTACAAAGAAGAACCTCAAGGTTCTTCTTTGTAAGTTGCCAAGGTTGGGAAGCCCAGTTCTAGATCCATAAGGAAGTACCTTGGCCTCATGTTCTCCCTTAATCTGTAATAGTGTATCTTCACCAATGTTCTCCCTAGATGACAACTTGGGAGACGTGAGAATGAGTCACAAACGTGTCATCTGAACTTTCACAGCCTTTTGAAAACTCCCTGGTGGAATCGAATCGCCCCTTTGGCTCCAGGGTGTTGTCCAATGTCCATAAGATGGAAACACAACCGTGGAAGACCTCCCTCGGTCTACACCTTGTAATGACGCCCAAATAAGTGTCTCCGATAACAACAAACCAAGCCGACTCCGATGACGATCAGCGAGAGAACCAGCAGAGTTGCCAACAAAATCAAAACGGTTGTTTTCTTGAGGTCCTCCCTCTCGCAGTCTTCTGGCCGGACATGGCTCACGTGGACCTCTTCCTCCTCAAACCCCAAACTCCGGGAGAACTGACACTTGACCATGTCTAGATCGGGGATCTCCACCACGGCTTTATGGATCATTTGAGAGAGCCAGACATTCCCACAACAACTCAGTGGATTCCCTACCAGGTAGAGATTCCGTAGGTTTTTCTCCAGAGCTGGAATCTGGCTATTTTTCAAGCTGTTGAAGCTGTTGTTGTGAAGATCTAAGACTTCGAGGACGCAACAGTCTTCTGACCAAGCGGGCAACCAGCTGAGCCGATTGTCCGACAGATTGAGATATCTGAGGTGAGGGAAAAGAGAGAAATCCACGTTCAGGGTGGTGAGTCCGTTCCCGTGTAAATCCAGATGTTCCAGCGAGAATTCCAACCCGACCAACGATTGGGCTCCGATCTGAAGCCCCCAGTTCATGGAGACATCCAGTACCCTAAGCTTCGTCCCGAAGAAGTTGTACATGGGTAGGTCCTTCAAATGATTGGCCGAAAGATACAAATATTGAAGTTCGGGAACTCGCACAAACGAGACACAGCCGCGAGGGACGTTAGGGGACAACCGGTGCCTCCCTGCTACTGGATGCGTGTCACAGAGGTAGACCTTGTTGTGCCTCAGATCAAGCCACTGGAGATGTGGAAGACCTTGGAAGATATCTGGACGCAGCTCCTGAAGATGGTTGTCTTGGAGGTGGAACTCTTGCAAACCACTCAAGGTGTTGGTGTCCAACGGAAGGTCCTTCAAAGAGTTGCAGCTAAGGTCAAGGACGGACAATGAGGCCAGCTCGTTGGTTGTCCCAAAAGTCTGCAGGCAGTTTTTGCTCAAATTAAGGAACTGGAGGGACAACATGGAGTCAAAGAATTGGCTTGGGATGGATTGGATCTCATTGTAACTCAGGTCCAAGGATAACAGAGCAGGCAAGTAGGGAGGACGGGAATTGTTGGGATATTGAGGCCCATCTTCCCACTGGTAGTCTATGTCGCTATGGGAATCCACCATCACAAATTGCATGATGTTGTTGGTTAGGTTCAAGTAAGCCAGCTTTTGTCCTTGAGGGAGAACAGGGAAGCGAAGGAGCTTGTTCTGACTCAGGTCAAGCCAGATCAAGTTGAAGTCCTCCTCCGACTGGGCGGAGAGGAAGGACTCGAGGCTGTTCCGACTGAGGTCGAGAACTTCCAACTGCCGGAGGTTGAACTCCACGATGCAAGTGAGGGAGTTCATGGAGAGATCCAGCTTGGAGAGACGCGTCAGGCTCTCAAATGCACCTTCTTCTATCTCCATAATCATGTTGTTGTGGAGGTTGACTTCCACCAGCTCTGGAGACCCTAGGAACATGCTGTGGGAGAGGTGTATGATGCTGTTTTCCGCCAAGGAAAGGTATCGCAATGAGGGCGCCTGGTGGATGAAATGTTCGGCCATCCCGCTGTAGAGACTGTTGCGAGACAGATCTAGTCTCCTCACTTGGGGTAGTAACCCAACCCACAGATCTTCCTGAGCCAAGAGATAGAGCCGGTTGTTGGCCAAATTGATGTCCTCCAAGTTCTTCATCTCCGTGAAGATCCCAGGCTTGACAAATCCGATCAGGTTGGAACTTAAGTCCAAGTGACGCAGGGAAGCGAAGAAGGTCAGGGGACTCTCGGTGACGTTTCGAATCTTATTTCCGGAGAGGTCGATTTTAGACACGTCCGGCTGAAGCTCCGGAGGGACCTGGTGAAGATCCAAGTTTCGACACAACGCCTCGAAGTTTCTCTGTAGGAAAGAAGAGAATGGGGAGGGGGAATCAAAATCGTGATGATATTCACACCGGAGAAGAACATTCGCAGATCAATTCTGTATACGCTGGAAGAGTTTTATTCACAGGGCCCGAACTCACCGCGTGCTGTGTCGAAAATGGATGTTTTGCTAATTGGTCCCTCTGCATTAACAGGATAATGGAGTTGGACGGGACCTTGGAGGTCTTCTAGTCCAACCCCCTGCTCAAGCAGGAAACCCTAGACTAGGGGTCGGCAAACTTAAACGCTCAAAGAGCCATTTGGACCCACAGAAAAGAAAACGCCGGGAGCCACAAAGGTCCTAACCGGAAGCCCCCCGTTCAATTCTGGAGCTGACCGGAAGTTCAGTTCCCCCACCATAGAGTCTCCTCCTAGCGCGGCATACTTTTTCCTCTACCTGTCCTAACCAAAAGTCCTATCAATTGTGGAGACAACTGGAAACCCCACCCCCCCCCCGGCCGTAGAGTGGGAAACGGGTCCAAATGTCTCTTTGAGCGTTTAAGTTTGCCAACCTCTGACCTAACCCATAATAACTTTCCAATGTAAACTGCAGACGGCCCTCAACTTACACCGACACTGAAAAAAGCGACGTAGGGCCCGTCCTCACACTTATGATTGTTGCAGCAACCATGGTTATATGATGGCCATTTGCAGCCTTCAGCCGGTTTCCAACAATCCAGGTCAATGGGGAAAGCTGGATTTATTTAACAACCGTCAGGCTCACTTAACAGCCACCGTGATTTGCTTAGCAAAGTGGGCAAAAGAAGAAGGTTGGGTGCGATTCACTTAGCAACCCACCATACAAAGCGGCCGAAATTCTGGTCCCCATTGCGGTCGTAAGTTGAGGACTACCCATGTTTCCTGCCTGGCACCAGATTGTCCTCTTGTCCACCCGGAGGCTCCTTCTGAACTTCTCCTCCGTTTGTCCAGACTTCCCTTCCTTTTTGGCTTTTGTTCTTGGAGACCAATATAGCTCCTTGGGGGCGGGTGGGGGGGGAGAGGGGGCTCCAGTCTATTAAGGGCATTCCCAGAGGGGAGCAGAAGGAATGCCGAAAGGAAACAGGATGTCTCCTGTTTACAGGGACTGCAGCTCCACAGGAAGTCTCCAGTTTGGCAATGTTAGATATATATATGTGTGTCTGTCTGTCTCTCTCTCTGTTGATCTAACATAACTATTACCCATCTATCATCTATATCATCTATCTCTCTGTCTGTCTATCTATCATTTGTTTGTTTGTTTGTTTGTCTGTCTGTCTGTCTATCCATCATCTGTCTGCCTGCCTGCCTGTCCGTCCATCCATCCATCCATCCATCCATCCATCCATTCATCTGTCCAACTAGTTAGCTATCTCTCTCTCTCTCTCTGTCTAATGTCTCTCTCTCTCTCTCTCTCTCTCTCTCTGATCTATCATTTAACTATTACCCATCTGTCATCTCTGTTATCTATCTATCTGTTTGTCTATTATCTATCATCAATCTTATCTATTTTATCTACCTATATCTACCTACCTACCTACCTACCTACCTATCTAGCTTATCTATCTATCTATCTATCTATCTATCTATCTATCTATCTATCTATCTATCTATCTATCTATCTATCTCTTATCTATCATCCATCTATCTTATCTATTTTCTCTATCTATCTATATCTACCTACCTACTTACCTACCTACCTACCTACCTATCTAGCTAATCTATCTATCTATCTAATCTATCTATCTATCTATCTATCTATCTATCTATCTATCTATCTCTTATCTATCATCCATCTATCATCTATTTTATCTATCTATCTATCTATCTATCTATCTATCTATCATCTATCTATCTATCTATCTATCTATCTATCTATCTATCTCTTATCTATCATCCATCTATCTTATCTATTTTATCTATCTATCTATATCTACCTACCTACCTATCTAGCTAATCTATCCATCCATCCATCCATCCATCCATCCATCCATCCATCCATCCATCCATCCATCCATCCATCCATCCATCCATCGTGAAGCAGCCTCCTTGTCTCAAAAAAACCCCTTTTTATGAAGTTCATGTGAATTCCTCTCCTTCACATCCAGCAAAGTCCCAGCAAACAGTCTTTCAAGGGTGAATTGACAACCACAGACCTTATCAGGCTTGGAGAGCTGCCAGGCCGAGATCTTCCAAACACAATGGCTGTACCAGAAAATATTTGGCAAGGAGTCTCTGAGAGTTACGAACAAATCTTTACAATAATTAAGCAAACTAATGGCCTCCTACAAACTCCCCTCCCCTGTCACTCCTCTTTATTCCCTATGGGAGGGGCCATTCACCATCTACCTGTGCCTTTACTCCCGAGTCGGCCCTTGGTTCCTTAGCTGTTTCCTTCTCCTGGCAGCTCTGTGCATGCACACATCGAGAACAGGCTCCAGCTGTTCTTCTGCCTCACTGATGTCTGACTCTGGAGGCAGCTGATAACTGGCATATGGCTCTGCCCCCCCCATCTCTGCCTCCGACACAGAGCCCTCATCCGAGCCTTCCCCAGACTCCAGGACTGGCCCATCTTCCTCCCCAACCTCCTCACTGTCCGAATCTGCCAGCCGCTTCGCTGGCCACTGGCGAGCCACAGCATCTTGCCCTGCTCATTGGCAAGGGAAGAAAAATGCTCTGTGGCCCATCATCTGGACAGCATAAGACCATAAGAAGAGATCCTGTGATTTCGCTTTTCCTGGATTGCATCATTGCAGTGATGTCGGACAGTGGAATTGCTCTGTTTGCTAAAGATAGGAAACAAGAATTGTTGATTCTGGGTTCCCAGAGCAGAAACTGCACAAAAGCCAAAGGCTTTAATCCAAATGTTGCATCAGCTGTAATTTAGCAGAGAGCCTTCAATCACTTTTTGGCTGGCATTCGCTTAACCCGTTCAGTGAACAGCCTTGCAGCTGCTTTCAATTCATGTTGTTGTTAGTTGCGAAGTCATGTCTGATCCATCGCAACTCCATGGACCACGTTCCTTCCTGTCTTCTACCATCCTCTGGAGTCCATTGAAGCTCAAGCCGACTGCTTCAGTGACTCCATCCAGCCACCTCCTTCTCTGTCTCCCCTTCTTCTTCTTTTGCCCTCCATTGTTCCCAGCATGAGGCTCTTCTCCAGGGATCCTTCCTTCTCATTAGGTGATATTAGATGGTATTAAGTGGAATTTCAATTCATACCATGTGCTAAACCTGGTTAGGAATAGAATAGAATAGAATGGAATGGAATGGAATGGAATGGAATGGAATGGAATAGAAATAATGGAATGGAATAGAGTAGAGTACAGTAGAATAGAATATAGAAATAGAAATAGAATAGAATAGAATATAGAAATGGAACTAGAAATAGAATAGAATATAGAAATAGAAATGAATGGAATGGAATGCAATAGAATATAGAAATAGAATAAATGGAATAGAATGGAATGGAATAGAATAGAAATAATGGAATGGAATGGAATAGAGTACAGTAGAATAGAATATAGAAATAGAAATAGAAATAGAAATAGAAATAGAAATAGAATAGAATAGAATAGAATAGAATAGAATAGAATAGAATAGAATAGAATAGAATAATAGAATAGAATATAGAAATAGTATATAGAAATAGAATAGAATATAGAAATAGAAATAGAATAGAATAGAATAGAATAGAATAGAATATAGAAATAGAATAGAATAGAATAGAATAGAATAGAATATAGAAATGGAAATAGAATAGAATATAGAAATAGAAATGAATGGAATGGAATGCAATAGAATATAGAAATAGAATAGAATAGAATAGAATAGAATATAGAAATAGAATAGAATATAGAAATAGAATAGAATAGAATATAGAAATAGAAATAGAAATAGAATAGAATAGAATAGAATATAGAAATAGAATAGAATAGAATATAGAAATAGAAATGAATGGAATGGAATGCAATAGAATATAGAAATATAATGGAATGGAATGGAATGGAATGGAATAGAATAGGAGCTGAACTTTTTCCAAAGTCTCAACACCTTTTTTGTAGGACGGTGACCAAAATTGGTGGCAGTATTCCAGGTGTGGCCTTACTAAGGTTTTATAAAGCGGTACTAATCCTTCATGTGATTTTCATTCTGTGTCTCTGTTTACACAACTCAGTCATAGCCCTTGGGGCTTGTTTTACAACGTGGATGTTGTTGGCCGACGCAGGCATTTGGCTCGCTTATGATTCAGTTTAGGACACAAATCCAGACGATGGGTGAAATTCACGGGGCCAAATTAAACCAATTGACCATTTGTGGCAAGAAAGGATGGCAAAATGGGGCAAACTCACTTAACCCTCAACAGCTGTCTCACTTAGCGACAGAAATTTTGGGCACAACTGTGGTCGTACGTCGAGGACTACCTGCTACAAAGGGGGTTTTCCTTGTGTTTTTTTTTCTCAGCTAACCCAAGCTAACCTTACCATTTTGCAGGGCGGAGATACGATGGGTCGATACGTTGAGATACCACCATTGAGGACCGCCCAGAAGAGGAAGAGATAAAATTTCATGGTTTCTAAAGAAAGGGAGAAAGGAGCAGTGGTTAGAGATCAAACAGTTCATGGGAAACGCTGGTGTAAAAGTCGATCTTGGGTGAATGTAAACAGCTGGCACAAACAGTGGGAATTTCACCAATCTTTGGCAGCCTCGACACCCAGCTGCAGCCAGATGTGGACTGTCAAGAAATGCAAGGCTTTATTTTGAGCTGTTATTTCTAGGGATTAGACCTCTATGTCCCATCTCAGTCGCTTTTTAAAAACTTCTAAAACTTTCCTGGCAGGTTTTTTTTCTAGCTTTGTCCATCTCTCTTCCTAGCAAAAAGTACCTTGAAGTATTTCTCAATGTGAGGCACTTTAAGACCTCTGGACTTCAACTCCCAGAATTCCCCAGCTGGCAAGTTCTTAAAGGGGGCGAAGTTAAGAATCATTGCTTTATTGGTTTCCTTTTAGTTTTTTAAAAAGTTTGCTAGCAACTTGTATGTGGAACCAATTACCTCCATTTTCTGGAAGATGCCTAGATAATTCTACTTGGGGACTGTCCCAGATGAGGGTTATGGGGCTGAGAGAACTCCACATTTGGAAATCAATGGATTAGGAACACTAGATCAGTTTTTCAACCTAAAGGAGGGGAGTGCGGGGGGGGGGGGGGCGGAAGAAGGAGGAGGAGGAAGGAAGGAAAACAGAGAGGGAAGATAGTGAGGAGGGAGGGAGGGAGAAAAGGCAAGAAGGAAGGAAGGAAGGAAGGAAGGAAGGAAGGAAGGAAGGAAGGAAGGAAGGAAGGAAGGAAGGAAGGACATGATGGGGGACAAAAAAGTGAGGGAGGGAGGGAGGAAAGAAGGAAGGAGGGAAGGAAGGAAAGAAGGAAGGAAGGAAGGAAGGAAGGAAGGAAGGAAAGAGATGATGTGGGACAGAGAAAAGAGGGGAGGGAGGGAGGAAAGAAGGAAGGAAGGACATGATGGGAGACAGAGAAAAGGGAGGGAGGCAGGAAGAAGGAAAGAAGGAAGGAAACAAAAGAGAAAGGAAGGAAAATGGAAGGGACAGTGGGAGAGTGGAAGAGAAGGAGGGGTAGGAGGGAGGGAGAGAGGAAGGAAGGAAGGAAATAATGGGGGACAGAGAAAAGAGGGGAGGGAGGGAAGGGAAGGGAAAGGATTAGGAAGGAAAAATGGAAGGAAGGAAGGACATGATGGGGGACAGAAAGAAGGGAGGGAGAGAGGGAGAAGGAAGGAAAGAAAGAAGGAAGGAAACAAAAGAGAAAGGAAGGAAAATGGAAGGGACAGTGGGAGAGTGGAAGAGAAGGAGGGGAAGGAGGGAGGGAGAGAAGAAGGAAGGAAGGAAATGGTGGGGGGCAGAGAAAAGAGGAAATAGAGAAGGATTAGGAAGGAAAAATGGAAGGAAGGATATGATGGGGGACAGAAAAAAGGGAGGGAGGAAGAAGGAAGGAAAGAAGGAAGGAAGGAAACAAAAGAGGAAGGAAGGAAAAATGGAAGGGACAGAGGGAGAGTGGAAGAGAAAGAGGGGAAGGAGGGAGAGAGAGAGGAAGGAAGGAGATAGTGGGGGGACAGAGAAAAGAGTAAAAAGAGAAGGATTAGGAAGGAAAAATGGAAGGGAGGGAGAAAAGAAGGAAGGAAGGATGGATGGATGGATGGACATGAGGGGGACAGAGAAAAGGGAGGGAGGGAGGAAGGAAGGAAGAAAGGAAAAAAAGGAAGGAAGGAAACAAAAGAGGAAGGAAGGAAAAATGGAAGAGACGGAGGGAGAGAGGAAGAGAAGGAGGGAAGGAAGGAAGGAGATGATGGGGGACAGAGAAAAGAGGGAAGGAAGGGAGGGAAGGGGAAGGAAGGAAAAATGGAAGGGACGGAGGGAGGAAGAGGAGGGTGGGAAGAAGGAGGAAGAAAGTAAGGAGGAAGAAAAATGAAAAAGGAGGGATGAAGGAAGAAAAGCAGGGACAGAGAGACAAAGGAAGAAAGAAATGTGCTAACCAGGCTATAGGAGCCCAGTTGTCTTATCCTGTGGATTTTATGGGGTGACCCAGCAGAGACGAGTGGGGCCGCCTGTTGACCTTCGGCTTTCGGGGTCCACGGGAGGCCTTATTCCCCCAAGACTCTTCAAAGGAGCCAAAGGACAAAAAGAAGAGGACAGCTCTTCAATCATTCTGCGGGAAGAGAGACCAGTAGGAGAGGAGGGTCCCCCCCCACTCCCGCCCCATGGCTGCTGTGGCCCAGCTGACAAACCCCAAATTGTGAGCAAAGAATTTAACCCATCCAGGGCATCCATTCAAAGCAGCTTGGTGAACGTAACCCGCAAGGAGGATTGATTTAGGGAACGGATTTAGTAATAGCCTTTGGTGGGACAACTGTTGGTTTCGTTAAGGGGACTTTAGTCAATTTATCTGATCAGGTTGGAATTTGGTGCTCATGAAACAGAGAAGAATTATTGTCCTCGATTAGTTTCCACCCATTGCTTCTTGTCCTGCCTTCAGGGGCTTTGGAGAATAGCTTGACTTCCTCTTCTTTGGGGCAGCCCCTGAGGGTTCCAATATCAAAAAGAAGAAGAAGAAGAAGAAGAAGGAGAAGGAGAAGGAGAAGGAGAAGGAGAAGGAGAAGGAGAAGGAGAAGAAGAAGAAGAAGAAGAAGAAGAAGAAGAAGAAGAAGAAGAAGAAGAAGAAGAAGAAGAAGAAGAAGAAGAAGAAGAAGAAGAAGAAGCAGTAGCAGCAATGGGTGGAAACTAATCAAGGAGAGAAGCAACTTAGAACTGAGGAGAAATTTCCTGACTGTAAGAGCAACGAATCAGTGGAACAAAAGTTGCCTCCAGAAGTTGTGAATGCCCCAACACTGGAAGTCTTTAAGAAGATATTGGACAAATATTTGTATGAAATGGTATAGGGTTTCCTGTCTAAGCAGGAGGTTGTACTAGAAGACCTCCAAGGTCCCTTCAAGCTCTTCTCTTCTCTTCTAATTATTATTCTATTCTATATTCCTATTCTATTCTCTTCTAATTATTATTCTATTCTATATTCCTATTCTATTCTACATATTATTCTATTCTATATTCCTATTCTATTCTACTTATTATTCTATTCTATATTCCTATTCTATTCTACTTATTATTCTATTCTATATTCCTATTCTATTCTACTGATTATTCTATTCTATATTCCTATTCTATTCTACTGATTATTCTATTCTATATTCCTATTCTATTCTATTCTAATTATTATTCTATTCTATATTCCTATTCTATTCTATTATTCTATTCTATATTCCTATTCTATTCTAATTATTATTCTATTCCATATTCCTATTCTATTCTATATTCCTATTCCTATCCTATTCTCTATGCTATGCTGTGCTATGCTATTCTATTCTATTCTTAATTCCCCTCCTGGCAGCCTCTAACTAAATCTGGTGAAAAGCAGCTGGGATGGATCGGTTTTCTTAGTCAAGCTTGCAATTTTTGCCAGTTTTCGGTCTACCTTAGTAAGAAAAGAAGAAAACACCCAGCTCCATTCCGTTGCCCCAACTCCACCTTGCAAGGAATTATGGCAGAGGTCTTCAAACTTGGCAACTTTAAGACTCGTGGGCTTCAACTCCCAGAATTCTGGGAGTTGAAGTCCACAAGTCCAAAAGTTGCCAAGTTTGGGAACCCCTAAACTATACGATACTATTCTGAATCCAGTTTAGATTGCTGTATAGTTTGCATCACCTATGGAAGACATTCAGGATGTATTCTGCCAATAGTTCTTACTTTAATGCATAGCTCCTTTAGTTACTTATAAGTATAAGTAACTTATACTTATAAGTAACTTAAGAGCATAAGTAACTTTTTTTAATTAAGGTACTCTGGAATAAAAGGACAGCACCTTAAAGGGAAGACATAATGTCTCCCATTGAGGGGTTGTCATAGAGAATAGGTGATTGACATGTTCTCCAAAGCACCTGAGGTCAAGAAGCAACGGATGGAAACTAATCAAGGAGAGAAGCAACTTAGAACTAAGGAGAAATTTCCTGACAGTGAGAACAATTAATCGGTGGAAGAGAAATTGCCTCCAGAAGTTGTGAATGCCCCAACACTGGAAGTCTTTAAGAAGAGATTGGACAACCATTTGATGGGATGGTGTAGAAGGTCTGCCTTGAGCCAGAGGGTTGGACTAGATGACCTCTGTGGTCCCTTACAACCCTAGGATTCTATGTTCAAAAAAGAAGAGAAGAAACACGCCGAGGGATCCTGAACAAATATCCCGGAACCAATGCTCCAATGCCATTGAATGGAACTTACTTAGGAGTTGGTGACGTGAGAAAGCAAACACTTAAGTCGATATCAACCAGAATAACGCTGGAAGGGACCTTGGAGGTCTTCTAGTCCAACCCCCTGCTTAGGCAGGAGACCCTATGTCATTCCAGACCATTGGCTACCCAGTCTCTTCTTAAAAGCCTCCAGTGAACGAAGCACACACCACTTCTAGTGGCGAGCTGTTCCACTGGTGAATCATCCTCTATGAAACTTTCTTCTTAATTCCAGGTTGCTTCTCTCCTTATTGAGTTTCCATCCCGTTGTTTCTTGTCTTGCCTTCTGGCACTTTGGAAAATAAATCCCTCGCTACCATGGGGCAATGAGGGGGAAGAAAAACAAGCTTGCAAACAGTTTCATTTCTACTCTATCATATTCTAATCCCCCCCTACACCCATTTTCCTCCTGATAAGGAAAAACAACAACGACCGCAGCTATCTCATTTACTGCAATTCCCAGATCAAAAAGATCAGGCAGAGGTTTTCAAAAAAAAAAAAATGTTCCAGCAGCATCTGGTTACATTTTCCTCTTCCCCCAAATCACACACAGACACAACACACCAGCCCCCATCCCACAGGGAGGAAAATCTCGGGGTACCCACCTAATTCTGCAGCACAAGGCTTGATGGCTTTGCCGGGGGTCTGTCCACCGCTGTCTAATTTTCTCCTTTTCCAGATGGTCCAGCTGGATCAAGGCGTGAGAAGTTTCTCCTTGGGGAGGCGGGTGGGTGGGTGGGAATGGGCTGGACTTGCTGACCAGCAGCCGTCCAAAGGAGGGAGGGTGAGTGGGAGAACCGGTGGGGAAAGGCTGGGGGGGTGGGGGAGAGAATTAAGTCAGGAACGGAGTGGGTGAGCAAAACTATTTCTCATAGATTTTGTCTCCAACAGGAAGGCTGAGAACTCATCCTGGCTTCTGCCGAGCGAAATCCTCCGGAGCTCCTGGGTTTGAGAGATTTTATAGCCAGGGGGTGGGTGGAGTGGGGTGAAGGGGTGTGTGTCATTCTCACGAGTGCCAAAATTATTGCATTATTGAATTGACCTCGTCTGGGTTTCCTGGGAAGATCGTAGAATAGCAGGATAACAGAGTTGGAGAAGGACCTTGGAGGTCTTCTAGACCAACCCCCTAGCTTATACAGGTAGTCCTCAACTCACGGCCACAAGGTAAAGGTGAAGCTTTCTCTCGTACATATGTGCTAGTCGTTCCTGACTCTAGAGGGCAGTGCTCATCTCTGTTTCAAAGCCGAAGAGTCAGCGCTGTCCGAAAACGTCTCCGTGGTCATGTGGCCGGCATGACTCAACACCAAAGGCGCACGGAACGCTGTTCCCTTCCCACCAAAGGTGGTCCCTATTTTTCTACTTGCATTTTTTTTACGTGCTTTCAAACGGCTAGGTTGGGACAAGGAATGGGAGCTCACGCCGTTACGCGGCTCTAGGGATTCGAACCGCCAAACTGCCAACCTTTCTGACCGACAAGCTCAGCGTCTTAGCTCCTGAGCCACCTTTCATGGCCGCAGTGGAGCCTCCAAATGCCTGTCGTTAAGTGACACATAGGTTCAGTGAGTTGGGTCTCCTTTTTGCAAATTTTCTTACCGCCGTTGTTAAGCAAATCCCTGCAATCGTGAAGTTAGTAACCTAGTTGCAAAGTGAATCTCTCCTAACATTTTTATTGAGCGAGAAGATAAAATGCAAAGGAAAATAGGAAAACAATGGGGAGGAGGGGCAGAAAGAAATGTGAGGAAGGATTAGGAAAAAGAAAAAATAAACATTGACGGTCAACGGTTGCTGTAAAATAAGGCCTTAAACCTCAAATCACAACTTTTGGTTTATTTTGTGATAATATAAACTAGCCATTTCTATAAAGATCTATTTGTCTAATAGGTAAAACCCAAAATCTAAAATTTTGCCCCTTTTTATGACTTTTCTTGCCCTTGGTTGTTAAGTGAATCTCTGCAGTTGATCAGTTAGTAACAGGGTGAAGTGGATTTGGCTTCCCCGTGGACTTTGCTCATTGGAAGGTCGCAAAATGGGATCACATGACATTGAGACAGCAGCGGTCATAATGTGAGTCATTTTGCCAAGCGCCAGAATTTTGATCGCGCGATCACGGGGGGATGCTGCAAAGGTTGTAACTCCTAAGCCGCTTTTTTCCAGTGCCGTTGTAACTTTGAAGGGTTACTAAATGACCCCTTGTAAGTTGAGGATCAATCTCTTCTTAAAAACCTCCAGTGATGGAACAATTTCTGGTGGCAAGCTGTTCCACTGGTTAATTGTTTTCTCTCTCTCTCTCTCTCTCTCTCTCTCTCTCTCTCTCTCTCTCTCTCTCTCTCTCTCTCTCTCTCTCTCTCTCTCATACATACACACACACACACACAGAGGGAGAGACAGAGAGACAAATAGTCCTTGGCATACAACAGTTCATTTAGCGATGGTTAGAAGTTACAGAGGCACTCAAAGTGATGTGACCGTTTCCCACACTTATGACCATTGCAGCATTCCCCAGAGTCATGTGATCAAAATTCAGACACTTGGCAACTGGCATGTACCTGTGTCAGTTGCAGTGTCCCAGGGTTGTGGGATCAACTTTTGTAACCTTCCGACAAGCAATGTTGGGTTGGACTAGAAGACCTCCAAGGTCCCTTCCAGCCCTGTTATTCTGCATATATAAGCTCAAGGAATTCAGCTCAAATTGAGGTAGATTTTTTTAAAATCTTTCTTTTATAAAAATGTACTTTTTATGAAAGAGTTTTACGATTTAAAAAATAACACCGACTGAAATCAGAGAGAAAAAAAGAAAAGAAAAATAAATAGACAGGGCAGAAAAAAAGAGAGGAGGGGAGGGGAGGGGAGGGGAAAGAAGAGGAGAGGGGAGGAGAATGGAGGGGAGGGGAGGAGGAGGGGAGGAGGGAAGGGGAAGGGAAGGGAGGAGAGGAGGGTAGAGGAGAGGAGAAAAGAGCAGAATGGAGGGGAGCGAAGGAGAGAGACAAAAAGGGATATTTAAATAAGCAATTGTCAATCTTCCTTGCAATAACTGCAGGCAAATCAATGATTCCCCATGAACTTACATCCACAATTCATTTTTTCCCTGAGTATCCCCAACAATTCAGAAATCTGAACCTCCGTGTCATTTCTCTCCAGAGGTTGACTTAAAAATAATAAAAGGATTCCAGAATTTTATAGAAGCCTTTCCAATTTTCGTCCTGATCAAAGAAGTCAACTTTATATTCCTTCCTTTTGCTTGTAATAGTCTTTTTAACTGAGGGAGTTGTTATTTTCTTTTTAAATCTCATCTGTAGCAAGGAAGATGCTTTCTAAGATTGAGAAGCAACAAAGTGTAACCTTCAAAATGTAACTCCACATTGTTGGTTTATGAACTGAAAGGGAGCTTTTACAGTTAGTACAGCAGCTATTTCAAAGCACAATCCGATGTGACGATTGATGTGACACGTGTAATGACCTGAGGGAAAATATGGAGGGGAAAAAATCCTCACAAATTTTATGCCTCAGTATTTCAGCCCTGCCACAACGATCGTAGTAATAACAACAGTAATATATATGGATGGATGGATGGATAGATACATAGATAGATACTGAATAGAGAGAAATGGATAATAGCTAGCTAGATAGCTAAGCTAGAAGATAGCTAAATAACTAGATAGATAGATAGATAGATAGATAGATAGATAGATAGATAGATAGATAGATAGATAGATAGATAGATGATAGATAGATAGATAGATAGATAGATAGATGATAGATAGATAGATAGATAGATAGAAGGAGAAATGGATGATAGATGATAGATGGAGAGATAAGAGAGAGAAGAGATAGAGAGTTAGAGAGATGAGGGGAAATAGATGATAGATAGATAGATAGATAGATAGATAGATAGATAGATAGATAGATGATAGATAGATAGATAGATAGATGGATAGATAGATAGATAGAAGGAGAAATGGATGATAGATGATAGATGGAGAGATAAGAGAGAGAAGAGATAGAGTTAGAGAGATGAGGGGAAATGATAGATAGATAGATAGATAGATAGATAGATAGATAGATAGATAGATGATAGATAGATAGATAGATAGATAGATGATAGATAGATGATAGATAGATAGATAGATAGATAGATAGATAGATAGAGATAGATAGATAGATAGATAGATAGATAGATAGATAGATAGGGATGGATGGATGGATGGATGGATGATAGATGATGCTGATGATAGATAGATAGATAGATAGATAGATAGATAGATAGATAGATAGATAGATAGATAGAGATGGATGGATGGATGGATGGATGATAGATGATGCTGATGATAGATAGATAGATAGATAGATAGATAGATAGATAGATAGATAGATAGATAGATAGAGATGGAGGGATGGATGATGGATGGATGATAGATGATATAGATAGATAGATAGATAGATAGATAGATAGATAGATAGATAGATAGATAGATGATAGATAGATAGATAGATAGATAGATAGATAGATAGATAGATAGATAGATAGATAGATAGATAGATATGGATAGATGGATGGATGGATTGATGGTGGATGGATGATAGATGATACTGATAGATAGATGGATAGATGGACAGATAGACAGGCAGACAGGCAGTCAGATAGATATAGATAAATATGGATGGATATTGAGAGATGGATAATAGATAGCTGATAGATAGCAGCTATAGCTGATAAGACAGAGGACACCGCTTCCCATGTCTCCATTTTTTTGGCAACTGGCCTTCCTTGGACGGCTTTTGCCAAAATGTCTGATATTAGTCACTTGTCCTAAGACACTTTTGGAACTCCAGTTGGGAGACAAGAAACATCTGCGATTATTTTTCATCCTGCCCGAGGGTTGAGCAGAGGCTGGGAATATTTTAAGCCGGAAGGATGGGAAGGAGAGAGGCTGAACCAGTTCAAAAGGCGATCCTGAAATGATCTTTCCTACTGTAGGTTTAACCGGTCGATCCGTCTGGGAATCGTCAAACCCCACCCGGACATATCCAAAGGGTTATTTCAATGGTGTCTTTATTATTTCTTTATTCAGTTGGTATCCAGCCTTTTATTATTTTTGCACATTACTCAAGGTGGCGAATGTAGCCAAGCCATCTTCCTATTTTGCCCACAACAGCCTTGCAAGGGAGGTTGGGCTGAGAGAGGGGGGACTGGCCCAAAGTCACCCAGCTGGCTTTCATGCCTAAGGCGGGACTAGAACTCACCGTCTCCTGGTGATTGGCCCAGAGTCACCCAGATGGCTTTCATACTTAAAGTGGGACTTGAACTCACTGTCTCCTGGTGATTGGCCCAAAGTCACCCAGCTGGCTTTCATGCCTAAGGCAGGACTAGAACTCACCGTCTCCTGGTGATTGGTCCAAAGTCACCCAGCTGGCTTTCATGCCTAAGGCGGGACTAGAACTCACTGTCTCCTGGTGATTGGTCCAAAGTCCCCCAGCTGGCTTTCATGCCTAAGGCAGGACTAGAACTCACCGTCTCCTGGTGATTGGTCCAAAGTCAACCAGCTGGCTTTCATGCCTAAGGCAGGACTAGAACTCACCGTCTCCTGGTGATTGGTCCAAAGTCACCCAGCTGGCTTTCATGCCTAAGGCGGGACTAGAACTCACTGTCTCCTGGTGATTGGCCCAAAGTCACCCAGCTGGCTTTCATGCCTAAGGCAGGACTAGAACTCACCGTCTCCTGGTGATTGGTCCAAAGTCAACCAGCTGGCTTTCATGCCTAAGGCAGGACTAGAACTCACCGTCTCCTGGTGATTGGTCCAAAGTCCCCCAGCTGGCTTTCATGCCTAAGGCAGGACTAGAACTCACCGTCTCCTGGTGATTGGTCCAAAGTCAACCAGCTGGCTTTCATGCCTAAGGCAGGACTAGAACTCACCGTCTCCTGGTGATTGGTCCAAAGTCACCCAGCTGGCTTTCATGCCTAAGGCGGGACTAGAACTCACTGTCTCCTGGTGATTGGCCCAAAGTCACCCAGCTGGCTTTCATGCCTAAGGCAGGACTAGAACTCACCGTCTCCTGGTGATTGGTCCAAAGTCACCCAGCTGGCTTTCATGCCTAAGGCAGGACTAGAACTCACCGTCTCCTGGTGATTGGTCCAAAGTCACCCAGCTGGCTTTCATGCCTAAGGCGGGACTAGAACTCACTGTCTCCTGGTGATTGGTCCAAAGTCCCCCAGCTGGCTTTCATGCCTAAGGCGGGACTAGAACTCACAGTCTCCTGGTGATTGGCCCAAAGTCCCCCAGCTGCCTTTCATGCCTAAGGCGGGACTAGAACTCACCGTCTCCTGGTGATTGGTCCAAAGTCACCCAGCTGCCTTTCATGCCTAAGGCGGGACTAGAATTCACCGTCTCCTGGTGATTGGCTAACAAATGGCTCCATGTGCCACCTGCATGCCATAGGTTCGCCATCACAGGTATAGGTTCTTCTGCTGGAGCAGGGGGCTGGACTAGAAGACCTCCAAGGTCCCTTCCAACTCTATTCTGATTCTATTTCCTTTCCTGGCAGAACGTCACACCTTCCTGTGTAAATCCTGCACAACAAACACCCTCCCTTCCACCACTGCTTTCATCTCAGACGCTTCCTGCCTCGGGTTTCATTTCATTTCTTTGTTTTCATTTTCATTGGTTTATTTTCCTCACCCTGCTGGCTTTCATTGATATGGCGGGATTAGAACTCACCGTCTCTGGTTTTCTACACCAAACTCTTCTCTCTCTCTCTCTCTCTCTCTCTCTCTCTCTCTCTCTCTCTCTCTCTCCTTTTCTTTCTTTCTATGTCCTTCTCTTTTCTCTTCTTTCTTTC
This sequence comes from Natrix natrix natrix, assembly GCA_029891615.1. Lineage (NCBI taxonomy): Eukaryota > Metazoa > Chordata > Lepidosauria > Squamata > Natricidae > Natrix > Natrix natrix. The sequence continues at coordinate 771,985 of JAKRSK010008526.1, read as the reverse complement.
TCTTTTTCTCTCTCACTTTCTCTCTCCCCTCTTTTTCCTCTTTTTCTGTCCTTTTCTTCTCTCTCTCTTCTCTCTTTTTATGTCCTCATTTCTCTTTTTCTTTCTCCCTCTCCTCTTTTTCCTTTTTGTTCTTTTCTCTCTCTCTCTCTCCCTTTTCTCTCTGTCTCTCCTTCTCTGTCATCTTTTTCACTATTTTCTTTCTCCTCTTTTTCTGCCCTCTTATTCTTTCTTTCTCGCTCTCTCTCTCCCTTTTTCCTTCTTTCTCTCCCCTTCTCTTTATTTTTTCATTCTCTCTCTCTCCTCTTCCTTTCTCCTTCTCTTCCTCTTTCCTTCACTTTTCTCTCTCCTCTTTTCTCACTGTTTCTCTCTCACACACGCACAACACACAGAGAAATATGAACTGTTTCCTGTACTGGCCATAAGTCATCCTGTCTTTTCTGTCACTTACATGTTCAACCTTACATACAGAAGAGTTTTGATTCTATATTGATGCCACTGGAAAAGGCTCCAAATATATGAAATCTCCATCCAGGTTGTCACGGGTGCAAATGAGCGAGTTATGTGTCAGAATTTGGCAAAGGTAACGGATGACTTTGTGGGGGGAAATGTCGCAACGTTCTGAATGAATGTGTGATTCCATGGGAACTGTTATTCAGCTGGATGGTGTACATGAATGTATGAAGATAAGACAACGGAATTTTAAAAATGGGATTTGGAAATTCAGAAGTGAAGGAGAACGGCAGCTGAGTTCTAGCTGTTTAGAAATAGTGTTGTTAAAAATGCACACTTAAGCCATCCACCCATGGCCGAAAATAAACACAACTCCAAAAGCATAAACAATTGGATTCTTTTCGGAAGCATGGATGGATTTAATGGATAGAAGAATGATGCAAAAATTGGCACGTGGGACCAATTCTCTTAGGGGAGTGTAAAAAAGGAAATTTGAACGCCAAACGAAAAGATGCAATCATAGAATCTGAAGGTTGGAAGGCACCTTGGAGGTCTTCTAGACTAACCCCATTCCCAAGGCAGGAGTTCTCAACTTACAGCAACAACTAAGAGCAGGATTTCCTGTCAAGCAAGGCAGTTGTGAGGTGAGATGTGCCCAATTTTACAATATTTTTTTGCCGTGGTTGTTAAGCGAATCACATCGTCATTAATCAAATTCCCTTGGCAACTGGCATGTATTGTCGACAGTTTTAGGGTCCCAATTATTAACGAACGTCCCAGTTCGCTTCCGACAAGCAAAATCAACGGGAGAAGCCCGATTCACTTAACAACCACGTACAGATAGTCCTCGACTTACAATAGTTTGTTTAGGGACCATTCAACGTTACAACGGCATGGAAAAAAGTGACTTATGGCCATTTCCCACACTTACGACCATTGCAGCATACCCATGGTCATGTGATCAAAATTCAGGCATTTGGCAACTGGCTTGTATTTATGACGGTCGCAGTGTCCCGGGGTCATGTAAGCCCAGTGTCAGGCCTGCAACCATCTTTTCATTTGGATCTTTGGCCTGCCACACTTTCTTTTATTCTGCTATGCATTTTCTATGGTGGGAAAATGGGAGAGGGTTCGATGATATGTAGCTATAACAACATTCTTTCTAGAAAGCCAAGGTCATCCTTTGTTTTTTTTACCTCTGCACCTGACCGGAATTGGATGGGTGGAAGCTGCCAGCATGGCAGTGGGAGATTGGACCATGGGATGGACTTGTGGGTGTGGGGGCAAGATCTTGAACTTTCAAGTGGGTGGGGGGAACCGGGAAATTTTCAGATTCGGGTTTTCCCAGATGTGTCAATATGGCTCTCTTCATAAGTTGGAACTTTGAGCAATACTTTTGCCTTGGACTCTGATTTACTTCTGGATGCTATTTGGAACCCTGACACCCAGCTGATTTCCACGCCTCGCACGCTCTACTCACTGCGGCTGCCCGAGAAGGCGTGCTGGAAACTGGGTGCATAAAATTGCCGTGTGTTTTAAGCCGCACACAGGCACTCACATTTCCAGTTCTGCACTAGGCAAACCAGTTGTGCAATTATGTGAAGGCCGCCTCTGCGTGATCCCTTTTTGTGACCTTCCGACAAGCGAAGTCAACGGGAAATCCAGATTCACTTCACAACCGTGTGGCTAACAAATGGGGCGAGAAAACTCGTACGATGGGGCAAAGCTCATTTAACAACTGTCTCGCTGAGCAACAAAAGCTTTGGGCTCAAAGGTGGTCATACGTCAAGGACTACCTGTAATTCACTTAATCACAGCAGCAAATATGACTTGCTTAGTGACTGTACCGCTTAACGACAGAAGCTCTGATTCCAATTATGGTCATAAGTTGAGAACACCTGTACCCACCATCTCCAGGTTTATTTTGATGGAATCTAGATATTTTGGGGGAATCAATGGTTCAAGTGAAAGAGAAGATCTACTTCAACCCCCAAACTGTTATTCTGTGGACACTGTCAACTTCCCGGCCATATTAGGGCATCTCCGAAGAGGTTTCGGTCACCAAATTTGTCACCCGGCCAAGTCTTAAAACCCAACCAGAAGCAAATCACTCTCATTCCAGCTGAGTCATTCAAACATTGGGAAAGCCCAAAGATTCCGCTTTTTTCTCCTTCTCTTTCTTGCGTCGTCCACCGTCCATATGTTTAATATTTTAGTAGTCGGAGGACGTGAATAACTGTTGTTTTGATAAAACTGTAAACTAATAGAGAGCTTCTTTTGGCCGGGGCCTAAAAGCTTGAAATGAAAATTAAATTCCTTCTTTCTCCCTCCATCCTTCCTCATTCTTCTTCACCGCTGATTAGCTTGCAAGCCATTTGAACGCTAAACCGATTAATTAGCAGAGTAAATTCCCGAGGGCCAAAGGGTGGAGCTGGGATTTAATGGTGGCACTTGGAAATTTCAGTGTAAAGTGAGACAAGAACTCACGCAGCTGGCTTCCATGCCTAAGGCGGGACTAGAACTCACCGTCTCCTGGTGATTGGCCCAAAGTCACCCAGCTGGCTTCCATGCCTAAGGCAGGACTAGAACTCACCGTCTCCTGGTGATTGGCCCAAAGTCACCCAGATGGCTTTCATGCCTAAGGCAAAACTAGAACTCACCGTCTCCTGGTGATTGGCCCAAAGTCACTCAGATGGTTTTCATGCCTAAGGCGGGACTAGAACTCACCGTCTCCTGGTGATTGGCCCAAAGTCACCCAGCTGGCTTTCATGCCTAAGGCGGGACTAGAACTCACCGTCTCCTGGTGATTGGCCCAAAGTCCCCCAGTTGGCTTTCATGCCTAAGGCGGGACTAGAACTCACCGTCTCCTGGTGATTGGCCCAAAGTCACTCAGATGGTTTTCATGCCTAAGGCGGGACTAGAACTCACCGTCTCCTGGTGATTGGCCCAAAGTCACCCAGCTGGCTTCCATGCCTAAGGCGGGACTAGAACTCACCGTCTCCTGGTGATTGGCCCAAAGTCACCCAGCTGGCTTCCATGCCTAAGGCGGGACTAGAACTCACCGTCTCCTGGTGATTGGTCCAAAGTCACCCAGCCAGCTTTCTTGCCTAAGATGGGACTAGAATTCACCGTCTCCTGGTGATTGGCCCAAAGTCACCCAGCTGGCTTCCATGCCTAAGGCAGGACTAGAAGTCACCGTCTCCTGGTGATTGGTCCAAAGTCACCCAGCTGGCTTTCATGCCTAAGGCAGGACTAGAACTCACCGTCTCCTGGTGATAGGCCCAAAGTCCCCCAGCTGGCTTCTATGCCTAAGGCGGGACTAGAACTCACCATCTCCTGGTGATTGGTCCAAAGTCCCCCAGCTGGCTTTCCTGCCTAGGGGAAAACTAGAACTCACTGTCTCCTGGTGATTGTAACACGGTTGTTAAGTGAATCTGGCTTCCCCATTGACTCGTAGAAGGTTGCAAAAGATAAACTCATAACTGTCACAAGTACATGCCAGTTGCCAAGCGTTTGAATTTCGATCCCATGACCACGGGGTTTCTGCAACGAACGTGTGAAAAACTGTCCTTTTTTTTCGTGCGACGTCGTGACGTCAAGCCGTCACTAAATGAATGGTTGTCAGTCGAGGACTCCCTGAAGAGGGAAATACATCTTGAGCACGTCTTACAATCCATTGGAAACTAGCTGAAGCCGGTTTGAGTTGGCCGGCTGTGAGCAAGGCTCCCAGACTTCTCAGAAAGAGTTTTCTGTCCAGCGGTTCCAGATGTTTTATAGCTTTGGGGGGGGGGGAATGCTCATCCCTAAGAAATGCCAAGAATTCCAAAGTCGGATTTTTAACAAGGAGCCTTCTTCTGTTACTCAGTGTGCCAAATGAGAGGAAGGGCGAGAAAGCTGATACTGTCGGGAGGATGAGTTTAAGAAAGTTTAAGGGAGAAAATGTTTGGCGAGGGAATGACTGACAGCACAAGGCTTACAAGTGACCTGCAAATTGGCTCCTATCCGGTGCATCCAGCCTGCCCCCTACTGGTCAGAGATGGTGATGCCTTCATTTGGGAAACAAAATTAATTGGGAACGAATCTCCCAATACAGATAGTCCTCGACATACGGCCTCCAGCGGTGGGATTCACTTAGGTTTACCAGTTGATGTTAATAATATAGTTCTTAAGTGAATCTGTCTTTTTTCTCTTGACCTTGCTCATCAGAAGATTACAAAAGGGGATCACATGTCCCGGGACACTGCGACCGTCATAAATGTGAGTCAATTGCCAAGTGTCTGAATTTGGATCCATGGGGATGCTGTAACGGCCATAAATGTGGAAAATGGTCATAAGTTACTTTTTCCAGCTCTGCTGTAACTTTGAATGGTCACAAAACCAATGTCAGCGTTCCAAATATCATGCAGAATTAAATCAGAATCAAAGACAAACCTTCCTTAATGTTCCAATTTAATAAGACAGACATGTTGGCATTGTGCTATGAAATCCCAAATCTGATTTGCTTCCTGGGATTCCACCTAGTTGAAAGTTCATGATCTATCCCCACACCCACAAATCCATCACATGTTCCAATCATCATCTTCCACGCTGGCATCTACACCCCTCTGCTTCCGGTCAGGTGTCGAGGTGCGGAGACAAAAGATGACCTTGAGCTTCTATAAAAGAATGTCACCAATACATTCCACAATCCTACTCCTTTCTATTCCCCCCTCCCAACTACTACACTAATGAAACAGCCTAGAAAATTATTAAAAAGTGTGGCAGGCCAAAGATCCTAAAAAGAACATAACTACAGGCCTGATAACCAATGGTTGTGAGTCCTCAACTTTATGACCACAATTGAGCCCGAAATTTCCATTGCTAAGTGATTGTTAAGTGAGGCATGATTTTAGAACTATTTCTTTTGCTATGGTGGTTAAGCCAATCCCTGCAGTTTTTTAGCTAATTGTGTGGTCTTTAAGGGGAGTCGGCTTCTCCCATTGACTTTGCTCATCGGAAGCCAGTTGGGAAGGTTACAAATGTCTAAAAATTGGTGTAAATCATTTAACAACCACTTTACTTAGCGACATAAATTCTGATCCCAATTGTGGTCATAAGTCGAGGACTAGCTGGGTCTGTCTTGTCAATCTTCGGTCTTGTATTAAAATTCTGCTTCAAAAATGTATTCCTTGTATTCTTCCTGACCAAGAGGGTTGGACTAGATGACCTCCAGGGTCCCTTCCAACTCTATTATTCTGTTAAGTGCATCATTGGTTTAGGTCCACTCTCTCTTGCTTCCCTTCCCAGTTTCCCTCACAATCCCTCAACCCATAAAAGCCACATACTGACACCACCAGGGCATAATTCAAGAATCCCACACGACACTATCGAATGCTTTCAATTGATATTTCATTGCGGTCAAACGCTTTTAAGGCCGGTTTCTCAGAAAAGGAAGGAAAGATTTGGAGGTTGGGCAAGTCTTCCTCCTCTCTGTACCCATTTTACAGCTCTCGGCTCTGCTGGTCCATGAACTTCCTCTTGGAGATCTTCATGGCAGCCTTAATTTCTCGGGTGATTATTTCTTGCCAGGGTTGGCTGTGAACAAGGAGGAGCAATTGGAGGACAAAAGTCAGGTTAGGAGTCCTGTGAGAACCTCAAATAATGGGAGCACAGTAAGGAAGATGTCAAAAGACCCTCTACTACAGCTATTCCTTGACTTACAACACCTTCTGTCCCTTTCTCCCTCCCTCCCTCCCTCCCTCCCTCCCTCCCTCCCTCCATCTTTCCTTCCCTTTCCTTCTCTTCTCTCCTTCCCTCTCCTCCCTTTCCCCTTTCCTTCCTTCCTTCCTCCACTCTCCCTCCCTTCTTTCCTCTTCCCTTCCCTTCCCTGTCTCATTCCTCCTTTTCTCTTCCTTTTCTTTCTTTCTTTTTCTTCCTTCCTTCCTTAGTTGCTCTTCCCTTCCTTTCTCTTCTCCCATCCCCTTCCCATTCTTCTTCCTTCCTTCCTCCCTTCCTCTTCCCTTTCCTTCTATCCTCCACTCCCTTTCTCATTCTTTCTTTTTCTTTTCTCTCTTTTCTTTCTTTTCTCTCTTCCTTCCTTCCTTCCTTAGTTGCTCTTCCCTTCCATTCTCTTCCCCATCCCTTCCCTTTCACTCTCCTCCCTCCCTCCTCCCCCTTTCCTCCCCCTTCCTCCATCCATCCATCCATCCATCCATCCCACACTTTCTTCCTCCCTTCCTCTTCCTTTCCCTTCCCTTCTCTTTTCTCCTCTCTTTCCTCCTTCCCTTCTCTTTTCTCCTCTATCATTCTCTTTCCTTCTTTCTTTTACTTGCAACGATACCTTTAAAGACCTTCAAACAGCAACTGCCTGTCTCAGGTTCTTGGGAAGGACTCGATAAGTCGATAAAAATGCCAAATCCAGTCTGAAAATCTGGCTGATTGCGCACCACAATAATATTTACCCAGCTTTTATTTCCGGAGGATGAGGAAGGGATTTTGTGAATCCTTTTTTGCCTACTAACCAGTAGGTGTCTTCTAATCCTTTGCCCTGTTTAAAAAAGGGATGTGTAAATCCAATAGTATAGGTATTTTTTAAAAAAGAATAGTAGCTTTTTATTATTATTATTTTTAAAAAATCACTTACTTATGTTTTATAGCAATAGCCCTTAGACTTATATGCCGCTTCATAGTGCTTTTACAGCCCCCTCTAAGCTGTTTACAGAGTCAGCCTCTTGCCCCCAACAATCCTCATTTGACCCACCTCAGAAGGACGGAAGGCTGAGTCAACCTTGAGCCTGGTGAGATTCGAACTGCCGAAACTGCTTGCCGCTGACAGTCAACAGAAGCAGCCTGCATTCTCGTCCCTGCATCACCATGGCTTATAAATCCATTTCCCCTCCCCCCCAAAAAACCCATTCCCCAAAATCCCTCAGCACCCAAAAGAAAAGGACAAAAACAACAACGCAAACAACTGATCAGGAGGAAATGGGGATTTTGCAGTATCCTTCCCCTGCCACGCCCACCGAGCCACGCCTAGAGAACCAGTAGTTAAAAAAATTGAATCCCACCACTGATTGCAGGCCGTCCGACCTTCTTACCTTCAGTTCTGTCTTCCCTCTGAAGTTCATTTTGTAACCTTCTTTGAGATTGTGAAGGATCCGCATGGTAGTTTGGCTGATGTGAATCCTGTAGGCTGAAATTTTGGGTGTTTTTTTTTACCAAGAAAGAAAAGGCAAACACCATCCCTTCCGCGAGTCTTGAACATGGGTATCCGTGGTGGGATTCAAATAATTTAACAACCGGTTCTCTACCCTAATGACCGGATGAATAGGGGTGGCCATGGTGGGCGTGGCAGGCAGCACTCGACCTCCTGCATCCCCCTGGGAGCAAAAACAGGGCGTGTGGGGACCCCTAAAAGGGCCAGGACAGGAAGGGGCAGGGCCAGCCAGCAATTTAACAACTGGTTCTCTGCCCTAATGACTGGATGGATAGGCGTGGCCATGGTGGGCGTGGCAGGCAGCACTCGACCTCCTGCATCCCCCTGGGAGCAAAAACAGGGCGTGTGGGGACTCCTAAAAGGGCCAGGACAGGAAGGGGCAGGGCCAGCCAGCAATTTAACAACTGGTTCTCTGCCCTAATGACTGGATGGATAGGTGTGGCCATGGTGGGCGTGGCAGGCAGCATTCGACCTCCTGCATCCCCCTGGGAGCAAAAACAGGGCGTGTGGGGACTCCTAAAAGGTCCAGGACAGGAAGGGGCAGGGCCAGCCAGCAATTTAACAACCGTTCTCTACCCTAATGACCGGATGGATAGGGGTGGCAATGGTGGGTGTGGCAAGCAGCACTTGACCTCCTGCATCCCCCTGGGAGCAAAAACAGGGCGTGTGGGGACCCCTAAAAGGGCCAGGACAGGAAGGGGCAAGGCCAGCCAGCAATTTAACAACCGGTTCGCCCAAACCGTCCCGAACCGTCTGAATCCCACCACTGCATACGTTTAAAAAGAAGAGAGAAATAAAAGGAGGAAAGCAGAATTAACTAATCCAGTTTCCTGTCCGGTTTATCTGCCACACGCCTTCTTGTCGTTTTGGGCTCAAACCATGGTTTCCCCATGGTTTGTTTCTCTGGTAACAAAACTGGTCTATTTCCCTCAAGGTCGTCTTGTTTTCTCTCTGGTATAATGCTTGCAAGAATGCAGAATAACAGAGTTGGAAGGGACCTTGGAGGTCTTCTAGTCCAGCCCACTGCTCAAGCAAGAGATCCTATACCAGTGGTGGGCAACCTTTTTTTTCAACTGAGCCAAATCTCGCCAAAACCACGATTGAAATTTATTTTGAGAGCCACATTTTTAAAACCGAAAATACATAGGATGGTACACTGTTTTTAGTTTCAATAAACTCTGGCATTTGAAGCACGCAAGTCTTAAAGCTGTCAAGTTACAAGATCCTTGCATCCCTAACCCTTTAGGAAAAAAACCCCAAGGGGTCTTCAAACCTGACAGCTTGAAGACTTGTGGACTTCAACTCCCAGAATTCCTCCTCCAGTCATGTTGGCTCAGAAACTCTGGCATTGAAGCATGCAAGTCTTAAAGCTGTCAAGTTGCAAGACCCTTGCACCCCTAAACCTTTAGGAAAAAACCACAGGGGTCTTCAAACCTGACAGCTTTGAGACTTGTGGACTTCAACTCCCAGAATTCCTCCTCCAGTCATGTTGGCTCAGAAACTCTGGCATTGAAGCATGCAAGTCTTAAAGCTGTCAAGTTGCAAGACCCTTGCACCCCTAACCCTTTAGAAAAAAAAAACCCGAGGGGTCTTCAAACCTGACAGCTTGAAGACTTGTGGACTTCAACTCCCAGAATTCTGAGAATTGAAGTCCACCAAGGGCATCAATCATATTAGCCCAGGGATCTGCAAAATTGGCTCTTAAGACTGGTGGACTTCAACTCCCAGAATTCTGAGAATTGAAGTCCAACAGTCTTAAAACAGCCAACTTTGCAGACCTCTGTGTTAGCCCAAAGCCTGGGGCTGGGTGGGCCTTGCTCCCCCATTGGTGGAGCCCCAAGAAGCGAGGAGGGAGAAAAAGAGACGGAGGCCAAGGAGCTTCCCCCCCGCCAGCAAAAATCTAACCGGGGAGCCGGGCAGTAGCAAATTAGCCAATCATGCGAGGAAAGCGAGGTCTGACCGGGTGGGCAGCGAAACTCCAGGGCTCTCTGTTCTAATTCCCCGTGAAAACTGTTGCCTCTGAAGCGTTTGCTCTACTGTTTGAACCTTTAAGCGTCCCTTTCCCTTTTTTCTTTTCAACCCACAATGATTAGGGAGGATCCTGAAGTGGGGCGGGGACGAGAAGCGAGGAGGCAGAAAAAGAAACGGAGCTCCGTTTCCTTTTCTGCCTCCTCGCTTCTCGTCCCCGCCCGACTTCAGGATCCTCCCTAATCATTGTGGGTTGAAAAGAAAAAAGGGAAAGGAGCGCTTGTTTTGAAGTGCCCGAGAGGAGGGAGGGGAGCGCGTGCTTCAAAACAAGCACCCCTTTCCCTTTTTTCTTTTCGACCCACAATGATTAGGGAGGATAATAATCCGGCACACAGAAGAGCCGCATTAAAATGTGTAAAGAGCCGCTTGTGGCTCGCGAGCCGCGACTTGCCGACCACTGTCCTATACCATTGGCTGTCCACATTCTTCTTAAAAACTCCACTGATGAAGCAGGGATGAGGTCTTCTAGTCCAACCTCCACTCAGGCAGGAGACCCTATTACCATTCCAAGCCTCCAGTGATGGAGCACCCAACTTCTGGAGGCAAGCAGTTCCACTGGTTAATTGTTCTAACTGTTAGGAAATTTCCTTAATATATTGAAAGACTGTTATCATGTTATCCCTAGTCCTTAATCTCTTCTGGAAAACCTCCAGTGTTGGGAGCAGCCACAACGTCTGGTGGCAAGTTGTTCCACTGGTGGATTTTTCTCACTGTCAGGAAATTTCTCCTTTGTTCTAGGCAGGGGTCAGTCAAAATTTTTAAACAGGGGGCCAACTCACGGTCCATCAGACTATTGGGAGGGGGCGGATGACTGGGTGGGCGTGGCTAGGTGGTCATGTGACTAGGGGGGCGTGACCAACATAACAGTCCATTGAACAATGCACACAAATTAAACTTTAATTTGTTCTGCTCCTGGGGGTGTTTTATTTGCTTTTATTTGCATGCTGCTTTTTTGGTTGACTTTTCTTTTTCTCTATTGTTTTCTCAGTTGTTTTGGAGTCTAGGGGTCCACTTCAGGAAAGTCAGTTTTGTAGCAATTCTTCTCAGCCCCAAGGAGCTTCTCTCTTCTCTCTCTCTCTTTTCTCTCTCTCTCCCTCTTTTTCTCTCTCTCTTTTTCTCTCTCCCTCCCTCTTTCTATTTCTCTCTCCCTAGTTCTATATCCCCCTCTCCCTCTCTCTCTGTCACACACTCTCTCTCCCTTTTCTCTCTCTCTCTTTTCCCTCTCTTTGTCTCGCTCCCTCTTTCTATCTCTCCCCCCTTTTTTCTCTCTCTCTCCCTCTTTCTATATCTCCCTCTCTCTCTGTCACACACTCTCTCTCCCTTTTTTCCTCTCTCTCTTTTCTCTCTCTTTCTATCTCTCTCCCCCCTCTCTTTTCTCTCTCTCTTTCCATCTTTCTATCTCTCTACCTCTTTCTCTCTCTTTTTTCTTCTCTGTCTCTTTCTCCCTCCCTCCCTCTTTCTATCTATCTCTTTCTCTTTCTCTCTTTCTCTCTCCCTCTCTCTTTTTCTCTCTCTTCTCTCTCTCTTTCTCTTCCCCCTTTCTATCTCTCTCTCCCTCTCCCTCTCCCTCTCTTTCTTCTCTCCCTCTTTCTCTCTCTCTCTCATTCTCTCTCTCTCTCTCTCTTTCGATCTCTCCCTCCCTCCCCCTCTCTCTCTGTCTATCTGTCTCTCTTTATCTTCTGGAGACGGGAGAGGTGAAAAATGGACCATTTTCACCAGTTTTTTGGCCTCCTGGGGCGTCTGTGTGCCCCATTTTTCACACCCCTCCCACTTCCAGAAGCATTCTGCAGGCCAATATTGTTGGCCTTACCTTTCAGTTCTAGCCCACGGGGCTCGCGAAGAAAAGTCCTGCGTTCTGCCAAAGGGTGGGCGGGGCAATGCGTGTGCGTGGGACGCAGCCTCGTGGTCCTGCATGGGCCGGCTTAATGGCTTCGGTGGGCCGCATCCGGCCCACGGGCCGTAGCTTGAGGACCCATGGTTCTAGGTATCTTCTCTCCTTGATTGGTCTCCGCCCATTGCTTCGTGTCCTGCCTTCAGGGGCTTTGAGGAATAGGTCAGCCCCACGGGTGGGTTCTGGAGGCCGCTACTGCCGGTTCTCTCGTGGCCGCATGCACAGTACAATAAAAACGCTGCACATGTGCAGGAGCCAAAAACAAGATGGCAGTGCCTACGCCGCCACTGGGAGAGCCGGTTCGGGAGGCATGGCAGGCCTGGGTGACTGCCAGTTCCGGTGACCCAGTCCGCCAAACCACTACCGAACCGGTCCAAACTGGTAGGAACTCACCACTGGTCAGCCCCCACCCACTCCCAGACAAATTTGGGATCAAGGACCTTGCCTGCAACTCCATGCCAACATTTCTTTGACACAACACCCAATCCTTACGCAATCCGGTAGACTCTATTCGGGAAGCCGTATTCACCGTGTCTCCAAACAGGCAGTATCTGGGCATGGTGAGGCCTACCACTCCTGCAGCACAGGGACCTAGGAAAATAAAACGGTTTAAAAGTGTGCAGCAGCTGCCAAAAAAGCCAACACAATTCTAGGCTGCATCAACAGGGAGATAGAATCAAGATCACGTGAAGGGTTAATACCACTTTATAAGGCCTTGTTAAGGCCACACTTGGAATACGGCATTCAGTTTTGATCTCCACGATGTAAAAAAGATGTGGAGACTCTAGAAAGAGTGCAGAGAAGAGCAACAAAGAGGATTAGGGGACTGGAGACTAAAACATATGAAGAACGGTTGCAGGAACTGGGTATGTTTAGCTTAAGAGAAAGAAGGACTAGGGGAGACATGATAGCAGTGTTCCAATATCTCAGAGGTTGCCACAAAGAAGAGGGAGTCAAACTATTCTCCAAAGCACCTGAGGGCAGAACAAGAAGCAATGGGTGGAAACTAACCAAGGAGAGAAGCAACTTAGAACTGAGGAGAAATTTCCTGACAACAATTATTCAGTGGAACAGAAGTTGCCTCCAGAAGTTGTGAATGCCCCAACACTGGAAGTCTTTAAGAAGTTGTTGGAGAGCCATTTGTCTGAAATGGTATAGGGTTTCCTGCCTAGGCAGGGGGTTGGACTAGAAGACCTCCAAGGTCCCATCCAACTCTTCTATTGTATTATTGTAAAAAAAGAATACCTCGGATGGATCTGAGTCTTGCTACCAGATGCTAGAAAATTGCAAAGAAATTGTGCCATATCAAGAGATGTGGAGAGATCCGGCCTGTAGAATTGCCAAGGGTCAGATTCAATTGAATGAATAGAATAGTATAACAGAGCTGGAAGGGACCTTGGAGGTCATCTAGTCCAACCCCATGCCCAAGCAGGAGACCCTACACCATTTTTGACCGATGGCAGTCCAGTCTCTTCTTGAAAGCCTCCAGGGATGAAGCTCCCACAACTTCTGAAGGCAACTTCTGTTCCATGGGTTGAATGTTCTCAGATTGAATCTCTCCTTGCTCAGTTTTCCATCAATTTGGAATGGATAACATCATCACGTTATGCTAATCCAAAGCAAAGTTTTCCCCAAGAATCATCGATGGTTAAGTTGGACTACAGTTTTAAGGACTTCAAATTTATTGCAATTTTGTTTTATTCATTGTTGGTTTTAACATGTGCTGATATTGGAGCTGCCCAGAGGACAGAATCCATGTGGGCCGGTACATAAATTCTAAAACTAAATGAACTCCGGTGATTTCACGCTGAAGCAGGAATACAGGCAGTCCCCGACTTACAACAGTTCATTTAGTGACTGTTCGAAGTTACGACGGCACTGGAAAAAGTGACTTATGATCGTTTTTCACACTTACGATCTACATTCAGACACTTGGCAACTGAGTCATGTGATAACTTTTTGCGACCTTCTTACAAACAAAGCCAGATTCACTTAACAACCTAACTTAACGGCAATGATTCATTTAACAACGGTGGCAAGAAAGATCCTAAAACGGGACAAAGCTCACTTAACGAATGTTTTGCTTAGCAACAGAAATGAGGGGCGGGTGTCGATTGTGGTCGTAAATTGAGGACCACCTGTATAGCCTGTCGTCTGTGCATCGCACTTTCCATTATTCCTCATCCACGGCTTTCAAATGACCATAGGAGTCAAATTAGGATTTAAACTTGAAGCAGAAAATTGTGTCAAGGATGTATCCATCAACATCCATTTTCGAGGAACAAGCAGGCAGGACAAAGAAGCCATCAGTGAAATTCAAGGCTTGGTGAAATTTAATGCCAGAATGAAAACTTACAATACAATACAATACAATACAATAGCAGAGTTGGAAGGGACCTTGGAGGTCTTCTAGTCCAACCCCCTGCCTAGGCAGGAAACCCTATACCGTTTCAGACAAATGGCTATCCAACATCTTCTTAAAGACTTCCAGTGTTGGGGCATTCACAATAATTAATAGAATAGAATGAAATCAGAATGGAATATAGAATAGAATAGAATAGAATAGAATAGAATAGAATAGAATAGAATAGGAAATAGAATAGAATAGAATAAGACATAGAATAAGAAAGAACAGATTAGAATAATAGAATAAGAAATAGAATAGAATAAGAAATAGAATAGAATAGAATAGAATAGAATAGAATAGAATAGAATAGAATACAGTACAATAGCAGAGTTGGAAGGGACCTTGGAGGTCTTCTAGTCCAACCCCCTGCCTAGGCAGGAAACCCTATACCGTTTCAGACAAATGGCTATCCAACATCTTCTTAAAGACTTCCAGTGTTGGGGCATTCACAATAATTAATAGAATAGAATGAAATCAGAATGGAATATAGAATAGAATAGAATAGAATAGAATAGGAAATAGAATAGAATAGAATAAGACATAGAATAAGAAAGAACAGATTAGAATAATAGAATAAGAAATAGAATAGAATAAGAAATAGAATAGAATAGAATAGAATAGAATAGAATAGAATAGAATAGAATAGAATACAGTACAATAGCAGAGTTGGAAGGGACCTTGGAGGTCTTCTAGTCCAACCCCCTGCCTAGGCAGGAAACCCTATACCGTTTCAGACAAATGGCTATCCAACATCTTCTTAAAGACTTCCAGTGTTGGGGCATTCACAACTTCTGGAGGCAACTTCTGTTCCACTGATTAATTGTTCTAACTGTCAGGAAGTTTCTCCTCAGTTCTAAGTTGCTTCTCTCCCTGATTATACAATAATACAATAGTAGAGTTGGAAGGGACCTTGGAGGTCTTCTAGTCCAACCCCCTGCCTAGGCAGTTTCCACCCATTGCTTCTTGTACGGAGATGAGAAGAAATACACCTTGATACCTGAATGCAGCCCCATCCGTATCTTAACCGGCAAATCTGGGATATGTTTCACTCTGAAGGCTCCCACTGAGCTGAGGATATCCAGAGCCATGTTGGCGATCTCAGCCGCGTGCCTGTGGCCGTTGCGTTTCGGGAGCCCCGATGCCACCATGTAAGCATCGCCGATGGTCTCCACCTGGAAATCAAAACATCATTTGCGTTTCTAAGGGAAAATATGAGCCGGAAGTGAGAGAAAGCACCGAGATGGATGCTGGGTTATATTTCCTGTGGTTGAGCATCAGGCTGGCTCCATTTTTGTTGTAGGTGCTCTAACACTGGAGGTTTTGAAGAAGACGTTGGACAACCGTTTGTCTGAAATGACATAGGGCCGTAAGGGTGAACCTATGGGGCTGTCTCTGCGGGCCACTGGTGGCTTGTTCTTACAGTCGCTACCGGTACGCTGCTCACGGGCCAAGCATCCTGTTCATGCGCAATCCACCGGCCCTGTGACCCCCAGCTGCTTGTTGGGGCTCGCGCAGGCAATGAACGCTGTGCGTGCATGTGCAATTGGCCGGTTGTTTTAAAAACGAGTATAGAATGCGGGCGGGAGGGTGGGCCAAACAAGCCACCGTACCGGTACGCCGTCAGCTGCTCCCGACTACTACCGGTACGGCTGTACCGTACCGTACCGGGAGGAACCCACCACTGGTGCCAGCACACAAGCGGTCACTCTAGGTCAGCTCCCCCGTGCATGCACAATCTCCCACCAGCCAGCTGATTTGGGGGGTTCTGCGGAGACATGCGCACATGCATGGGGGAAGGCAGGGGGGTCACACATGCATGCGTGGGGTGCAGGGGGGGGTTCAGTGCTCCCCCCCACGCCTCGTTTTAGGTCTAGCAGGCCTCCCTGAAGCCTCTTAGGACCAAAAACGGATGTTCTCAGGAGGCTTCAGGGAGGCCTGCTAGGCCCAAAATGGGGTGCCGGAGGAGCGTGTATGCATGCGCTGGGGGGGCAAGGGGAGCAACGGGGATTGCATGTGCAAGCGGGAGGGGTGGGGCACATGGGGGGCATTGCATTTTGGGTGTGGGCACGCTTTTGGCACCCAAGCAAAACAAGGTTAGCCATATAAAGTTTCGTGCTTGAGTAGGAGGGTTGGACTAGAAGACCTCGAGGACCCCTTCCAGCTCTATTATTCTGTCTTGTTCTGTCTTTTGATGCGGTTTGGTCCTCATCTACAACATCTAAGCAGGATTCGACCTGGGCTCAGCGGGAGATTCCAGCCAATCTCAAGGCTGTTGGCTAGACGGAGAAAGTGAAATCCCAAACCCAACGAAGACAATCCCCCATTGGTCTGGAGGAAAAGAGGAAGATGAGGACCTACCTTGTAAACGTCATGATGGCCGATGACGGCGTCAAAGAGAGTGTAGAGGTCATTTAGAAGGTCCACAATCTCAATAGGCTCGCAGAGGGCGGACATGGTGGTGAAGCCGATAATGTCGCTGAAGTAGATGGTGACCTCTTCGAAGTATTCTGGCTCCACGGATGCTCCCTTGATCAGCGTTTCGGCCACGGGCCTGAAATGGCAGGAGGACACG
Source organism: Natrix natrix natrix (assembly GCA_029891615.1). NCBI lineage: Eukaryota > Metazoa > Chordata > Lepidosauria > Squamata > Natricidae > Natrix > Natrix natrix. The sequence continues at coordinate 755,442 of JAKRSK010008526.1, read as the reverse complement.
GGTGGGGAGCGGTGGCCCTGGTTAGGGTTCCGAGTAATAGATCCCATAGCAAGCAACACTCCGAGGCAAGCGGATTCCTCAGCTTTATTGGAAATATCGTATTGGCACAGATGTGGTGAAAACCGACTCGGAGAGTTCCCGGGGTTTTATGACTTGTGGACTTCAACTCCCAGAATTCCTTCTATTCTACAAGATGTAGAAGAGAACAGAACAGAGAATAGAAGAGAACAGAACAGAACTGAACTGAACGGAATATAGAAGAGAAATAGAAATAGAATAGAATATAGAATAGAAAGAAATAGAAATAGAATAGAATAATAGAATAGAAAGAAATAGAAATAGAATAGAATAATAGAATAGAAAGAAATAGAAATAGAATAGAATATAGAAATAGAATAGTAGAAATAGAAATAAAAGAGAAGAGAAAATAGAACAGCAGAATAGGAATAGGAAATAGAAGAGAAATAGAAATAGAATAGAACAGAAAGAAATAGAATAATAGAATAGAATAGAATATAGAAATAGAATAGAAATAGAAAAAGAGAAGAGAAAATAGAACAGAACAGAACAGGAATAGGAAATAGAAGAGAAATAGAAATAGAATAGAACAGAAAGAAATAGAATAATAGAATAGAATATAGAAATAGAATAGAAATAGAAATAGAAAAAGAGAAGAGAAAATAGAACAGAACAGAACAGGAATAGGAAATAGAAGAGAAATAGAAATAGAACAGAAAGAAATAGAATAATAGAATAGAATAGAATATAGAAATAGAATAGAAATAGAAATAGAAATAAAAGAGAAGAGAAAATAGAACAGAACAGAACAGAATAGGAATATGAAATAGAAGAGAGAAATAGGAATAGAAATAGAATAGAAAGAAATAGAATAATAGAATAGAATATAGAAATAGAATAGTAGAAATAGAAATAAAAGAGAAGAGAAAATAGAACAGAACAGAACAGAATAGGAATATGAAATAGAAGAGAGAAATAGGAATAGAAATAGAATAGAAAGAAATAGAATAATAGAATAGAATATAGAAATAGAATAGTAGAAATAGAAATAAAAGAGAAGAGAAAATAGAACAGAACAGAATAGAAATAGGAAATAGAAGAGAAATAGAATAGAACAGAAAGAAATAGAATAATAGAATAGAATATAGAAATAGAATAGTAGAAATAGAAATAAAAGAGAAAATAGAACAGAACAGAACAGGAATAGGAAAAGAATAATAGAATAGAATAGAATAGAATAGAATATAGAAATAGAATAGTAGAAATAGAATAGAATAGAATAGAAAATAGAACAGAACAGAAGAGAACGGAATGGAATGCGAAATGGAATGGAATAGAGAATAGAAATAGAAATGGAAATAGAATCTGGAGGGAATAACGGCAATAAAGGGAATCCTTGAACTTACAATAATTTGTTTAGTGAAGTTACAACACCACTGAAAAAAGTGACTTAAAACCAATCCCAGCATCATAGGGCTGGACGGACTGTGGAGGTCTAATTATTTATTAATGACTTAATAACCACCATAGCAATTCAAGTTGTAAAAATCAGGCGAGACTCACTTAAAATGCTTGGCAAAGAAAATTCTGGTCCTGATTGTAATCATAAGTCGAGGACCACCTGAGGACCAGGCTGATTGCTTTGCACTTACAACGGAAGCATTTGAGACAAGAGTCTGTCCGTCTTCTCTTTCTCCACCTCTAATTCTTCCGTTCTCTCTCTGATCAATTCTTCCAGGTTGCTGGAATAGTTTTCTAACATCCGCAACATGGAGTCCACGATGTTCGTCCGTTTTCCCTTGTTGAAGGTTTTGAACTTGGGGAGAAAAAGAAAGGAATTGGGGATGGATTTTGGGGTGCATTGATTATACAATACAATACAATACAATACAATACAATACAATACAATAGCAGAGTTGGAAGGGACCTTGGAGGTCTTCTAGTCCAACCCCCTGCCTAGGCAGGAAATCCTACACCGTTTCAGACAAATGGCTATCCAACATCTTCTTAAAGACTTCCAGTGTTGGGGCATTCACAATTTCTGGAGGCAACTTCTGTTCCACGGATTAATTGTTCTCACTGTCAGGAAGTTTCTCCTCAGTTCCAAGTTGCTTCTCTCCTTGATTAGAAACAAGCTCTCCTCCCTCTCAATGCAAAATCCACTTAGACCAGAGGTGTCCAATCTATGAGCTTTATGACCCATGGACTTCAATGCCCAGAATTCCCCAGCTGGGGACTAGAACTCACTGTTTTCTGGTGATTGGCCCAAAGTCACCCAGCTAGCTTTCATGCTTAAGGCGGGACTAGAACTCACCGTCTTCTGGTGATTAGCCAAAGTCACCCAACTAGTTTTCATGCCTAAGGCGGGACTAGAACTCACTGTCTCCTGGTGATTGGCCAAAGTCACCTAGCTGGCTTCCATGCCTAAGGCAGGACTAGAACTCACCGTCTTCTGGTGATTGGCCAAAGTCACCCAACTAGTTTTCATGCCTAAGGCGGGACTAGAACTCACTGTCTCCTGGTGATTGGCCCAAAGTCATCCAGCTAGCTTTCATGGCTAAGGCGGGACTAGAACTCACCGTCTCCTGGTGATTGGCCAAAGTCACCCAACTAGTTTTCATGCCTAAGGCGGGACTAGAACTCACTGTCTCCTGGTGATTGGCCCATAGTCATCCAGCCGGCTTTCATGCCTAAGGCAGGACTAGTACTCACCGTCTCCTGCTTTCCAGCCTGCTGCCTTAACTACTGGACCAAACCGGCTCTCAATATAATAAATAAACTCCATATAATAAATATATTAACCTGTTCAAAGATCTTGTCAAACGTCGGCCTTCGACTGGGCACTTCACTCCAGCCCTGCTTCATCAGCTGGATATATTCCAAAGGGGTATTTTCCAGTGGGACACTTGGCCGAAACAACATCTGGGGGTGCTTCAGTTTGCTTATAATCTCTGGGCCAAAGAAAAATCCCCAAAAGGATTGTTTTCATCAGAGGTTCACACACTAATAACTCTTCTCTTCCCAAGAGGATATAAGCGATATAGCTTTGTGTTATTTCTCAGACACAGGAAATGGGTGAATACAACGTACAACTTAGAGGCATATGAAAACACAGTTGTCAAAGAGATGAATTCTGGGAAATGAAGTCCACAATTGCCAAGGTTGGGGAGCCCAGTTCTAAGGAAGCCTCTGAGCCATGCCTGGCTGAGGAATTCTGGGACTTGAAGTCCACCAGTCTTAAAGTTTCCAAGGTTGGGAAGCCCTTCCTTAGAAAGACAAAAGCTTCAAGAGACAGCTAGGATGCTGTCCTTGGTCCTGAAGCTCCGAATTACAGGCAGCTCCACAGTACAAGTAGTCCTTGACTTATAACCATTTGTTTACTGACCGTTCGAAGGGGAGGGAATGGGGATTTTGCAGTATCCTCACCCTGGAGTGGGGAGGGGATGGGGATTTTGCAGTATCCTTCCCCTGCCACGCCACCCAGCCACGCCCACCAAGTCACGCTCACAGAACCGGTAGTAAAAAAAATTGAATTTCGCCACTGAGTAGTAGTATTATGTGGGCTTGGGAATCAGGAGAAAAGTGTAACCTTTGCGCAGGGATATTCAGATCTAGCTTCGCTTTCGCTGCGACCACTTAACTTTAGCAAAAGAACCTATGAATCTAGAGAGATAGTGGTGTTGAAGCAAGTGCCAAGAAAAGTTAGGGACCTAAGAAAAGAGTATCAATTCCTGACTAAATATTTGATTTAAAAAGGAGTGAATTTCAGATGGCTAATGCCAGAAGGGATATGAGCGAATTGGCAGGAGCAAAAACACAGACTGAACATGATAGATAAAGCAGAGTTATTTTATGAACAATACTTTGGGTTACAAGAGGAAGAGTGATTGAGAGAGGAAAGAGGAATTAACCATCGAGAAGAGAAAGAATGAAGAGAGCTAAGTAAAGAGCAAGAAGAGAGAGCGTTAAGAGAAGGGGCAGAGCAAGGGAGATGAAAGCACGAAGGGAGATAAGAGCAACAAGATCAACTAAACCCACAAATAAGTAAGAGATAAAAATGATTTCACTAAATATAAATGGACTACATTCTGCAATGAAAAGGAAAAGGACATTTAATAAACGAGAGAAATTAAAATGAGATAGAATATGTCTACAAGAAGTGCACATTGAAAAACAACACACAAAATTTCTGGACTACCCAAAATTTGGGAACTTATACGTGACACTTGTGATGTAATTTGTTACCTCCTCCGTGCATGTATGTCCTGTATATATGTATGTTTATGTGTTGTATATGTTTTATATGCTCCATTGTACGCCGCCCCGAGTCCTGTCTGGAAAGGGTGCGGCTAATAAATTTAAATTTATTATTAATTTATTTACACTTGCCTGTCAAAGTGAAAGAGGGGTCGCACTATATATCAAAAAGACAATACAACCAACTTTAGCAAAAGAACCTATCACTTCAATCAAAGGGAGTCGAGAGTCTTTCTTTTCTAAACGTCTACGTTGGGGCAGGACTGACAGTAGCTCACCTTCAGCTGTCAGTTCCATCGTGCAATAGGGAGGCCCTCGGAGAATTACTTCTTGCAGAATAATGGCAAAACTAAACACATCGCCTTGCAAGTTCCCTTTGGGGTTCACTTCAGGCTCTCTCAGTAATTCAGGAGCGGTCCAGAGCAATTCTGGAAAAAAAAGAAGAAATTCAAAACATCCCAGTGACCAAAATTCAGATGCTTGGCAATTGGTTCATACTTATGTCCGTTGCTGTGTCCCAAGGTCACATGACCCCTTTTTGCAACCTCCTGACAGGCAATGGGGAAGCCAGATTCACTTAGCAACTGGGTTACTAACTTAGCAACTGCAGTGACTCAGTTGTTTTTTTGACTCAAAGGCCATAAAGGTAAAGGTTCCCCTCGCAGATATGTGCTAAGTCATTCCCGACTCTAGGGGGCAATGCTCATCTCCGTTTCAAAGCCGAAGAGCCAGTGCTGACTGAAGACGTCTCCGTGGTCATGTGGCCGGCATGACTCAACGCCGAAGGAGCACTGAACGCTGTTTCCTTCCCACCAAAGGTGGTCCCTATTTTTCTACTTGCATTTTTTACGTGCTTTCAAACTGCTAGGATGGCAGAAGCTGGGACAAGTCACGGGAGCTCACTCCGTTATGCGGCACTAGGGATTCGAACTGTCGAACTGCTGGCCTTTCTGATCGACAACTGAGCCATTGAGCCACCTCGTCCCTTTGTCCAATGTCATAAAGTGGGGTAAAAACTCACTTAACCAATGTCTCACTTAACAACAGAAATCGGAGGCTCAATTGTGGCCATAAGTCGAGGACTCCATGTAAATAGACAGAAAGAGAATAAGAGAGATACCTTCTGCAGAGGCCTGATTTTGGGAGATGCCCTGGGCTGCCATTAGCTCACCGTAGCCATAGTCAGTGATTTTCAACACAAACCGTCCATCCACCACACAGTTGCGAGATTTCAGGCGCCCGTGGCAAGTCTCCTGATTGTGTAAGTATTTCATGCCCTGGAAAAAAGATTTTTTTTTTTTTGCATTTTCCTCTTTGGCCAATAGAAGAAACATGGAAGAAAAAATAAACTAACCTTCAGAAATCGGCCCAGAAGAACATCTAGAACAAGGAGAAGGGGAAAAGGAGAAAGAAAAAGGATTGAAGGAAGAAGAAGAAGAAGAAAAAGAGATGGAAAATGAAAAGTACTTAGGTGATTATAGTGGGATTTACACTTATATACCAAAAGGAGACAAGGTGGAAGTTACCCCCCAAAAGGGGGAAAATAGCAAAGGTGGGATGAATGGGGAAAGATGGGGGGGGGAATTGTGGAGTGATACTAAAACAACAGAATTAAAAAGAAGAAAGATTGGAAAGAAAAAACATAGAAATTGTAAGATTAAGAAAAAGAAAAAAATAGGTAGATGGGTGGAGAGAAGAGAATATGGGAGAAGTGAAGTTTCTGAGAGACTAAGAGAAAATGGTTGAAAGGAGGAAAGAAAGAAAGAAAGAAAGAAAGAAAGAAAGAAAGAAAGAAAGAAAGAAAGAAAGAAAGAAAGAAAAGGATTCACTAGTAGAATAGAATGAAATTTGGTAAATACAGCCAACGGTATAGATTCAATATGATGGGAGGGAAATAGATTAATAGTATTACTTGTGAAAAATTAATAAAATGAAATGTTCATTGCTTAAAGTTAAATTTGAGGATATATGTTATTAAGAGTAAAACAGAAGAATAGATGGAAATGATATGTTAAATTTGATTAATTTGGAGAGGCAAATAATTATATTGTTTAAATATTAAGAAGAAATTAGAGTTAGGCTGGAAAATATGAAATGAAAATAAGATAACTGAAATGTGAAATGAAAATATGATGTAAAATGAAAATATGATTAAAATGAAAATATGATGTAAAAAGAAATATGCATAAAAGAAAACAGAAAGCTGTAAAAGTGTACCGGTAATTGTGATTTTAATGTTTGGCAAAACCTCTGGAGGCAAGCTGTTCCACTGATGAATTGTTCTAACTGTCAGGAAATTTCTCCTCAGTTCTAAGTTGCTTCTCTCCTTGATTAGTTTCCACCCATTGCTTCTTGTTCTACCCTCAGGTGCCTTGGAGAATAGTTTGACTCCCTCTTCTTTGTGGCAACCCCTGAGATATTGGAACACTGCTATCATGTCTCCTCTAGTCCTTCTTTCTATTAAACTAGACATACCCAGTTCCTGCAACCGTTCTTCATATGTTTTAGTCTCCAGCCCCCTAATCCTCTTTGTTGCTCTTCTCTGCACTCTTTCTAGAGTCTCCACATCTTTTCTACATCGTGGCGACCAGAACTGAATGGCATATTCCAAGTGTGGCCTTCCCAAGGCCTTATAAAATGGTATTAACACTTCACGTGATCTTGATTCTCTCCCTCTGTTGATGCAGCCTAGAACTGTGTTGGCTTTTTTGGCAGCTGCTGCCCACAGCTGGCTCCTATTTAAGTGGTTGTCCACTAGGACTCCAAGATCCCTTTCACAGTTACTACTATTGAGCAAGGTGCCACCTATACTGTACACGTGCATTTGGTTTTCATTGCCTAAATGTAGAACTTTACGGCAACAGAAAATCAAGAAATTAGAAAGAGACTTACTTTAATTAAATCCAACAAAAGGGAAGATTTAAACATCCAGTCCAGCTTTATGTCCATGTTTTGTAGCAAGTCCTGGAGACTTCCCCTGGAGCAGAAGTCCATCACAACTGCAGAGAGACCCGTGTCAGATAAAAGTCCTAGAAACGGGTTCACATTTTCATGGCGTAACTCCCTCATCTGCAAACAAATCGAAAAGGAAGAGAATGAGGAGAAACACCAGGTTAAGGACACAATTTGCACTCTCCCTAAGTGTTCTGAGCCAGGCTTCCCAAGATCATGAAGCCGACTCCTCGTCCCGATAAAACCCCTTTTATTTCAGTTAAAGGGAATTCCTCTCCAGCAAAGTCCCAGCCAAGAGTCTTTCATGAGATTTCACAACTACAGACTTTTATCAGGCTTGAAGAGTTGCCAGGCCGATATCTTCTAAACGCCATGCTGTAGCAGCAATTCCTTGGCAAGAAGTCAGGAACAGATCTTCACTCTCATGAACTGAACTCCTGCAAACTCCACTCCCCTGTTGCTCCTATTTATTCCTCATGGGAGGCGCCATTCACTGTCCACCTGTGCCTTTACTCCCGAGTCGGCCGTTGTTCCTTAGCTGTTCCCTTCTCCTGGCAGCTCTGCGCATGCGCACACTGGGAACAGGCTCCAGCTGTTCTTCTCCCCCACTGATCTCCGACTCTGAGGCAGCTGATAACTGTTGGACGGCCCTGGCCTCACCTCTGCCTCCGATGCAGAGCCCATATCAGAGCCTTCCCCAGACTCCAGGACTGGCCCATCTTCCTCCCCAACCTCCTCACTGTCCGAATGTGCTGCCAGCTCTTCTGGCCACTGGCGGCCACAACACTTTCTACGTACCTTGGTAAGCACATGAGTTGCACATTGCTTCCATTCAGTGTTCCCTGCAGTCTGGAGTTTTTTCAGCCATACCCAGTCTCCCTGTCCAAGCAGAGCAAGATTTTTTAAACCAAAGTCCACATAACTATGGGTAGTCCTCGACTTATTTGTTAAATCACTAAGGGAGCGGCACCTGATTTTACAACTGCGTTCTCTGAGGCCATTGCACTCCTTGTTAAACAAATCTGGTTCTGCCAATCAGCTTTGCTTGTCAGAAGATCCCTGGGAAGTCACCAAGGGTGATCCCACGATCCCGGACATTGCAATCGTTGTAAATACATGGGGTTGCTGGTCACTTGAATTGGGACACTATGACAGTTGTGAGACCCATTCATAATCCCTGTTGCTTGGATGCTACCAAGAGAAACGGGGATTGAGCCCAGACAAAGAAAATAACTTGAGAAAACACTCCAGACTGGCCCCTCTCTAGTTTGCTTCATACTCTTTTGGGAAGCCTCGGCCAGAACCAAAATACTCATTGCTCATATTTTATCCCCCTTACCTCATACACAGCCACGTTTGAGGTTTCGTAGGTTAGAGTCGTGCTTTTCACCGACAACGAGTGAGTCACGGATCTCAGGCTGTGGACTTCGGAGCAGCTCCTCGATTCGCTGAGGTTGTCCAGGGTTAACCTCTGCGGAGGCAAGCAGGGACAGCCAGAAATGGAGCAAAGGTGGAAACCAGTGGGGGAAAGAAGATATACAGGCAGTCCTCGGTTTACAGACATTCATTTAGTGACCATTCGAACTTACAACGGCACTGAAAAATGGGACTTATGTAACCGGCCAACATCTTGAGTTTTTGGACACCTGGGCACACACCCCTTTAGTGTGTCAGCGAGAGACGGATGCTATTTGGAATGCAGACACTTACCACCATGATGGGGTACGATGGCCCGCGTACCACAGGTGGCAGGCGGAGCCCTCTCTTTGGGTTCAGCTCCGCTGTGTGCGCGTGCGTGCCTCCTGACAGCCAGCTGATTTTCAGCTCTCTGCCGTCCATGTGCGGGGGGCGGGCTGCATATGGGAGATGCGTGCGCATGCGGGGGGCAGGGGGGTTGCATGGGGGGCGGGGGTGGGGCGAGAAGAGGGGCAGCCCGCTACGCCCCATTTTTGATCCCAGGAGGCTTCAGGGAGGCCTGCTAGGCCCAAAACGGGACACGTGTGGGGGTCGCGCACACAAGCGCTGGGGTTGTGTGGCACGCAGGGGAGGGGATGTCACACATGCATTGCATTATGGGGTGGGCTCACGCATGCATCACTGACTTTCCAACCTAATATGCCAAAGGTGCTTTTTTTCCAAGAGGCAACTGGAGTTTCTGATTTCTCCTTGAAGACATTTCGCTCCTCATCCGAGAAGCTTCTTCGGCTCTGACTGGATGGTGGGGAAGGGAAGGATTGAAACTCCTTGCAGACAGCTGGTCATCTGCATCCTTCTAGAGCAGGGTGTCAAACTTGATTCCATTGAGGGCCGCATCAGGGGGCAGGGATGAGTGGACAGGGTGGGCGTGGCCAGCCTGATGTCACTCGTGTTGGGCGGGGTGGCACCTGGGGTGGCCCGAACGCTCTGCCAGTGAAAACAGACTCCCGAGTTCCGTTTTCAGCTGGGACAGCCTCCTGCATCCTTCTGCCAGCAAAAATGGAGTTCAGGGGGCTCCGCGCGGTCCTCACAAGCACCAGCTGGGACGGCCTCCAGCAGCCCTCTGCCAGAGAAAACGGCGCTCAGGAGGGGCGCACATGGTCCTTGCTAGCTCCATTTTCATTGGCAAAGGCATTGCGGGTCGGTCCTTCACTGTTTCCAGGGCAGCCCCAAGGGTCAGATCTAAGCACCTGACAGGCCTTGAGTTTGACACCCCTGTTTTAGAGGGTCGTTGAGGCCACCTGGAGATTTGTCTGCATCCTCAGGGTCACCTGAGTGGTGCAAATGGATCTGGAGCCTTCTTGGAACTACTGAAAGGATCTGTGTTGTAGACTGGAGATAGACGATGTCTTATCCTTCCCCCTCTGTTGAGAGGGGGCTGTTCAGTGTTAATATAGATGGCCTCTTTGACCCCTCTTTCCAACCCGGGGTCTTCTCTGTCCAAAATGCGGAGTTTGCTGTCTTCCAACGAGTGGCCTGCGTCTTTTTAAGAGCTGAAGAAGCCTCTTGGATGAGAAGCTAAATGTCTTCAAAGAAAAAACAAAAAAGTCCCGTGGCCTCTTGAAACAAACAAAAAAAAAAGCACCTTTGGGATCGCAGGAAGTTAAAACCCACCCCTCCGCTAGCAAAAAATGAAATATTCCTGGGAAAGATTAAGAAGGCAGAATATTATATTTTCCCTGGATCAGAAATGGAGAAACATGTTTTTTTTAGGCGGGAAACAGACTCGCTCTTAATAGCCCCCACCTTTGTCAATGGGCCATTGAAAGGCCTGGGCCAGTCTATTCTACATAACAAAGATCTCCCCCTTTCCGCTCCAGGCTGATGGGATTAGGGCATGGTCGTATTCGCCCTTTACCCATCTCGCCACAGGGCACCTGGGAACACAACCAAGCTTGGGACTCAAAAGACACACAAGTTAGTGAACACGCACACACACCACCCCTAAGAGTGACAACCAATCAGAATATATTTCTTACACAGGAACAGGAAAGAGAGGGGTGGAGCCGAACAGAGAGTATAAAAAACCCAGGAACTCTCAGCAAACCCTTTTTTTCCCTCTCTTTTCTTCATCACCCAACATCTGGAAGCATAGGATTCCCCCTTTTGTCTTCAGAAGCTCAAGCCACCATTAAGCCATCTTTCCAAGCAGCCGACATGTTTCCAGTGGCTTTTCCCCCACTGAACCCAGAAGGACGTTTCTCCCGACAGGATAACCGCGACTTAAATGGCGGAGAATCTCCATAGACGTTTACCATTCTACTGATTTTGGTGTTCACGAAAGTTAGGTCGTCTAAAGTCAGAAAGAGCCTCTGGGATCCTTTCGCGAATCGGCGGTTGGGGTTACTGTTTCTGGAAAAGAGATTAAAAAATATGCATAAATCTTAGGTCCCCACCCATGGCTATATAAATGCGTATTTTTATTTTTTTTACTAGCCGATAACCAGGCGTTCCCTGGGTATTTATTTATAGGAGGGGGAGGGGGAATTTCCCCCCCTTACCAGAGAGAGAAAGACCCCTTGTGGAGTACTGTGAAGCTGTTACCATGGCAACTCCACTGCGCTGTACAGTAAAAGCAATTTTCAGTACAGTAGAAGCTATTTGAAGGCACAACAGGCTGTATCTTAACAGAACACCTTTATTATTTTTACAAATAACTCCAGGCAGGTGAACATATCCAACACATATCCCATCTTCTGGAGATTGACCAAAGTCTCCCAAGAGGCCTCTGGAACCCCAAAAACTCAAAGTTACAACACTGTGAAAAGTGACTCGTGACCGTTTTTCACGCTTAACAACCGTTAAGCAGCATTCCCGGTGGTCAAGTGATCAAAATTCGAATGCATGGCAACTGCTTCATATTTATGACCGTTGTTGTGTCCCAAGGGATCCCATTTTGTGACTCTCTGACCAGCAAAGTCAAAGGGGGAAGCCTAATTCACTTAACAACCAAGTTACTAACTTATCAACTGCCGGGGATTCACTTAACAACCAAGGCAGGAAAAGTTGTAAAATACGGCAAAACTCACTGAAGAAATGTCTCACTTCACAGCTAAAATGGTTCCCTTGTGTCTCCTTTTGGCTGATAGAGTGCTGTCTAGGCCCAGAACTGGGTGCATGGGGATTGCGCATGCCCCCCCCCATACCTTATTTTGGCTGGCAGAGTACTGCAGGAGGCATCTGTCCCATCTCCCCCCCCCCCTCCGCCACATGCCGGTCAGCGGAGAAGAACGACAATGCTTGAAGAAATCCAGTTTGACACCCCTGGCTTACAGTTATTCCAAGGAAAACTAGGAGATACAACCTCTTGGAGTCCAGCTGCACTGGGTTTTCCTTGGCCCTGTTAATAATTTTGCATTATTATTATTATTATTTTTCAGAGGTGAGGCCGGAAGCCAGTAAATTCTCTCTCCCGGCTCGAATTGTCAGAGGAATCCAAAGCATCTGGCTTGCAATAATTGCCTTTTAAAATTTCTTTACTTAGCACAATTTATTTCCTGGAATCATTAGCTAATTGGGCCACCCAGAAAGGCGAGAGAGAGAGAGAGAGAGAGAGAGAGAGAGAGAGAGAGAGAGAGAGAGAGAGAGAGAGAGAGAGAGAGAGAGAAATCTGGAGTGGATTCCTGGTTGAGGGTGGGTTGAGATGGATTGCGCTATCGTGAAGATGGCTCTGTCTGCAGGGTGAAGTCAAAAGAGTCAAGATGGCAGCCCCCAGCAACTCGGCCGAAGCTCCGCCTGCTTTTTAAGCACCTTTCAAACAGGCAAAGTTTCAACCCCACCGCCGCGCTTCCCCTCTTAATTTTTGAATTGATCGCTTGCATTATTATAAAATATAACTAGCATATAGTTCTCGACTTACAATCATTCATTTAGTGACCGTTCAAAGTTACAATCATCATCATCTTTTCACGACCCCATAAGTGGGGCGGTGTCTGGGCAACTGGATGGAGCAAGCAGAGTGTTTACTGGCCGGATGCCCTTACCTGTCGCCAGAGCGGAGTTTTGTCCAGCAGATATATTCTCTCTTTTTAAAAAAATATTTTTTATTCAATATTTTTAAACATTAAAATCACTGATATAAATACATATTCTCAGGGTGCCCAGAGAGAGAAATGTCTGCCTCTACCTAGGTTCGAACTCACAACCGACTGATTGTGAGGCGAGAGCTCCACCTCTAGGCCGCCGGACCACTCCTACCATTCAAAGTTACAATGGCGTTGAAAAATGCTGACCTGATGAGGCACGTCAGGTAGAGGCCAAAGAGAAGCAGAAAGACGGGCGGTGACAGTAGTAGAATCACGATCTGGAGTCCTGGATCTGGCCAAACAAACAGAGATCAAACAGTGATGGTTTAGAGTTGACCGATTTGAGTGCAAGGACAGATAGTCGTCGACTTGCAACCATTCATAAGGGGGAATATTTGCAACTCAGGGGTTAAAATGTGGGGTCCTTGGTGTTCTCTGAACTTGCTTGTTTTCCTGCAGGCGTTTCATAACCCGACTAGGGAATATCATCTGTCTATAAGGGAGTGGGGTTTATGAGGAAGAGGAAGAGGGGTTTGCTCTCCCTTTATGTTCTCCCGCTGCCTTCTAACACTTTCTTCTTCTTCTTCTTCTTCTTCTTCTTCTTCTTCTTCTTCTTCTTCTTCTTCTTCTTCTTCTTCTTCTTCTTCTTCTTCTTCTTCTTCTTCTTCCTCCTCCTCCTCCTCCTCCTCCTCCTCCTCCTCCTCCACTCCACACTCTCTTCTAACACTGATGCTGTTACCTAGTTGTGTAATGAAATGTCTGCAAGAAAACAACCAAGCTCAGAGAGCACCAAGGACCCCACAGTCTTCCTCCTCCTCCTCTTCCTCTTCCTCCTCCTCCTCCTCCTCTTCTTCTTCTTTTTCTTCCTCCTCCTCCTCCACTCCACACTCTTTTCTAGCACTGATGATGTTACCTAGTTGGGCAATGAATTCCCTGCAAGAAAACCATCAAGCTCAGAGAGCACCAAGGACCCCACAGTCTTCCTCCTCCTCCTCCTCCTCCTCCTCCTCCTCCTCCTCCTCCTCCTCCTCCTCCTCCTCCTCCTCCTCCTCTTCCTCCTCCTCCTCCTCTCCACAACTCTCCTACTTTCTACCACTGATGAAGTTACCTAGTTGGGTAATCAAACATCTGCAAGAAAACAAACAGGCTTAGCAAACACCAGCAGTCCCCCATTATTATTATTCTTCCTCCACCTCCTCCTTATTCTGCTCCTCCTTTTTTCTATCATGGATGACATCACTTAGTTGGGTCATGAAACATCTGCAAGAAAACCACCAAGCTCAGAGAGCACCAAGGAGCCCTCAAGTAATTGCATTCATAGTTGGTTGGTTGCTTGGTTGGTTAGTAACCACCTTTCAGGATGTTTTAAACCAGTAATGGCGAAACTTTTCGTCTTCGCGTGCTGAAAGTGCGTGTGTACCCATAATGCAATGCGTGCCCCCCCCTATGCCACCCTCATGTGTGTGTTCCCCTTGCCACGCTGTCCCACGCAAGCACATACACACACCCGCTGTCCCCCTGCCCCCTATGCATGTGCACCTGACCCCTCACACACACACATGTGGGGCAGAGATGCAAAGCCCAGCTGGCCGGTGGGAGGTGCGTGCACCGTGGAGCTAAGCTGGGCAACGGCTCATGTCCCTGCAGAGAGGGCTCTGTGTGCCACCTGTGGCCGGCATGTCATAGGTTCGCCATCACAATTATAAACCATTGTTCCATTGAAGGAGAACGTCCAATTGTATGCAAAGTGACAATTCCCGGAACTCCAAGAAATTGGGAACAGTAGTCCCTAAACAGGAAAACGAGCCAGAGAAAGCTCTTGGCATATTTCACGATCTCCTTTTAATGATCGCGTAATCCCTCGCGGGATGAAGTCTGGCAACTGAACGGAGCTGAGTGTTTGAATGGCCGGACGCCCATCCTGTTGCCTATGTGGAGTTTTGTTCAGCAGATATATTATTCTCAGTGTGGCCCAGAGAGAGAGAAATATCTGCCTCGACCTAGGATTGAACTCACAGCCTTCTGATTGCGAGGCGAGAGCTCCACCTCTAGGCCACCGGCCCACTCAAAGCTCGCGGCAATATTTTCAGGGTAATCATTGGGCGAATGGTTTGTTCTTCCCGGGGGGGTGAGATACTAACACGCGGCAGCTCTTTCGCAAAGGACGCCGGGCTCAAACCAGCAAGCTGAATCGACCGGGGGGGATCTCCCCCCCGGGAAATGGATTGCCCTCCCCAGGGGCTGCATTCTGCCCGAAGATGCCTCCAGCAGGTAAGTGGGGTACAGGTGACTTCCTTTGCCATCCGTGTCCAGAATGACGTATCTGGCCAGCGGCCGTCCTTTGCTGTCGACTTGGATCCTGTGACTGAAGCCGGCAAAATCCAGATTTCTGACATGGTGATTTATGGTTGTTCCGGAAAGTTCAGAATTTTGGGGCTGGGCTACCTTGGCTAGGACTTTGGCCAGCAGGTAGATGGCATCGTAGATGGTGCCAAAAAGTGGAGTGACCTGCAGAGGAAATAAAGCCAGGACAACCGGTTTTTAGGTATTTATTTCATTCGTCCATATCGCACGTTTGTTATTTCTATAAACCACTCAAGGTGGCAAATACCAACGCACCTTTCTCCACCTGTTTTCTCCTACAGCAGGGGTGTCCAAACTTGGGAACTTTAAGACTTGTGGACTTCAACTCCCAGAATTCCCCAGCCAGCTGGGGAATTCTGGGAGTTGAAGTCCACAAGTCTTAAAGTTCCCAAGTTTGGACACCCCTGTCCTACAGCAACGAGCCCGTGAGGTGGGTTGAGCTGAGAGAGAGGGGAACTAGACAAAGGACCCCAGCTGGCTTTCATGGCTAAAGTGGGACTAGAACTCACCGTCTCCTGGGGATTCACCCAAAGTCACCCAGCAAGTTTTCATTCCAAAGGCAAGACTAGAACTCACCGTCTCCTGGTAATTGACCCAAAGTCACCCAGCCAGCTTTCCAGCCAAAGCAGGACTAGAACTCACCATCTCCTGGTGATTGGCCCAAAGTCACCCAGCTAGCTTTCCTGGCAAAGTAGGACTAGAACTCACTGTCTCCTGGTGATTGGCCCAAGGTCACCTAATGCCTTAAGGCAGAGCTAGAACTTCCTCTCCTGCTTCCTAGCCGGAAGCCTTAACCACTTCACCAATGATAGTTATTAGGTTCCTATCAATCGGCATAATGGGGCGGGGGGAGAACATGGTAGAAAGACCACCGATTAGTTTATCCTGGCTTAATTTCAGTGGCTGGGCCTAAAGGAATATTGCTTGGGCCATGGTACCGATCCATCGAGATTGGTTAGTTTCTGCCTGGAGCTACCGTGCGAATGTAGAAAAGACACGATTTCTATAACCAGGTTAATTGTATTGTGTGAAGGCAACCAGGTTGAAAATTCGCTAGGACTACGGCCTCCGCGCGAATATTTTACGGCTGCACACAGAATGCAGGACTTCAAGGTAGTGTTAGCCCTCGACTTACAGCCGCTCATTTAGAGGCCATTTCAACTTACAACGGCACTGAAGAAAAGGACTTATGACCGTTTTTCACATTTATGACCGTTGCAGCATCCCTGTGGTCACACGATCAAAATTCGCACACTTGGTTACTGACTGGTATTTCTGACGATTGTAGTGTCCCCGGGGTGTGTGTGATGTCATACGATCTCCTTTTGCGACCTTCTGGGAAGGTCGATTCACTTAACAACCGTCTTACTAACGTAACCACTGCAGCGATTCACTTAACAACGGTGGCAAGGAAGTTTGCAAAACGAGTCAAAGCTCACCTGCCTCGCCTTAGCATCATAAATGTTGGGGCTCGATGGTGGTCATAAGTCGAGGACTACCTTTCATTGAGACTGACCTGTTCTGGTTCCAAATCGGCTTTTATTTCTCCTTGTTCTTTGGCCGCTCGGAGAGCTTCGTAGAAAGTCCATTCTCCAGGCTGCAAGGTAATTGTCAGCACCGCGTCGTAAGCCTTCCGGAAGGCTCCGTCGTTTCCCAGGAGGAAGTAGGAATGGTTCCCGTCGGGGAGGCTGTAGAAGAGCGTGTCGTAGGGCAGGAAGACGTACCTGCCGTCTGCCAGTCCGAGTTCCTGAGCTTTGCTTAGGAAGGTCGCTTGGTCTTCCCCTCCGACGAGAGCAGACGCCATGCAGAGGAGAAGGACTGGGGGTGGGGGGGGAGGAAAGGAAGGGGTTAAAACTTTCAGCTTACACAGGAAAGGAAGGGAGACGCATAAAGCTACTGGGTTAAAATACAAACATGGTTAGAGAAAATGATACATCAGCCCGTAGAATTTAAGCCAGAGGTATTTTTATTGGGTATTCTCCCAGAGAAATATAGTACTCATACTTGATTGTACAGATAATAACAGCAGCTAGAATTGTATTTGCACAAAATTGGAAAACAGATCAAATCACATCGGAAGGGGAAGTAATAAAGAAGATATTAGATTATGCAGAAATGAACAGGTTGACGCTGAGAATAAAGGACAAACGTCCACAAGAAAACCACCAGGATCAGAGAGCACCAAGGAACCCGAGCTCCAAAATAGTTGCCTCCATGGAATCTTAAAAGGTTTTCCAAGACGTTGAGATGTTGGTGGAACCTGGTCTGTCTCCCTTTTGCTAGCTTCCCATCCAGATGACTTCCCCGCTTACCTTTGATGCTTCCAGCAGCTTCTATCTTGCTCCAAGCCTCTTCTACTTTTCCCGTTTCCGTCCCGGTGGTTGTAACAAGAGCCATGGGTAGCCCGTGGCTTCTGAGGACGCTAGCCAGCTTCTGGGCTGTGTCCACCCAAAGGTCCCCCTTGGAAGAGATGATGCCGACGTGAGCCCAGTTGAAATATCTCAACACGTCAAGGAGGACAGTAGCCGCAGAAGGCAACATCCTGATAAACCACGGTTGGTTAGTTGGCTTATCCAGGTCATCGTGTAGACAGGCCCAAGATAACATGGGTTTGTTCCAACCTTGGGCTAGCAACGAGGAAGCCTCACAATAGCTAGGATTCAACGGTCCTATGAATGCTGACCAGTTCTTGGAGGAGTCAACCAATCTAGCCATTGCTTCCCAAGTCTGGAGATCTTCCTCCAACAATACGTAGTCCAGTGCATGGACCGCGACGAGGGAAGGATCCTTCTTGATCCTCTCCATAGCTAGTTGAGCGGCAACTTCAGGCAGGGCGTTGGTGAAGAAGTTAGAGGACCAAGGTCCCACCAGAGCGACTGTAAGGGCCGGGCAACGGGCTGGAGAAAGCATCAGGACCATCCCTAAGATGATACCTCTGTGAAGGTCCAAGAGGATCCAAGAGGACCAGGTGGCATACGAGGAGAAGACAAGTTTCCCGGTCATTGCATTCCCTGCTCAGGAGGCCACGACAATCATCGGTAAGGATGGGCAACCTGTTGTAGGGGAGGAGAGGTTAAAAGGCGGGACTGAGAGATTCACGTTGGATGTCTCGACTTACAGCAGTTGGTTTAGTGATCATTCAAAGTTACAACAGAATGGGGAAAAGGGAATTATGACCATTTTTTAATCTCTCTCAGTCTCTCTCTCTCTCTCATCCTCTCTCTCGCATTCTCTTTCTCATTCTCTCTGTCACACACACTCTCACACACTCTCTCATTCTCTCTTCTCCTCTATCTCTCTCATTCTCACTATGAAACATTCTCTCTCTCAGTCTCTCTCTCTCTCTCACTCTCTCACTCTCTCTCTCATTCTCTATCTCTCATTCTCGCTATAAAACATTATCTCTCTATCATTCGCTTTCTATTCCCTCCATCTCTCATTCTCTCTCTCATTCTCATTCTCTCTTTCTCATTCTCTCTCATTTTCTCTCATTCTCTCTCTCATTCTCTCCCTCTCTCATTCTCTCTCTCTCATTCTCCCTGTCTCTCATTTTCTCATTCTCTCTCTAATTCTCTCCCTCTCTCGTTGTCTCTCATTCACTCTCTCATTCTCTCTCTCTCATTCTCTGTCATTCTCACTATAAAACTTTCTCTCTCTCTCATTATCTCCCTCTCTCATTCTCTCTCTCATTCTCTTTCTGTTTCATTCTCACTATAAAACATTCTCTTTCTCTCATTATCTCCCTCTCTCATTCTCTTTCTCTCATTCTCTCTGTCTCATTCTCAATCTCTCATTCTCACTATAAAACTCTCTCTCATTCTCTCTCTCTCTCATTCTCTCTCTCTCATTCTCTCTCTCATTCTCACTATAAAACTCTCTCTCATTATCTCCCTCTCTCATTATCTCCCTCTCTCATTCTCTCTCTCATTCTCACTATAAAACTTTCTCTCTCTCTCATTATCGCCCTCTCTCATTCTCTCTTTCTATTTCATTCTCACTATAAAACATTCTCTCTCTCATTATCTCCCTCTCTCAATCTCACAATTCTCTCATTCTCTCTCTCTCATTCTCACTATAAAACTTTCTCTTATTATCTCCCTCTCATTATCTCCCTCTCTCGTTCTCTCTCTCATTCTCACTATAAAACTTTCTCTCTCTCTCATTATCGCCCTCTCTCATTCTCTTTCTGTTTCATTCTCAGTATAAAACTTTCTCTCTCTCTTATTATCTCCCTCTCTCATTCTCTCTCTCTCTCATTCTCACTATAAAACATTCTCTCCCCCCTCCCTCCCCCCTCTCATTCTCACCATCCCTTCTGCCTGTTTTAACACCACCTTATTTCCCCTTTCTTTTCTCCCTCCCTCCTTCTCTACTTCCTTCCTTCCTCCTCTCCTTCCCCTTCCTTCTTCCCTTACCTCTCTCTTACTCTTGCTCTTGCTCTTCCTCTTCCCCTTCCTATCCTCTCTCCTTCTCTTTCTCTCCCTTCCATCCTCCTCTCCTTTCCTCTTTCTTCTTTCCCCCATCTTCCTTTCATTCTCTCCTCCTCTCTCACCACTTACCAAATTCTTGAGTGGCCTTGTCCAAAGTTAGGGATATCACGACACAGAAAAACCACAATATTCAGGCTGCGTCTGTTTGATGGACGTCCTCTTTTTCCTTTTAAAAAAAGAAAATAATTGAAAGAAAATAATTCTAGAAAAATGACTTTGCAAGTGACCTCTCTCTCTCTCTCTCTCTGAAAAACTGGCACTTTTCCGCCACAATGATTGGAGTTATGAAGTAGATGGAAGATTTGGTACCAAGGAGATTTTTCCCCTTGAGATTTACCATTAATGCTTCATTGGAAGAGCATGTATTATTTTGGCAGTAATATTATGGGATGCAGGAGTTTTGTTTAGTCCTCCTTGTTTTTCCATTTTTATCCCACTTCTTTAAAAAGGATACAGCAGGTTAGACAGACTGATGCAGTTTGCTCAGGGGTGAAACACTACCAGTTTGCTACCGGTTGGGTGAACTGGTAGTAAAGATACCAGCTGTTCACCCAAACCAGTAGTAAAATGATGCCACCATTTGGGCTAACTGGTAGCAAAGATACAAGCTGTTCACCCAAACCAGGAGTAAAAAAATGCTACCGGTTGGGGAAACTGGTAGCAAAGCTACCAGCTCTTCACCCAAACCAGTAGTAAAAAGATGCTACCGGTTGGGCAAACTGGTAGCAAAGATACAAGCTGTTCACCCAAACCAGTAGTAAAAAGATGCTATCGGTTGGGCAAACTAGTAGCAAAGATACCAGCTGTTCACCCAAACCAGTAGTAAAATGATGCCACCATTTGGGCTAACTGGTAGCAAAGATACCAGCTGTTCACCCAAACCAGTAGTAAAAAGATGCTACCGGTTGGGCAAACTGGTAGCAAAGCTACCAGCTGTTCACCCAAACCAGTAGTAAAAAGATGCTATCGGTTGGGCAAACTAGTAGCAAAGATACAAGCTGTTCACCCAAACCAGTAGTAAAAAATGCTACCAATTCGGGCGGTAGCAAAGATACAAGCTGTTCACCCAAACCAGGAGTAAAAAAATGCTACCGGTTGGGCAAACTGGTAGCAAAGATACAAGCTGTTCACCCATACCAGTAGTAAAAAAATGCTACCGGTTGGGCAAACTGGTAGCAAAGATACAAGCTGTTCACCCATACCAGTAGTAAAAAGATGCTACCGGTTGGGCAAACTAGTAGCAAAGATACAAGCTGTTCACCCATACCAGTAGTAAAAAGATGCTACCGGTTGGGCAAACTGGTAGCAAAGATACAAGCTGTTCACCCAAACCAGTAGTAAAAAGATGCTACCGGTTGGGCAAACTGGTAGCAAAGATACAAGCTGTTCACCCAAACCAGTAGTAAAAAGATGCTACCGGTTGGGCAAACTGGTAGCAAAGATACAAGCTGTTCACCCATACCAGTAGTAAAAAGATGCTACCGGTTGGGCAAACTGGTAGCAAAGATACAAGCTGTTCACCCAAACCAGTAGTAAAAAGATGCTATCGGTTGGGCAAACTGGTAGCAAAGATACAAGCTGTTCACCCAAACCAGTAGTAAAAAGATGCTACCGGTTGGGCAAACTAGTAGCAAAGATACAAGCTGTTCACCCAAACCAGTAGTAAAAAGATGCTATCGGTTGGGCAAACTAGTAGCAAAGATACAAGCTGTTCACCCAAACCAGTAGTAAAAAGATGCTACCGGTTCAGGTGAAACGGTTTTTCCGACAATCAACTGCCCCGCACGATTTAGATTAGCTAGAAATCAGGATTTCCTGCTTTCCAGCTAATCTAAATTGCGTGACGCAGCGGATTCCCCCGCCCCCTCCTCGCTCTTCGCTTACCTCGCCATTTGCTTACTCGCTTGCCAGGTGCGCTTGGTAGCAGACTCCGCCCACTCGCCCAGACATCATTTTGACACTCTGCGCATGCGCGGAAGATCCTGTGCATGCACGGAGGTGGCCCGTGTGAGCGAAGCGAGCAAGCGCGCTCATATTGGTACCGAACCAATAGCAAAACAAGTAGATTTCACCCCTGAGTTTATTTATTTATTTGTTTGTCCCCTGACTTTTTAATTATTTTTACAAACAACCCATGGTGATTGACCTATTCGACGTATCTTCCTCCTTTGTCTTCCTCATAGCAACAGCCCTGTGAGTTGGTTAGTAATCTCTACAGTAGGGGTGTCAAAGTCAAGGCCTGCAGGCCGCATCCAGCCCACAATGTGGTCGGATCCAGTTCGTGCGGCCCTCCTGGAAATGGTAAGGGGCCAGCCTGCATCACTTCGGCCCGGGCCATTCCATCCTGGGGAGCGCACATGTGCGCAGGAAGATGTGGGCACACACATCGCTTTGCTTGGCCCACACCATCCCGGCAGGCACTTGTGTGCACAGGATGTGGGGGCATACACATGCACTGTCCCGGCCCACCCCATCCCAGCTTGCACATGTCCTTCTGTGTGCAAGCCCACTTGCCGGGATGGCATAGGCTGGGCCTGTGCACACTTTTTCCCACCGCCTCCTGCGCATATGCATATCTACCAGGATGGGGTGGGCCGAAGCAACGTGGGCTGGCCCCTTACCAATTCCAGAATAGCTGTGTGGGCAGGATCCAAACACACCATGGGCCAAATCTGAGTTTGACACCCCTGGTCCAGAGGTGGGTTCATACCAGTTCGGCCCAGTTTGGCCAAATAGATAGTAACTTGGCGGCCTGGGTCGCTGGAACCGGAAGTGACCCGGGCCTGCCACACGCCCGAACCGGTTCTCTTACACCGGCGTTTTTCAGTTCTGCGCATGCAAAGACCGATTTCCATTGCAAAGATTCATTTCGTTCCCAGTTTTTTAGGTTTTGTGCATGCACAGACCTTTTTCTTTGCAAATACGAGCAAAGTGAGCATGCAGGAGCAAATTTTTTGCCTGCACCAAACCGTGGTCAACAGTAAAACCTCTGCATGGGCTTCGCGTACTGTCTTTGCCTGAAAAACCCTTAAAATAAATCCAGAATTTCTAGGCAGGGTTTCGAAAGGAAAATGCGAAGCTTTGCTTTCTAATTCCCCCCCCCCCCCCCTCTGTTGGACAGGGTGTCTTTGCAAATGACAAGGGGACTAACTTGACTAAGGCATTAATTTGTGAGGGAAAGAACAAGTCAGAGCTTGTTCCTCCTCCTTCAATCATCCACCGGGAAAAAAAAAATGCTGAGCGTAGAAAGCGGCAAATCAGAGCCAAGGGGAATATTCATAAAAGTTTGCATCTTCTTCCGTGTTTGGCCTCTGCCAAGCAGGGACTCATTAGCAGAAATGCTAACCAGATGGCCAGTTAGCAAATTGGGTTTGGGGGCCCCTCTAAAGCAGGGGTGTCAAACTGGATTTCTTTGAGGGCCGAAGGAATTGTCCTCCGTGGGCCAGCCAGGGAGTGGGGGGGGGAGGAAGATGGGACAGACGCAGGGGTGGATTCCAGCCTGCATTTCTGCCAGTTCGCTCGTGCGCGTGTTCTGTGCATGCGGAGAACTGAAAAAGAAGGTGGCGGCACCAATGGCACCAACCGAAGAACTGGTTTGGGGGCGTGGCAGGCCTGGGTCGCTGCCGGGCCGAACTGCCGGGCCGAAATGGTAGGAACTCACCACTTGACGGACACCTCCTGCAGCACTCTGCCAGCCAAAACAGGGAGCAGGAGGGGGGGTGGGGGGGACATGTCCTCAATTTTGGCCTGGACAGCCTCCTGCAACACCCTGCTGGCCAAAGCGGGATGTGTGTGGCCCCCCTGAGGCCCCCTGTGCCCCGTTTTGGCCAGCAGGGTGTCACAGGATGCTGTCCAGGTCAAAAATGGGGCATGTGTAGCCTCTCCGTGCCCCCCCACCCCGTGGCCCCCTGTGCACCATTTTGGCTGGCAGGGTGCTGCAGGAGGCCATCCAGGCTGAAAACGGGGCACATATGACCCTTCCGTGGTCCCCCTGTGTCACCCCTTTGCCCCGTTTTAGCCAGCAAGGTGTCACAGGAAGCTGTCCAGGCCAAAAGGGGGGCATGTGTAGCCCCTCCATGCCCCCCCCCCGGAGACCTCTTGTGCCCCATTTTGGCCGGCAGGGTGCTGCAGGAGGCCGTCCAGGCTGAAAACGGAGCATGGGGGGGGGGGCACTCACACAGCTTCCCACGCGCCATTTTCTCTAGCAGAGGCACTGTGGCCCAGTCCTTTGCTATTTCCAGGCGGGCCCCGTGGCCCAGATCTAAGCACCCCACGGGCCAGATGTGGCCTGTGCACCTTGATGTTGACACCTAAAGTTCCCATGTCTGTCATCTACAACTGAGGCCAGGAATTTCCAAAATCATTGGACCTGGGTATGTCTAGTTTAATGAAAAGAAGGACTAGGGGAGACATGATAGCAGTCTTCTAATATCTCAGGGGTTGCCACAAAGAAGAGGGAGTCAAACTATTCTCCAGGGCACCTGAGGGTAGAACAAGAAGCAATGGGTGGAAACTAATCAAGGAGAGAAGCAACTTAGAACTGAGGAGAAACTTCCTGACAGTTAGAACAATTAATCAGTGGAACAGAAGTTGCCTCCAGAAGTTGTGAATGCCCCAACACTGAGAGTCTTTAAGAAGATGTTGGATAGCCATTTGTCTGAAACGGTATAGGGTTTCCTGCCTAGGCAGGGGGTTGGACTAGAAGACCTCCAAGGCCCCTTCCAACTCTGCTATTGTATTGCATTGTATTCTATTCTATTCTATTCTATTCTATCTATCTATCTATCTATCTATCTATCTATCTATCTATCTATCATCTATCTATCATTTATCTAGGCAGGGGGTTGGACTAGAAGCCCTCCAAGGCCCCTTCCAACTCTGGTATTGTATTGTATTGTATTGTATTGTATTGTATTGTATTGTATTGTATTGTATTGTATTGTATTGTATTGTATTGTATTGTATTCTATCTATCTATCTATCTATCTATCTATCTATCTATCTCTCTATCTATCTATCATCTATCTATCATTTATCTAGGCAGGGGGTTGGACTAGAAGACCTCCAAGGTCTCTTCCAACTGTGCTATTGTATTGTATTGTATTGTATTGTATTGTGTACTATGAATCCTTTCTTTCCCCTATTTTACTTCTGATTAAGGCCACCAGAGGGCGCTCTATCCCTAGAATAATATTTTGGCTTAATTTTTGCAAAAAAGATAAGGGAATTCTTCTCAACAAATAGGCACAGCGGGAAAGTACTTTAATTTTAGTGGGAATTATTTCATGGAGTGTTTGCACTTTAGGGTTGTGAACCAGAGGAGAAAGGAGGGGGAAGCGGGCTGTCTCTCATATTTACTTAACGGGCTGGCCATGTTTCTCTTCTCTTTTTCTCATCCGCTGCTTGCCGCCTCCCTAGGGTCGTCCGGATCTGCATTTGTGTTGTTTCCGACAAGCAAAGGAAGCCCGTTTCGCTTAATGATGGTCTGATTGGGTCTGCAAAAAATACAGGGAAAGGAAAATATGAGCCTGTTGGAGATGTTTTCATGAAAATGTCTAAGTTCCTTAATTCTTCCTAATAGAAAGAGGGACTAAGGGAGACATGATAGCAGTCTTCCAATATCTCAGGGGTTGCCCCAAAGAAGAGAGAGTCAAGCTATTCTCCAAGGCACCTGAGGGTAGAAGAAGAAGCAATGGGTGGAAACTAATCAAGGAGAGAAGCAAGTTGGAACTGAGGAGAAATTTCCTGACAGTTAGAACAATTAACCAGTGGAACAGCTTGCCACCAGAAGTTGTAAATACTCCAACACTGGAAGTTTTTAAGAGGATGTTGGATAACATCATTTGTCTGAAGTGGTGTAGGGTTTTCTGCCTAAGCAGGGGGTTGGACTAGAAGACCTCCAAGGTCCCTTCCAAATCTTTATTCTGTTAATTAATCACTGATGATGTTGATCAATGGTACGTAGGGTCTCCTGCTTGAGCAGGGGGTTGGACTAGAGCAGGGGTCACCAATCTTTCGGACCTCGGGGACCACTCAATTCATAATTTTAAATCCCGCCGACCACTAATATGATCTGCCTAATGACTGCCTGGGTGGGCGTGGCTAGGTTGTCATGTGACTAGGTGGGCATGACCAACTCAATGTCACTCACGTTGAGGGGCGCCTCACTGGCTTCTACTCGCCCCTCCCCTCCCAGCCCCTCCTTGCCTGCCTGTCCGGGCTCCTTAAGGCCCCAACAGGGAGCAGTTGCTGGAGCTAAGCAGCCCCCAGGAGAAAGAGTTGGCAAAACAGCTCAGTTCAAATTGGATCTGGCCGAGAAGGAGGCTCAGCAGAAGCACCTCACTGAGGACTAGGAGCATAGACTTTCCAAGCAGAGGCATGACCTGCGGGAGTGCAAGGCCAGGTACCGGCGCCTGGAGGCTCAGGGGGCTGAGATGGTCAGCCAGTTCCAGGCCATGATGCAGTCCCACTGGAAGGAGGCCCTCTGGCTCTTTGCCACCAGCGGTGCTTCCCTTCAGCCTTCGCCCAAAGCCCCCCACCAGGAGGCTGAAGCAGACCCCAAGTCAGAATTTCTGCCCCCCTCCGACCCCCACAAAAAGACCCCGAAGGGGAGACTCTCTGCAGCAACACAAGCGTTCATTGCACATATCCGTCCCAGGGGGCATAGTTTGAGGACCTCTGATTTAGTGCAATATTTAAAAAATGCAAATAATTTTTCTGCAGATCACCAAAAAAATTTCACAAACCACCAGTGATCCACAGACCGCCAGTTGGTGACCGCTGGACTAGAAGACCTCTAAGGCCCCTTCCAATTCTATTATTCTGTTAATGAGAGGTTGCAGACTTGGAGGAAATAAGCCATAATTTCTTTGGGGGTGGGGGTGGGGGGAAGTCACATTCACAAATATTGGTTTTTCGCCAGGAAGACCATTCCAGACTTCCCTCCCTAACTTCAAAGAGAATTCCAGCCTTAAATAGCCGCTGATTTCCCTGTTAACATCCTGGGTGCCCCTTTTATAAGCCTCTGGATTGATGGATGGTGACCTTTGTTGACCTTTGAAATCTTCCAAAAGCCTGCTTCCCATTCAGCAGTTGATAACCCTGGTCAAGAGTCCAGAAAGCTGAAAGAAGAATCCTTCAAACCCAACACTAAATTATAGTCCAGCGGCTCCGGTTTTGGTTATTTATTTCCCTTCTGTCACGACACGTTCAAAGACGAGTTAAGTGGGTTGGATCAGGATTCGTTCTCTTCCCTTCTTCCCATAAATAAATTTATTTATTTATTTTATTTAGTTTGTCGAACATAGACAAGGTAACAGGTATAAACACGGACATGAACAGAGGAAGTGAGTACATATAAAACGGACAAACAATCTCAATACATAATACTACACATATTCACTGCAGCCAGGATTGCTTTCGCACAAAACTGGAAACAAATCAACACACTCACGGATGAAACAATCATTAGAAAGGTACTCGATTGTGCAGAGATGGACAAAATGACCACGGAGTTAAAAGAAAGAGAAGAATCGGATTTCTATAAAAGATGGAATAGAATTTATAAGTGGCGAGAAAATAAGGTGACCAACTTTTTTACAATGAAAAGGAGGACAAATAAATTGGGGAAAAAATATTGTAAATAAAAGAAATATTTTATTCATTGCAACAATAATACACTAAAATATGATATATGCATAATAAAAACATTTGTAACATTTTATATTGTAATTATGCTTACATGCCTGTTAATTATTATTTAAATGAGTACTTTTCCATTGAATTAATATTTTTTGTCAATGTATCATCTTCTAACAATATATTGGAAATATCTGAACAAGAAATATCCTTCATATTGAATTTTACGGCAAGTGCTGCAGCTAGAGTGTCAACATTCAATCTCAATCTCAGTCTACTACGTGTGTATGTGCCGTGTCGTGTTTTGGTAAGAAGTAAACAAAGCCACTTGCATGCGACGCTCTCTCTCAAGGTCTCCCATGCGGAGCGCATGCGTCTCATAATTGCATCTTATACTGCACTATACCGAGCCTTGACAAATTGTCATGTCAAATACAAATACGTCACATAACGTCACATAGTCTTCAAATATCGAAAGGAGGACAGGAGGACACTTTTCGAGGGAGGACAAAACTTACAAAAGAAGGACTGTCCTTCCTAAAGGAGGACAGTTGGTCACCTTAGAGAAAAGAAAAGCCAGAACAGAAAATACATTTCTTTGTGGGTTTTTTTCTCTAAACTAGTATTGAATAAAAATTAACCAAAGTTACTAATTACTACCAAACATAAGAGGATGTTGGATAGCTATTTGTCTGAGACGGTATAGGGTTTCCTGCCTAGGCAGGGGGTTGGACTAGAAGACCTCCAAGGTCCCTTCCAACTCTACTATTGTATTGTATTGTATAAAATATTAACTACAACGTAAATATAATGGTGATATGAACAATTAATATTATTACAAGTGTTAGTATTACTGTCGTTTCATTATTAGAGACGTTAAAATCGACAGGAAGGCCATGGAGAATGGAGAACTATAAAGGCTAAACATAAATGCAGATACAGAAGGCTGTATAACTACTTTATATTGTTAAGTCCGTCTTGGTTTTTCTGTTGTTGTTGTTGTTGTGTTTTTCTTTCTGTTTTTAAAGGTAAAAATGTTTAATAAAAACTATTTTGGAAAAAAACCGAAGTGAGTACAAATAAATGGGGACAGTAGGGCAGAGACGGTAGGTACGCTGGTGCGCTTATTCATGCCCCCTTTAAGGACCTCTTAGGAATGGGGTGAGGTCCACGGTGGACAGTTTGAGGTTGAAGCTGTGGGGGGGGGGGGGTTTGAGGAAGTAACAACGGAGTCAGGTAGAGCATTCCAGGCGTTGACCACTCTCTTGCTGAAGTCGTATTTCCTGCCATCGAGTTTGGAGCGGTTTACTTTGAGTTTGCATCTATTGTATTATTGAGGGTGAAGCTGAAGTAGTCGTCGATAGGTAGGACGTTGTAGCAAACAATTTTGTGTACTACGCTTAGGTCAGACCATAGGCGGCATAGTTCCAGATTGTCTCAAGCCCAAAATTTCGAGCCTGGTCTCGTAAGGGATCCTGTTGTGAGCAGAGGAGTGGAGGACTCTTCTCGTGAAATACCTCTGGACCTGCTCGGTCGTATTAATGTCCGATATACAGTGTGGATTCCAGGCAGACGAGCTGTATCCGAGGATTGGTCTGGCAAAGGTTTTGTGTGCTCTAGTTAGCTGTACAATGTTACTGGAGAAGAAGCTTCTGCAAAATTAGGTTAACAACTGTTAATGCTTTTTTGGCAATGCTGTTACAGTGAGCTCTGGGGCTTAGACCGTTTGAGATGAGTACTCCTATACCAATGTCTTTGCCGGACAATTTTTGACCGTTTTTTTCAACTCTTGGCAAAGAAGGAAAGTGTGCAAGTCCAGCTTTTGCCTTCTCTGCTGGCTCAGAATCCAATTTTGCTTCTCACTTAACAGCCGCTCTCTCTCTCTCTCTCTCCGCACCGTCTCTTTTTCGTGGGTTGCAAAACAAACAAACAAGCAAACAAAGAATCTACGGCTTATCCAAGCCAGCATCTCAGGGGTTTCGGTCACTGCCAGGCTAAATGAAGTCTCTTAAAGGAGGATTACAGGCTGAACCCCCCCCCCCCCCCGCCACTCAGTGGAATAGGAAATTCAAAGGGGGCAGTTTAGCGCCTCTCGGCTGTAATTAAGTTTCCGTAATGCTAATTTTCCTTTCTTTTGGCAAGGGACATAGAGAGAGTGGTTGGGTGCTCTGTTAGTCTGTCATCTCAGGAACCAAGCAGGTCTCTTCTGATAAGCTGAAAAAGAGAGCGCAGAGAAGTGGTAAGGAAGGTCTCCTTGAGCAGGCTGTATATACCCTATATACCCTACGAAGCTATGTGGGTATCTGACACTAACATTTGTGATACTTCTCACAACATGGAGAGAGAGAGAGAGAGAGAGAGAGAGAGGAGAGGAGAGGAGAGGAGAGGAGAGGAGAGGAGAGGAGAGGAAGGGAGGGAGGAAAAGTGTTAGGGAAAGAAAAAGAAAGTAAGAAAGAGAGAGAAAGAGAGCAAGGGAAAGACAGAGAGAAAAAGAGAAAGAAAAAGAAGAGAGAGAATGGAAGGAAGGACAGATGAAAAGAAGAAAGGAAAGGAAAACAGAAAGAAAAGAGAGAGCAAAAGAAAGGAAAGGAAGGAAGGAAGGAAGATTGGAGAAAGAGAGAAAGAAAGTAAAAGAGAGAGAAAGAGCAAGGGGAAGACAGAGATAGAGAAAAAGAAAAAGAAGAGCAAGAAAATGGAAGGAAGGACGGATGGAACGAAGAAAAGAAAGAAAAACAGAAAGAAAAGAGAGAGAGAAAGAGAAAGAAAGGTTAAGGAAAGAGAGAAAGAAAGTAAGAGGGAGAAAGAGAGGAAAGCAAAGGGAGAGAGAGAAAAAGAAAAAGAAGAGCGAGAGAAAGAAAGAGAGAACGAGAAAGAAAAAAAAGCAAGAAAGAAAAAGTGTTAGGGAAAGAGAGAAAGAAAGAGAGAGAGAGCAAGGAAAAGACAGAGATAGAGAAAAAGAGAAAGAAAAAGAAGAGTGAGAGAGGAAGGAAGGAAGGAAGAAAAGAAGGAAAAGTAAAAAAGAAAGAAGAAAAGGAAAGGAGAACGAAAAAGGAAACCGACCCACAGTGTTTAATTCAAAGTAACAGGAATTCAGGCGTGCAACTCGGAGGAGATTCTGACTTGCAGCTCTTTAAGCCAGTTGCACCCAGCCCAACAACGCTTGGAGGTCCAGGAACTTTTCCAGGGTGTGTGTGGCTATGGCCAGTCTGCACACACACACACACACACACACACACACACACACACATCTTTTTTAGGGTTTAAAGGCGGTTTCCACATTACGAAACCTCTTCGTGAGTCAAGGGGCCGATTCCTGGAAATTCCAGCTGCAAACCTCTTAAAACAGGCCCCGTGGGACAGAGAGAGAAAGAGAGAGAGAGAGAGAGAGAGAGAGAGAAGAAGAAGAGGAGGAGGAGGAGGAGGAGGAGGAGGAGGAGGAGGAGGAGGAGGAAAGAGAAGATTAGAGAAAGGAGCCAGGGTTTAAGGGTAACCTTACTCCATCCCTCCCCACCCGTCTTATGTAACTCCCTTCTTTGTGGTGGTGGCAGCCAGAGGGACGATCCAGTTGCAGCTGGAAAGACTTAACATGCCAGAAGGGAACAATGGCCGCCACTGCAGCTAAGCAGCTTAGGAGGATCGCCTTCCCTTTGCCACTTTGCCCTTCGCCAAAGTTCTCCTCTTACCTGAGCTGCTAACCTAAGATTTATTTCGGCAAAGGGAAAAGTAAACATACCTGCCCCAGGATAAGGTTGCGGGATCCAATTTGAGCTGGTTCCCTGGGGACCAAAGCTTTATCCCACCCTGAGGGCAGGGACAAGAAGCAACGGATGGAAACTAATCAAGGAGAGAAGCAACCTAGAATTAAGGAGAAATTTCCCAGCAGTCAGAACAATTAACCAGTGGAACAGCTTGCCACCAGAAGTTGTGAATGCCCCAACACTGGAAGCGGAGGTGGTCCCTATTTTTCTATTTGCATTTTTTACATGCTTTCGAACTGCTAGGTTGGCAGAAGCTGAGACAAGTCACGGGAGCTCCCTCCGTTACGCGGCGCTGGGGATTCGAACCGCCAAACTGCCGACCTTTCTGATCGACAAGCTCAGTGTTTTAGCCACTGAGCCTCCGCATTCCTTTTTGAGCCCCCAAAACCCGGAAGAATCAACTTTTGGTCCCGGTAACCAAGCCAAATTGGATCCTACAAAATTCATTATTTTTCCCTTCGGCTTTCATTTTATTTTATTTTTTAAAAATGAACGTTTGTCATTATTGCTTACAGTGATGTTATCTGTTTTGAGGCCCAAGGAAGGGGAACGTTCAGCACCGTTAAAACATTTGGACAGAATGTCCTGCCCCTCCTGATTCCAGATGTTGTTAGATGTTTCTTCGGCTTTCTCTCCAAATCCTTCGGCCGTGCATGTCTCATCTTCTCTATGGAAATAGTCCATCATTCAGGTCACGGTTGTCTCCGGGATGCACTTGGATGAGAAAACGAAACGTTTTCAAAATAGCAATAGCCCGTAGACTTATATACCGCTTTGCAGTGCTTTCCAGCCCTCTCTAAGCGGTTTACAGAGTCAGCCTCTCAGAGTCAACCACCACAGCTCGCTCCTTCCTTCCTTCCTTCCTTCCTTCCTTCCTTCCTTCCGTCCGTCCGTCCGTCCTTCCTTCCTTCCTTCCTTCCTTCCTTCCTTCCTCTCTCCCTCCTTCCTTCCTAAAAGCACTTAGACTTTCCCCCAACAATCTGGGTCCTCATTTGACCCACCTCGGAAGGACGGAAGGCTGAGTCAACCTTGAGCCCATCAGGATCGAACTTCCTAGCTGTGGGCAGAGTTAGCCTGCAGTACTGCATTATAACCACTGCAACACCACTCCCTCCCTCCCTCCCTCCTTCCCTCCTTCCTTCCTTCCCAATAGACTTACATACCACTTCGCAGTGCTTTTACAGTCCTCTCTAAGCGGTTTACAGAGTCAGCCCTTTGACTCTGTCAGACCCCAACAATCTGGGTCCTCATTTTACCCACCTCGGAAGGACGGAAGGCTGAGTCAACCTTGAGCCCATCAGGATCGAACTTCCTAGCTGTGGGCAGAGTTAGCCTGCAGTACTGCATTTTAACCACTGTGCCACCACGGCTCACTCCTTCCTTCCTTCCTTCCTTCCTTCCTTCCTTCCTTCCTTCCTTCCTTCCTTCCTCCCTCCCTCCCTCCCTTATAACAGCTGAGATCATTGGCCAGTTAGCAATGCAGCTAGTTCCCGACTTACAACAGTTTGTTTAGTGACTGTTCAAACAGCACTGAACAAAGGGACTGATGACCGTTTTTCACACTTAACAACCGTTGCCGCCTCCCCATGGTCACGTGATCGAAATTCAGCTGCTTGGCAACTGACTCGTATTTATGACGGTTGCAGTGTCCCCGGGGTCACATGATCCCTTTTTGCGACCTTCGGACAAGCAAAGCCAACGAGGAAGTCAGGTTCACTTAACAACCGTGTTGCTAACTTATCAACTGCAGTGATTCCCTTAGCAACAACGGGAAGGAAGTTCGCAAAGCAGAACGAAACTCACTTAACGCCTGTCTCGCTTGGCGGCATAAATTCTGGGCCTCCGCGTTGATCGTACGTCGAGGACTAACCATGTTTACCAATAAAAAGGTACCCACGGGCGCTCTTTGGAGGGGCGGGTTGCAGAGATCCTGAACGAGGAATATCAAATAGCAGCGATGAGCTGTAATAAAATGGGAGGAAGAACCGACAACTTTTTTGCCGTGGGAATTTGCTTGGCATGACTCGGCGCGCAAGAGCTTAAAGCCGGAGAAAACGTGGCGCATGCCAGGAATGTGTATTGTTGCACGATTGCGCAAGGTGGAGAAACAAAAATCTGGATCTTTCTTTTCTGCTTTGGAAACTGAACCTGGGGCTCCTTTTACTGCCTTTTTCTCAGCGGAGAGAAGGAAGTAACCACTGAGGAAAAGGCGAGAACGGGGCACTCGAATTTCCAGGACAAAAAACATTTCGGTAGCACAGGGTGGTATTAAGTGACTCTCGGCTTTCACGGTTTTGGCTGGTCAAAGATAGTAAGGAAGGGATTGGAATTGGATGCTCTTTGGTTTCTATTGTGGCCCGCCAGCGGCCAGTGGAGCTGGTGGCAGATTCGGACAGTGAGGAGGTTGGGGAGGAACATGGGCCAGTCCCGGAGTCTGGGGAAGGCTCTGAGGAGGGCTCTGTGTCGGAGGCAGAGACGGGGCCAGGGCCGTCTGACAGTTTTCAGCTGCCTTCGGAGTCTGACATCAGTGAGGCAGAAGAACAGCTGGAGCCTGTTCCCAGTGTGCGCATGCGCAGAGTTGCCAGAGGAAGGGAGCAGCTAAAGAACAGGGGTCGACTTGGGAGTAAGGCCACAGGTGGACACTGAATGGCCCCTCCCTTAGGAAATAAAAGAGGAGCGAAAGGGGAGTGGGCTTTTGCAGAAAACAATTCGTTCGGTTGTTAGATTTGTTTCAGGAGTGTGAAGATCTGTCCGTGAATCCCAGAGACTCTGTGCCAAGTCTTTCTTGCACAGCACCTCATTTGAACAATATTTACATGGCAGCTTTACAAGCTAGATAAGGTCTGTGGTCATAAATATTCCTTCGAAAGACTGTTTACCAGGCCTTGGCTGAAGGTGAATGAGAGGAATTCACATTCGTCTAATAAAAGAGGTTTTTGTCGGGACCAGGAATCTGCTTCCTGCTTTTTGGGGAAGCCTCGCTCAGAACAGTTTTGGTCTGACAGGCAGAAACTCAACAGGTGCAGCTAGGCACTGTGAGGTCACTGCTCTGCCCAGATAGACTCTGACAGGGAGCAAAGGTGAAGTACATTGATAAAGCAGGATAAAATGTGAATTAAAATATAAGAATAAGACGTGGCAAGAGGGAAAGATAAAAAGCCCGCTTGTAAGCCGTGTAAAAAAACAGGAAAATGTCATAAGCCCTAAACCACAGAAGTCCAGTAAAGGTTCCAGTAAAAGTCCTTATGTCAAAAGCCCAAAATTCAGCTAAAGTTCGTATAGAGCAGGGGTGTCCAAACTTGGGAACTTTAAGACTTGTGGACTTCAACTCCCAGAATTCCCCAGCCAGCAGAGCTGGCTGGGGAATTCTGGGAGTTGAAGTCCACAAGTCTTAAAGTTCCCAAGTTTGGACACCCCTGAGTTAAGCCATCAAAGGTCACGTTGTCCCGTTGACACCGCACAAGGCAACCCAAGAGAGAGACCGGATAGGTGAAGTTGGGGCATGGATGGAGAGATGAACACACATCTTGGCACAACCACAGAGGCCTCTACCAGCTCCGTCCATGCCGGACGAGAGGCATCAAGCTGCGACGTTAAGCTTTGATGCCTCTCGTCCGGCATGGACGGAGCTGGTAGAGGCCTCTGTGGTTGTGCCAAGATGTGTGTTCATCTCTCCATCCATGCCCCAACTTCACCTATCCGGTCTCTCTCTTGGGTTGCCTTGTGCGGTGTCAACGGGACAACGTGACCTTTGATGGCTTAACTCAGGGGTGTCCAAACTTGGGAACTTTAAGACTTGTGGACTTCAACTCCCAGAAGGAGTTGAAGTCCACAAGTCTTAAAGTTCCCAAGTTTGGACACCCCTGGTATAGAGACACGTAGTCAGTACCTATGGCCCAAGACGAAAGGAGAAGACAAAATCTGTGTATAAGGCTTCTTTCCTCAAGGTAACCAATAAGAAATGAGTTAAGTATTTCCGTGTTACGCTGTCTTTGAGAATGTATAAGAATGCGTGCTTCGATAATGAAGCTTGTTCAGAACTTGCAATGCTAGCCATGGGCTAGCCTTCTGAAGCTGGCTGCCAAATAAACCTCTCCTTGAATCCCGAGATGTCTCAGCCCTGTCATTTTCTGCAACATTATATTATCATATCATATCATATCCACATCAGATAATAACATAACATTACATAAAGATAAAGCAATGTCATGTAATATATTATTAGATTAGATTACATTAGATATATCATAAAATAAACAGAAACAAAGTCATGTAATGTAATATTATACATAATATAATAATATTACGATTTATATTTTATCTAGTTTCCTAGTACGATTTATGTTGATGCTATCACTAAGTGTTGTATCTTATGACTTATGAGGAATGCATTTTTATGATGACTATTCATAAAACGATTCATCGTTTCCCAGTTTAGAAACAGAAGAAGAAAAAAATACAAAAACAAATACAAAACAGATAAAAACACAAACAACGTAACAGTATAATAGACTTTTACAGCTTTCCATATCAGCATATGTATCCTGCTTTTCTGGTTTACTATTCAATTATTGCCTTTTCGTAGTTTTTAACAATCCTAATGATAATGTGATAATTATATTATAATCTAGTAGTAAAGTACATGTAATCAAATTTTACATGTATACATTTTTCTTCATAGTATATTCTATAATTTTCAAATATATTCTATAACTTTCAATAATTTTATATCTATCTTCTATTCTCTAGCCACTTGTACAGTCTACTCCAAATTTTATAATAGTCTGATTCTTCTCTTTCTTTTAACTCCATGGTCTGTTCTGTTCTGTTCTATTCTATTCTGATTCCTTATTCTATTCTATTCTATTCATTTAATTCCTATTCTATCCTATCCCATTCCATTCCATTATTCTATTCTATTCTATTTTCCTATTCCTATTCTTCTATTATGAATCCTATTCTATTCTATTCTATTCATTTAATTCCTATTCTATCCCATTCCATTCCATTATTCTATTCTATTCTATTTTCCTATTCCTATTCTTCTATTATGAATCCTATTCTATTCTATTCATTTAATTCCTATTCTATCCCATTCCATTCCATTATTCTATTCTATTCTATTTTCCTATTCCTATTCTTCTATTATGAATCCTATTCTATTCTATTCTATTCATTTAATTCCTATTCTATCCCATTCCATTCCATTATTCTATTCTATTCTATTCTATTCTATTCATTTAATTCCTATTCTATCCCATTCCATTCCATTATTCTATTCTATTCTATTCTATTCTATTCTATTCATTTAATTCCTATTCTATCCTATCCTATTCCATTCCATTATTCTATTCTATTCTATTTCTATTCTATTCTATATTATATTATTACATTACATT
The DNA here is from genome assembly GCA_029891615.1 of Natrix natrix natrix. Taxonomy (NCBI): domain Eukaryota; kingdom Metazoa; phylum Chordata; class Lepidosauria; order Squamata; family Natricidae; genus Natrix; species Natrix natrix. The sequence continues at coordinate 719,065 of JAKRSK010008526.1, read as the reverse complement.
AGATTATTATAATTATTCTATTTTATTATTCTGATTTATTTATTTATTGTATGTTATTTTGCATTCCTATTTTATTTTATTTAACTATTTTATTGTATTTTTCTATTTCTTTTTCTATTGTAGACTCCTAGACTCGGTCGCTGTGCTTTAAAGTTTCTTCTTCGCTCCCATAATGAGACAAGGAGAGCGAGGAAATAAGTGAGGAGGGGTCCAGAGAGGACATCTGAACCAGCCCTGCCTTTCATCGGGGTAAGCATGGGGGAGTGAATCGGTTCCTGTTTCAGCCGTTTGGTTTGGAACCAATTAAATTAAATCTGATTTAAAATGATTGTATTTGGTTGGAACTGATTCAGTCTGGGAATCCAAATCACATGCTCCAATGTCTAATTTGATAGGAACATGGGTGGCTCTGTGTGTTTACATCTGCCATTTGACAGATACGTCTTCTTCAAACTTCTTTTCTTTCTTCTCTTTCTTTTCTTTCTTTCTTTTCTTTTCTTTCTTTTCTTCATTTTCTTTTCTTTTCTTTCTTTTCTTCATTTTCTTTTCTTTTCTTTCTTTCTTTCTCTATCTTTCTTTCATCTCTATCTCTCTATCTTTTATCTATCATCTATCAATCATCTATCAATCTGTCTATCTTATCTATTATCTATATCTATTTAGCTATCTCTATCATCTCTCTCTCTCTCTCTCTCTCTTTCTTTCATCTCTCTTATCTATATCTATCTATCTATCTATCTCTATCTATAATCTCTCTCTCTTGTCTGTCTGTGTCTCTCTGTCTGTGTCTCTCTGTCTGTGTCTCTCTGTCTATCTGTCTCTCTGTCTCTCTCTCTCTCTCTCTATCTATCTATCTATATCTATATCTATATCTATATCTATATCTATATCTATATCTATATCTATATCTATATCTATATCTATATCTATATCTATATCTATATCTATATCTATATCTATATCTATATCTATATCTATATCTATATCTATCTATCTATCTATCTATCTATCTATCTATCTATCTATATATATATATATATATATATATATATATATATATATGTTGTACTTGTACTGATAAATAAATAAAGGAAGACTAGTATAGATCTATTTCGAGCTAATTAGCTCTTATCAGCTAGCCATACCTAGCTAGCCAGCTTTCATACAATCTGATTTCTACAGCCACCCATCTCAGCCAACAACTCGTTTCAACTAAAATACTAAAACATTTTAAAACAACAGTTCATACATTCCAACCCCTTCTTCACATGTTTTTTTTTTAATCTGGGCAGGCTCAAAATGTGTGTCGTTTTTTCCTCCCAAGTATTCAGCTGAGTGCCCAGCCTTATCTTTCTTCCCTTCCCAAATGAGACAGTTCCAGAAATTTATCGATGTCCAGTTTCCCTCCCTTGCCCCAAGTCACCCAGCTGGCTTTCATACCTAAATTGGGACTAGAACTCCCAGTCTCCTAGTGATTGGCCCAAAGTCACCCAGCTGGCTTTCATGCCTAAAGTGGGACTAGAACTCCCAGTCTCCTAGTGATTGGCCCAAAGTCACCCAGCTGGCTTTCATGCCTAAATTGAGACTAGAATTCCCAGTCTCCTAGTGATTGGCCCAAAGTCACCCAGCCGGCTTTCATGCCTAAGGCAGGACTAGAGCTCACAGTCTCCTGCTTTTGATCCTGGTGCCCTAACCACTAGGCCAAGCAAGGGTTGTGTTTGTTTTCATTTGGTCAGCCATCCAAAGTCCAAAGATCTGGTGGGCTGCGTAAATATAACTGAACGAAATGAATAAGTAATGTATGATGCCAAGCCAGCCAACTGGGGTTTAGTTAAGACTTCAGGGGTGTCCAAACTTGGGAACTTTAAGACTGGTGGACTTCAACTCCCAGAATTCCCCAGCCAGCTGGCTGGGGAATTCTGGGAGTTGAAGTCCACCAGTCTTAAAGTTCCCAAGTTTGGACACCCCTGAGTTAAGCCATCAAAGGTCACGTTGTCCCGTTGACACCGCACAAGGCAACCCAAGAGAGAGACCGGATAGGTGAAGTTGGGGCATGGATGGAGAGATGAACACACATCTTGGCACAACCACAGAGGCCTCTACCAGCTCCGTCCATGCCGGACGAGAGGCATCAAAGCTTAACGTCGCAGCCCGTTTCCAGAACCAGGTTCCCGCAACGGAACAATGGATGGTGAAATTGACAAGAGTTTGCGGAGATGGCAAAATGGGCTGTTTTAATTAAAGAAAAATTTTTTTTTGTATCTAGCTTTGTTTCCATTTGGAAAATCACTTCTGGACTTCGTTCTTATAACTGGAAAAAAAAAACAACCCAAAACTTTGATTTTAGGTTTGGCCGATTAGGATGTGTTCTTGCAGACGTTTCATTACCCAACTAGGTAACATCGTCAATGCTAGATGGGAGTGAGTTTTGCTCTGGTTATATACAAGGGGCTTGCTTGAAGAGAGCAAACCCCACTTCCTTTTAGCACTGATGATGTTATCTAGTTGGGTAATGAAATGTCTGCGAGAAAACCGCCAAGCTCAGACAATCATATTTAGAAATCTAAAGCAAAAGTTGAGGTGGCAACTTTCTTGTCTACTACTGCACTGAAAACATCAGAAATCATTATTTTTATTTCCTTTCCTCCTCTGTTCCATCCTTTCTTGCATCCTCCCTCCCTCCCTCTCTCCTTGTCTTTCTGTTATTGTTATTCCTTCCTTCCTCTCCTTCTGTACCCCTTCCCTTCCCCCTTCTTCCTTCCTTCCTCTCCTTTTATACCTTCCCTTCCCCTTTCCCCCTTCTTCCTTTCTTCCCTCCCTCTTTCCTTCCTCCCCCCCCCCCCCGTCTCTCTCTCTCTCTCTCCTCTTCCCTCTCTCCTTCCAACACTGGAAGTTTTTAAGAAGAGATTGGATAACTGTTGTCTGGGATGATATAGGATTTCCTGCCTTAGCAAGGGGTTAGACTAGAAGACCTCCAAGGTCCCTTCCAACTCTGTTATTCTGTTATTCCTCCTCCTCTCCTCTCCCCTTTCCTCCACTCCCCTCTTCTTTCTCCTTTCCTTTCTCCTTTCCTTTTCTTTCCTCTCCTTTCCTTTCCTTTCCTCCCCTCCCCTCTTCTTTCTTCTTTCCTTTCTCCTTTCCTTTTCTCCCCTCTTCTTTCTCCTTTCCTTTTCTTTCCTCTCTCCTTTCCTTTCCTCCCCTCCCCTCCTTTCTCCTTTCCTCTCCTCTCTCCTTTCCTCTCCTCTCCTCCCCTCCCCTCTTCTTTCTCCTTTCCTTTCCCCTCCGCTCCTCTCCTCTCTTTCCTTCTCAATTTTTGTTTGTGTTTCTACTTGAACTTACCATAAATTTAACAAAACCTTAAAACAAAGAGGAGCAGCCTGTCTTTGCAAAACCACATTAAAGAGGGGGAAAAAAAAGAACCGTTTCCATCTTTCGCCCTAGCCTTAAAATCAGCCCAACCTCGAACCCTGAAACTTCAAATGTAAGTTGCACGGGCCACACAAACCAGAGTCGTGTTTGGGATTAAGGCACATGTCCTCTTCCCGCGGTTGTGCACAAATGGGCCCAAGCGAGACGGCGTGGCAAACAAAGCATGCCTTGTCTGCAAGATCCTCCTTCTGTCTGGAGTGAGCCTGACATCTTCCCCACCTCCAGAGTTCTGCGCCCGAGAATGGCCGGTCCTTATATGGGGAAGCCTTAACTAGGAACACATCCCGTTTGTTTTGGAAATACATCCCTCTGTGGCATCTCCTGGTTTCCTGGGGGGAACTCCGTTGAGCGTGGAAAAGGTCACATCTGGAAAAACATGACTAGACAGGGATGGGGGGGGGGGAGAGACACACAAATGTGCAGGGTAAAAAAAATGTCAGGAAGACGCTAGCTGTGCTTGGCACAATCTCCCCTTTATCCGAGCAGGGAAATCCAGATATAATCAGAGGCCAATTGAAATTCAACAAAGAGGATTAGGGGCCTGGAGGCTAAAACGTATGAAGACCGGTTGCAGGAATTGGGCAGGTCTAGTTTAGCACTTAGACGTATATACTGCTTCATAGTGTTTTACAGGAAGGAAGGAAGGAAGGAAGGAAGGAAGGAAGGAAGGAAGGAAGGAAGGAAGGAAGGAAGGAAGGAAGGAAGGAAGGAAGGAAGGAAGGAAAGAGATAGATAACATTTAGACTTATATACCGCTTCACAGTGTTTTATAGGAAGGAAGGAAGAAGGAAGGAAGGAAGGAAGGAAGGAAGGAAGGAAGGAAGGAAGGAAGGAAGGAAGGAAGGAAGGAAGGAGAGATAACACTTAGACTTATATATGGCTTCACAGTGTTTTACAGGAAGGAAGGAGGGAGGGAGGGAGGGAGGGAGGGAGGGAGGGAGGGAGGGAGGGAGGGAGGAGACAGAGAGATAACATTTAGACTTATATACCGTTTCACAGTGTTTTACAGGAAGGAAGAAGGAAGCCAGGAAGGAAGGAGAGAGAAAGAGAGATAACACTTAGACTTATATATGGCTTCATGGTGTTTTACAGGAAGGAAGGAAAGAAGGAAGGAAAGAAGGAAGGAAGGAAAGAAGGAAGGAGAGAGAAAGAGAGATAATACTTAGACTTATATATGGCTCACAGTGTTTTACAGGAAGGAAGGAAGGAGGAAGGAAGGAAGGAAGGAAGGAAGGAAGGAAGGAAGGAAGGAAGGAAGGAAGGAAGGAAGGAAGGAGAAAGGAAGGAAGGAAGGAAGGAAGGAAGGAAGGAAGGAAGGAAGGAAGGAAGGAAGGAGAGATAACTTAGACTTATATATGGTTTCACAGTGTTTTACATGAAGGAAGGAAGGAAAGAAGGAAGGAAGGAAGGAAGGAAGGAAGGAAGGAAGGAAGGAAGGAAGGAAGGAAGGAAGGAAAGAGAGATAACAGACTTATATACCACTTCACAGTCTTTTACAGGAAGGAAGGAAGGAAGGAAGGAAGGAAGGAAGGAAGGAAGGAAGGAAGGAAGGAAGGAAGGAAGGAAGGAAGGAAGACGTTTCGCTTCTCATTCAAGAAGCTTCTTCAACTCTGACTGGATGATGAGGAATAGAAGGCTATCAATCCAATATAAATCCTTCCATCCTCCACTGTTCAGTCAGAGCTGAAGAAGCTTCTTGGATGAGAAGCAAAACGTCTTCAAAAGAAAAACCAGAAAGTCCAGTTGCCTCTTGAGGAAGCACCTTTGGCTACTGTCAGATAAGATCCTAAGCTACAAACTGTGATATATTATTATTATTTATTATTATTTATTCACATTTCTAAACCGCCCCCTCTCCCAAAAAGGGACTTGACTATAAACCAGGATTGCTAGGTAAAGATAGCAGAGTCACCAGACATTTGTCAAATGGAGAATACAGGCAGCCTTCGACTTACGGAGGGTTGTTTAATGACCATTGGAAATGACCAGCAAATTTTTAAAAGCTACTTAGAGCCCCATCCTCGAAGTTAGGACTGTCACAAACACAGAGGTGTCCACGCACACCTATGCCCCACAATCTCATGATCGTTTTTCGAGCACTGGGCAAACATTAACGGCGAGTGGCAGCATTCCAGGGGAGCGTGATTTCGATTTGCAATTAAATCCCTGTTGTGAGATTCGTTTACTTATTTGTTCGTCCTTTCTTTCTTCAATATTAAAGTCTAATCCCATTAACTCAGGAAAATTTCTTACGGCTTTGCTGGTTTTTACAGAATAACAGACTTGGAAGGGACCTTGGAGGTCTTCTAGTCCAACCCACTGCTCGTGCAGGAAGCCCTGTGCCATTTCAGACAGATGTTTGTCCAATCTCTTCTTAAAAACCAGCAGGTTTTACAACTTCTGGAGGCAAGTAGTTCCACTGATTAACTGTTCTCAATGTCAGGAAATTCCTCCTTAGTTCCAGGTTGCTTCTCTCCTTGATTAATTTCCATCCGTTGCTTCTTGTCCTGCCTTCAGGGGCTTTGGAGAACAGGTTGAAACCCACCCCCTCTTCTTTGTGGCAGCCCCTAGTCGTTCTTTTCATCAAATAAGACATACCCAATTCCTGTATCCGTTCTTTATAGCTATGACCAAAATCCGAATTTGCAATTTCTTCTGTTTCTTTCCCTCCATATATCAGAAATGCATTTAGCCTTCAACTTACAACCATACATTTAATGACGGTTGAAAGTTAGCACGGCAGTGAAAAAAGTGACTTGTGACCGTTTTTCACACTTACGACGGTTGCAGGATTTCCATAAATCACCTGATCCAAATCCAGGCACTGGGCAACTGGCATTCCCCACCATTCACCATTCATAACCTTCCCAGCCGGTTTCCCATAAGCAAAGACAAAGGGAGGAGAGTAGACTCACTTAACAAGGGCGGCCAAAAAAAAGGTCACAAAATGGAGCAAAACTGCAAAGACCAGCTGGCATGCCGGAAACCAGAAGAGAAGCTGGAGACGGCGCACATCAGGGGTGGGTTCCTGCCAGTTCTAAGCTCTTTTATAGAAGAGGTTCCACAAGTCTACCGTGCCGTTTAGAACCGGTTCCAGCTCCCTCCCCCCCACCTGTCCACACACCATCAAGATGAAGAGCGAGAGGAGGAATTCTGGGACTTGAAGTCCACAAATCTTAAAGCTGTCAAGTTTGAACACCCCTGGGTTTTTTTTTTCTAAAGGGTTAGGGGTGGAAGGGTCTTGTAACTTGACAGCTTTAAGACTTGCACACTTCAATGCCAGAGTTCCTGAGCCAACATGACTGGAGGAGGAATTCTGGGAGTTGAAGTCCACAAGTCTTAAAGCTGTCAAGTTTGAACACCCCTGAGGGGTTTTTTTTCTAAAGGGTTAGGGGTCCAAGGGTCTTGTAACTTGACAGCTTTAAGACTTGCACACTTCAATGCCAGAGTTCCTGAGCCAACATGACTGGAGGAGGAATTCTGGGAGTTGAAGTCCACAAGTCTTAAAGCTGTCAAGTTTGAACACCCCTGGTTTTTTTTTTCTAAAGGATTAAGGGTGCAAGGGTCTTGTAACTTGACAGCTTTAAGACTTGCGCGCTTCAAATGGCAGAGCTTCTGAGCCAACATTTTGGTTGCTAAGCAAGAGCGTTGTTAAGTGAGTTTCACCACATTTTACAAGTTGGCCACGCCCATCCAGTCACATGGCTGGCAAGCCACTCCCACATGGCCAGCAAGCCACTCCCACAAAGCAGGCCATACCTACAGAAGAGGTTCTAAAAAAAATTGAAACCCACCACTGGCGCCCATGCCCACAGAGAGGGCTCTGCATACCACCTCTGGCACGCATGTCATGAGTTTGCCATCACAGGACTATTATAACCACTTTCTGGCCAAAAACAGCCCGAAAAACAGCCTGAAAATGGCTCGAAAACAACCAAAAACGCCCCCAAAAAACCAGGCATGCACACTCCGGCCAGCTGGTCTTCTGATTTTCGGGCTCTGGCATGCATGCACATGCCAGAAACTCAAAGACCACCTAGCCAGCGTGCGCAAGCGCACTGGCCAGATTTCCAGCACTCCGGTGCATGCACATGTGTTACAGTTTGGGCACTTGGTGCCGAAAAGTTTCCCCATCACTGCCGTAGATTAAAATGTGTTGATGGGTTAATTTATGTCGTTTGAGTTCTAATCGCTAAACATTTTAGCCCTGCCTCCCGAACTCCCTACCCCGAGCGTGTTCCAGTTTTCTCAGTCTAAAAGTCAAAAAGTTAATGGGCTGCTGAGTTAAAAATATACTTGGGGGGGAAAATAACCAGTGAACTGTAATATGTCGCCATGAGCTCTGCTGAATTTTTGGCACCCAGTGTCAGCCGTGGGCGAAATGCCAGGTAAGGCATTGGGTGAGCATAAATGCCGGTCAAATAAATATTTTTCCTCTCCAAAGAATCAGAGGCAAGGGAAGATTTGCATCAGCAAAATTCCTGCAGCCAGGTGGTCCATTGCAAAGGGAGGCCGTCGTTATGTGAGTTTTGCTTCATTTTACGACCTCTTTTGCCAGCGTTGTTGAGTGAGGCCCAGCAGTGGCTAAGCTAAATTAAAATTAAATTAATTGTTAAATTAACCTGGTTTCCCCATTAAGTTCGCTTATCAGGAGGTCGTAAAGGGGATCACGTGAGACCAGGGACGTTGCAACCGTCATAAGTACATGCCACTGAATTTTGATCATGTGACCAAGAGGATGCTTCAACGGTCGTAAGTCTGAAAAAGGGTCGTAACTCACTTTTTTCCAGTTACAAAACTTCAAGCGGTCGCTAAATGAATGATCACAGGGATAGTTGTAAGTGCGAGGACTGTTCGCAAATCCCTTTTGCAGTGCTGTTGAAAATCTGAACAGTCACTAAACGAGTTGTTGAAAGTCAAGGACTACCTGTGCATACCTAACCTACATATAATATCGCAGTTTCTTACTCAAAATATAACATACAACCCATAAGTTCATTTAATACCAAATCCTCAATGATACTGGACATTTGTACAATCACCTATCTGCAGTATAAATGAAACATTCCCCCACTTTAAATTTAAATAAATGCAAAATCACACAAAGAAAAATACATATCTATTAAAATCCAAATCTAGACTCTCGTTCTATACACCTAACACATCTAACAATCAAAGTGCAGCATCAAAAATTCCTGTTTATCTTTACTAAGCCAAGAATCCAAAATGTTCTCTCAAAAGGATGGAATGCAATGGATGGAAACTAATATCAAGAGGAGAGAATCGGAAGGGACCTTGGAGGTCTTCTAGTCCAACCCCCTGCCTAGGCAGGAAACCCTATACTGTTTCAGACAAATGGCTATCCAACATCTTCTTAAAGACTTCCAGTGTTGGGGCATTCACAACTTCTGGAGGCAACTTCTGTTCCACTGGTTAATTGTTCTAACTGTCAGGAAGTTTCTCCTTAGTTCTAAGTTGCTTCTCTCCTTGATTAGTTTCCACCCATTGCTACCCTCAGGTGCCTTGGAGAATAGTCTGACTCCCTCTTCTTTGTGGCAACCCCTGAGATATTGGAACAATGCTATCATGTCTCCCCTAGTCCTTCTTTCTATTAAACTACACATACCCAGTTCCTGCAACCGTTCTTCATATGTTTTAGTCTCCAGTCCCCTAATCCTCTTTGTTGCTCTTCTCTGCACTCTTTCTAGAGTCTCCACATCTTTTCTACATCATGGTGACCAGAACTGAATGCAGTATTCCAAGTGTGGCCTTACCAAGGCCTTATAAAGTGGTGTAGATATTGAGTTTTTATGTTTATGAAAGAAAAAAAATGTATTTAAAAATAACACCTTATTGTCTACATCGTTCTTGGTCCTTCTCCAGTTGATGCTGAGTTCGGATTAGAAGACAGGATCATGAACCAAAATATTTCCAACCAAAATCAAAATACTGTTGACCTAACCTTGATAATAAACCCCAGGGAACTTTGAAAATGCCGTTTATTGAAGCAGAAGAAAAAGAGAATTTTCAGAGGGTTTGAAAACGATGGCATGTCTAATGAGGTTGCCCTTGCCTAAACCCTTCGTCATTTATTCACTAGGCAAGTTTATGGAGTTTAATTATTATTATTTTTAATCTAGCGAAGTTCCCAGAGAAAAACCAGGTACCTCATGTTACAACCACAGTTGAGACCAACATTGATTGTTGCTAAAGTGAAACATTCGTTAACTGAGTTTACCGCCATTTTCAAGGCTTTTTCTGACCAGTGTTAGATAAAATTGTTACTGACCTGAGTCAGTTCATATCGTATCGTGATGGCAAACCTATGGTACGCAGGTGGCAAGCAGAGCCATTTGTAAGGGCACGCAATGCGCTGCCCTGTCAGCTGGCCAGCCATTTTTCGCCCTCCGGAGGCTTCCTTAAATTTAGGGAAACTCGGACGCTATCTCCAAATGAAGACTGCTCTTTTCCTGCAGCCAGTTGAGGTTTCATATTTTGCTTTTTGACTTTTATTTTTTTTCTCCCCCATAATGACCTGATTTAAATTGTACTTTTTTTTTTTGCTGGGTAACCTCGTGGGATCTGGGTTGGCCTGCAAGGAATATTGGCCAAAGGTCCATATTTCATGGAATAATAAAAGGTTGCAGCTGGAACAAAGAAGCTGACTCAGAGAATACACACACACACACACACACACACCACAAAGCCATGGGTAGCTGTTTCTCTGCCTAATTATAACCACGTTGAAGCATAAAACTCCTGAAAAAAGTAGATTTAATTTTGTAATTGTACTTACATTTCTGCAAAAAAAAAAAAAAAACCCAAAGCTTCCTTGCTTCCTTCCTTCCTTTCCTTCCTTCTTTCTTTCCTATATTTTCTTTCCTCCTTCCTTTTTCTTTCTTTTTCTCTTCCCTTCCTTCCATTTTCTTTTCTTTCTTCCTTTTTTCTTTCCTTTCTTTCTTTCCTCCCCTTCCTTCCTTTTTTCTTTTTCTTTTCTTTTCTTTCCCCCTTCTTTCCTTCCTTTCTCTTTCTCTTCCTTTTTTTATTTCCTTTCTTTCTTTTCCTTTCTTTCCTTTCTTTCCTCCCCTTCCTTCCTTCATTTCTTTTCTTTCCTTCTTTCTTCTTTCCTTTTTCTTCCTTCCTCTCTCCCTCTCTTCTTCCTTCCTTCTTCCTTTTCTTCACTTTTCTCCTTTGTTCTTTCCTCTCTTCTGTTTATTCTATTCATTTTTTGTTAGTTTTTATATTCGTTGTAAAGCTTTTCATAAAAAAGTTTGTTTTTATTTTTTATTTATAAAAAAGTTGAGGACTACCTGTATACACATAGACAACCATCTCAGGATCTCTATGGTTATGTAATCAGAATCCAAGTGCTTGGCATCTGATCGCCATTTGCAACCTTCCCAAACAGATTCCGACAACCGAAATCAATGGAGAAAGCTAGGTTTGCTTAGTGACTGCTTAATGACTGCATAGGGGTTCATTCATTTAACACCTGCAGTTATTTGCTTACGTAGCACCAAAAAATGGTTGTAAAATCGGGCACGACTCATTTAACGACAAATTTGCTTAACAATGGCGATTCTGGCCCCAATTCTGGTCGTAGGTCAAGGATTCTCTGAATCTGTGTTGAATTTTCCCTGGAAAAGGTGAATTGTGGCTGTTATTGGGATTTAATCCAGCCAGTCTTAAGTCTCTGAAACTTTATTTTAGTCAAGGCACACAAAAATATACAGCTGGTTCTCGACTTACGACCACAACTGAGACCAAAATTTATGCTGTTAAGTGAAACATTTGTTTTTCAGGAGGTCGCAGAATGGCTCCTGGACACAGCAACCATCGCAAATGCGAGTCAGTTGTCGAGTATGTAAATCATGTGACTATGGGGAGGCTGCAATGGTCGTAAGTGTGAACGACGGTCATAAGTCACTATTTTCAGTGCCGCTGTCATTGGAACTGGTCACTAAATAAACTGTCGTAAGTCGAGGACTGCCTATATACGCACACAAATATGCAGCCCTTCCCCGGGGCAAATGACTGAATTATTCACCAGACACATGGAAGAATGCTGAGTTAATTAAGCATATCATTAAATGCGGTCATTGTTAAGGTTAGAGCTACCCAGTACCCTCCAGGCTACTGAGGCCCAATAGCGTATGCGCAATAGTAGCATCAATTTTTCCAAAGCTGGAAAAATCAATGTTGTAACATGTGACATAATGGATCTGCAGCCTGAAATCTGAGCTTTGAATTCTTTATCATTCCAGCATTTTTAAAAACTGCCCCCCCCCCCAAAAAAAAGTTAGAATAACAGAGTTGGAAGGGACCTTGGAGGTCTTCTAGTCCAACCCCCTGCTCAGACTGGAAACCCTACACCACTTCAGACAAACGGTTCTCCAATCTCTTCTTAAAAACTTCCAGTGTTGGAGAATTCGCAACTTCTGGTGGCAAGCTGTTCCACTGGTTAATTCTTCTAACTCTCAGGAAATTTCTCTTAGTTCTAAGTTGCTTCATTCTTAGTTGTTATCGGTTTAGTTAGCAAAGTCAAACAAAGGGAACAGAGATAATTCTCAATTTATAAGCATTCGTGTAGAGACCTTTCAAAATTACAACTTCAGAAGGGAATTTTCGGTGGAATTACATAATTCCTTTCTTCCAACCTTCAACCCTTTTGAAGTAGCAAATCCGTTAACCAAGTCACTATTTTTCCAACTTCCGCAAAAAGTTTGTATAGGGAAGTCCTCCACTTATGACCGGAATTGAGCCCAAAATTTCCGCTGCTAACATTTGTTAAGTAAGTTCTGCCCCGTTTTACAATCTTTCTTGCTGCACCGTTTGTGAAGTGAATCACTGCAGTTGTTAATTTAGTAGCACACTTATTAAGGGAATCCGGCTTCCCCATTGACTTTGCTTTGATTCCCTTTTGTGACTTGTCAGGAGGTCGCAAAGGGGAATCACAAGACCCCAGGACACTGCAACCGTCATAAATGTGAGTCAGTTCCCAAGTGTCGCAATTTTGATCACGGATGCTGCAACTGTCATGTAAAAACCGGTCCTAAGTCACTTTTTTCAGCGCTGTTGTAACTTCGGGCAGTCACTAAGGGAACTGTTGTAAGTCGAGGACCGCCTGTAAGAGATTTGTTCGGCTTTTATGGAAGTATTTATGGTTCGATCCCTGATCAAAGAGCTCACTTGTGCCAGTTGTGCCACCTTCGCAATCCTCGCCTCTGTTGGGGGTATTTTTCCATCTATTTTGGGAGGGGGCCGTGTGTGGGATTTTGTGAGTCAGTGTGTCACCGGGGAGACAGACTATAAACTTTGGGTCGGGCGTGCCTCCGATTGTGCAAGGGGTGAGGTCAAAAGGCTGGGTTTGATTGTGATAATCGGTGCTGACTAATGCAGTGTGGTGGAAATTCCATTTTCTGGAGTCAGCTTATCAACAGTGGCTCGGCTGGCCGATCCGGCAGAGGCGTCTTCACAGCCATGGTGTTGCCTATATTTGCTGCAATAACAACACTAAACAACAAAACATTAGATGCCGCACTAGGAGAATGAAGCTGCCTTCAACCCTGAGAAACCCTTGGACTCCGATCCCATTATGTTATTATTTTATTGTATTCTGTTGCATTGGTTTGGTTTGGACTGACTTTTTTGTGTTGTGTTGGGTTGTGAGCTATTGTATTGATTTGGTTTGCTTTGCATTTTTCTGTTGTGCTGCGTTGGTTTGCATTGCATTTTTGTGCTGTGTTGTGTTGCTTCGGTTTTGTTTGGCTCGGTTTGCACTGCAATTTTTTGTATTGTATCGTATTATATTGTGTCGTTGTGTTGGTTTGGTCTGCATCGCCTTTTTATGTTGTGTTGTGTTGTGTGGTATTGGTTTAATTTGGGTTTGCATTTTTGTATTGTGTAGTGTTGTGTTGGTTTGCATTGCATTGCATTTTTTTTATATTGTGTTGCATTGGTTTGGTTTGGCCTCGTTTGCATTGCATTTTTTGTATTGTGTTGTGTTGTGTTGGTATTGTATTTCTATTTGTATTGCATTGAGGAATTGCGCAGCCGCTGTCCAAATAAAGTCAGAGTTGTAGCTTTATGTAAATAAATATATTTAACATTTATATTTAGAGCAAACAAGATGGACAGGAACACGGGAACATCATGAGGTGAATCACACCACAGCATAGAGTGTGTGCACACACAAACACACAAGAGAAAAAGGCGGGAAAAAAGGAAACTCCGCCTTTACACCTAGAGCAACCAATCACAGCTCAAATTGCCTCATGCAGGAGCCGCCACTCTCCAATCAATCAACTCCAACTGTGTGTTCTTTCTGGCCCATTGTGAACTTTACTGTTCCAGCTACTAAGTTAAATATCTTAACACGTTGTATTTTACTATATTGATATCCCACCTTTATTATTTTTATAAATAAATCAAAGTGGCAAACATACTTAATACGCCTTCCTCCTCCTACTTTCCACACAACAACAACCCTGTGAGGTGGGTTGGGCTGAGAAAGAGAGACTAATCCAAACACATCCAGCTGTCTTTCATGCGGGACTAGAACTCACCTTCTCCTGGTGATTGTCCCAAAGTCCCCCAGCTGGCTTTCATGCCTAAGGCAAAACTAGAACTCACTGTCTCCTGGTGATTGTCCCAAAGTCACCCAGTTGGCTTTGATGCCTATGGCAGAACTAGAACTCCCTGTCTCCTGGTGATTGTCCCAAAGTCACCCAGTTGGCTTTGATGCCTATGGCAGAACTAGAACTCCCTGTCTCCTGGTGATTGTCCCAAAGTCACCCAGCTGGCTTTGATGCCTATGGCAGAACTAGAACTCACTGTCTCCTGGTTTCTAGTCTGGTACCTCCCCCACCAGACCTTCCCCATCTCTTGTGATGCTGAGGCATGGCTGGCTAACTATAATTTATTACTGTTTGAAGTTCTGCATCTTGGCTTCATACAAGAGATGGAGCTGAAATCAAATTATAAAAAGGCTTTTGCATGGTTTTTTTTTTTAGTTTTAGTTTTTTTTCCAAATTTCATTAAGTTAAAAATATAGAAAATAATAAAAAAAAAACAAAATAAGAAAAAAGAGAGAGAGAAAAGTATAAAGAAAGAAAAATGACTTCTGACTTTCTTCGGTGGTCGTAGATTCCAAAAACAACGCAACAATCTCTTGTGTTGCCTTTCTATCATTACAAAATCATTCTAATCCTCAGCACCTAAAATCAAAGTTTCATTTATTTATTTTTGCCCTAGCTTCATGCAAAAAGTCCCGAAGCAGTTCCCAAGTGGAAAAGAAAATGAGATTTATTTATTTTTTCTCTAATGAAAACAGTCAATTTCGTCACCACCTTTGCAATCCATTCTTCCGTTGTGAAAATTAGCCTATCTTTCCATCTTCCTACACGTAAGATCCTCGCTGTTGTCGACATGTGTAATAAGAAAAGTTCCAACTTTTCTTTCCAATTCTTAGAGGGGGTGGCAGGTTGTATGAACCTAACTTTAGCCAAAGAAACTGAACTGCGTATTTTGAAATCTCACAATTGCATTTAAACCTCCTTCCCACAGTTGAGATTCTGCAATCTCAAATTTAACCCCCGTTTTAAATTGGCTAATCTCCAAACCTAGTTATCTAAACGCAATTGCTACGCTTAGATAATAGATAGGCTCAGATAATCAACCTTTTAAGGCTTAAGATGTTTATCAGGTTCACACCGCATGCAGTGACTTCTCCTCTTACACAATACAATGGGATTATTTGCTGCTAATCCCGTTTTTAGTCTAGTATGTTGTGTGAAATCAAAACTTTTCGGGAGTTGCAGGGTGGAGGGATGGAGTGGAGACAGACAAGTAAACATTTCCTTCTTTGGAATGCTTCAGAGTACAAGGTAGTCCTCGACTTCCGACCACAATTGAGCCCCAAATTCATGTTGTTAAGTGGGTTTTGCCCTGTGTTACGACCTCCCTTGCCACGGTTGTTAAGTAAATCCTTGCAGTTGTTCAATTAGTAATGTGGTTGTTAAGGGAATCCCCATTGGGTTTGCTTGTCACAAAGGGGGATCACATGAGCCCGGGACCGTCATAAATAGGAATCGAGTTGCCAAGTGTCTGAATTTTGATTCCCGTGACGGGGGGGGATGCTGCAAACGGTCGTAAGTGTGAAAAACAGCCATAAGCCCTTTTTTCAGTCCTGTGGTAGCTTCGAATGGTCGGTAAATGAACTGTTTGTCGTTAAATCGAGGATTACCTGTGTTTCTTTACCTCAGCAGTTTTTAAGATGTTGGACTTCAATTCCCAGAATTCCCCCAGCCAGCAGGGAATTCTGGGAGTTGAAGTCCACAAAATCTAACAGGGAAACACTGCTCCGGAGAGCTAAAACGAAGATTCTGGGATTCAATTTGGGATTTAACATTCCCATGGAAATCAAGAGAGAAAGTAAACTTTGGAAAACTGGGAAAAAGTAACCCAGTTGGTTTCCTTTAGCATCCATAATGTCCGGCTTTTCGGGTTATATACAGGGAGTATTTACAACGATTCACTGAGTGACCATTTGAAGTTACAACAGCACCGATTTATGACTATTTTCCAGACTTATGACCATTGCAGCATCCCCAGTAAAAGTCTGATTTAAGCTGTGTTCTATCATCCAGAGTTTCATTTTGCCTCTCTAGAGCACCATTTCTCAACCTAAACATCTGTTAAGATTGGTGGACTTCAACTCCCAGAATCCCCCAGCCAGCCATGTTGGCTAGGGAATTCTGGGAGTTGAAGTCCACTAATCCAGGGGTGTCCAAACTTGGCAACTTTAAGACTTGTGGACTTCAACTCCCAGAATTCTGGGAGTTGAAGTCCACAAGTCTTAAAGTTGCCAAGTTTGGACACCCCTGCACTAATCTATGCCCATCAATCAATGCCCAGAATTCCCCAGCCATGTTGGCTGAGGAATTCTGGGCATTGAAATCCAATACTTTAAAAGATGCTCTGGTTCAGAAACACTTGTAAGTAGGTAGTCCTCGACTTACAACAATTCATTTAATGACCGTTTCAAGTTACAACAGCACTGAAAAAGGCGACTTAGGACCGTTTTTCACACTTAATGACCGTTGCAGTGGTCATCTGATCAAAATTCAGATGCTTGGCAACTGACTCGTATTTATGAGGGTCGCAGTGTCCTGGGGTCAAGTGATCCCCTTTTGTGACTTTCTGATAAGTGACATCAACGGGGGAAGCCAGATACATTACTAACTTAACAATTGCGGTGAGTCACTTAAGAATTGTGTCAAGAAAGGTCGTAAAACAGGGCAAAACTCACTTAACAACTGTCTCACTCAGCAACAGAAATTTTGGGCTCAATTGTGGTCGTAAATCAAGGATTACCTGCCCTCTGGAGCATGGCCAAAGAAGCAAATGTTTACTCATCCTTTCTGTTGTAAGACAAGGACTACCTATAGATTACATACAGTACGGAGACCCTTGGTTTTGGAAATTTTGTCTTAAGCTATATAGATGATTTATATTCTTCGCTCTCTAACTTAGAAGTTTCTTTCAGAAATTTCTTTTTTAAATTTTATTTTAATACAAACAATCCATCTTCCTTTAAACAGCGCGTAGTCTGGGTGCAAATATCTTGTGCAATAACAATTAGCATTTACAATCGTATTCATGATTTAATATGCTCATGACTTAATATTGACATACATAACATATCCGATACTATAACAATCTTCTTGTTTAATTCTATTAATATATATTTTAATATGTCACTAATCTATGTTCATTTCTAACTTTCGTATTTGCTCTCTAACCATTGGTAGAATAGTTCTCATATGAGATAATATTCAGTTTGTTCCTTCTCTTTAATTGCCAGTCTTAACCTATTCATTTCTGCACATTCTCATATTTTCCGAATCACATTCTCATCCCCAGGAATCTCTTCACTTTTCCAGTGTTCATGCAAAACACAATCTTAGCTGCCATTACATGTGTAATCAGATATACATTTTTATACAATAGCAGAGTTGGAAGGGACCTTGGAGGTCTTCTAGTCCAACCCCCTGCCTAGGCAGGAAACCCTATACTGTTTCAGACAAATGGCTATCCAACATCTTCTTAAAGACTTCCAGTGTTGGGTCATTCACAACTTCTGGAGACAAGATTAATCAGTGATTAATTGTTCTAACTGTTCTCCTCAGTTCTAAGTTGCTTCTCTCCTTGATTAGTTTCCACCCATTGCTTCTTGTTCTACCCTCAGGTGCCTTGGAGAATAGCTTGACTCCCTCTTCTTTGTGGCAACCCCTGAGATATTGGAAGACTGCTATCATGTCTCCCCTAGTCCTTCTTTCTCTTAAGCTAGACATACCCAGTTCCTGCAACCGTTCTTAATATGTTTTAGCCTCCGGTCCCCTAATCATCTTTGTTGCTCTTCTCTGCACTCTTTCTAGAGTCTCCACATCTTTTCTACATCGTGGCGACCAAAACTGAATGCAGTATTCCAAGTGTGGCCTTACCAAGGCATTATAAAGTGGTATTAACACTTCACGTGATCTTGATTCTCTCCCTCTGTTGATGCAGCCTAGAACTGTGTTGGCTTTTTTGGCAGCTGCTGCACACGGCTGGCTCCTATTTAAATGGTTGTCCACTAGGACTCCAAGATCCCTCTCACAGTTACTACTGTTGAGCAAGGTACCACCTATACTGTACCTGTGCATTCCGTTTTTATTGCCTAAATGTAGAACCTTACTCTTTTCACCACTGAATTTCATTTTATTAGATAGTGCCCAATGTTCAAGTTTGTCAAGATCCTTCTGTATCTTGAGTCTTTATCTTCTGGAGTGTTGGCTCTTCCTGCCAGCTTGGTGTCATCTGCAAATCTGATGAGTTCCCCATTCATTCCCTCATCCAAATCATTGATGAAGATGTTGAAGAGTACTGGGCCTAAAACAGAGCCTTGGGGTACTCCACTGCATACCTCCCTCCACGTAGATGCAGTTCCATTGAGGACTACACGTTGAGTGCGGTTGGTCAGCCAGTTACGAATCCATCTGGTGGTGATGCTGTCTAATCCACATTCTTTTACTTTATCTAGTAGTAGGTTATGGTCTACCTTCTCAAATGCCTTACTGAAGTCCAAGTAAACTATATCGATGGCATTCCTCTGGTCCACTAATTTTGTCACTTTGTCAAAGAATGCAATAAGATTAGTCTGGCATGATCTGTTTTTGACAAACCCATGTTGGCTTTTGGCTATTACTTTGTTTGCTTCTAGGTGTACGCTAATTTGTTGCTTGAGTATCTTTTCCAGAATCTTTCCTGGTATTGAGCTCAGGCTGATAGGTCTGTAGTTTCCTGGATCTGTTTTTCCCCCTTTTTTGAAGATGGGAACCACATCAGCTGTTTTCCAGTCCTCTGGTAGTTCCCCGGTGCTCCAGGATCTCTGAAAGATATAATTCAGTGGTTCTGAGATCTCGTCTGCTAGTTCCTTCAGAACCCTGGGGTGTAATCCATCCGGTCCTGGTGATTTGAACTCGTCGATTTGAACTTTCTTTACTATAAATTTCTGGTAAAATCCCCAGCAAAAATATTTCTTTCAGAATTATCCTTCTCTTTAATTGCGAGTGTTAACTGGCAACTGCCCATCCTGCAGGGTGGTGCCAGAATCTACCAATCCCAGGAGCAAGAATGTACTCTGCGCATGCTCAAGGCTGAGCCCATCCTACCCCATTCTGGAGCCTGGCAAGCCAGGGAACAGAGTGCACTCTGCACATGCTCGGATATCTGAGGCCATCCTGTAGGGTGCTGGAATGTAGCAATCCCAGGAGCAAGAGTGCACTTTGCACATGCTCAGGGCTGAGCCCATCCTACCCCATTCTGAAGCCTGGGAACAGAGTGCACTCTGCACATGCTCGGGTAGCTAAGCCCATCCTGCAGAGTGCCAGGAGTCTGCCATACCATATGTGGTTGGGGGTGGCAGGGTAGCATCAGGACTGAATACAGACACACACAGAGACACAGACACAGACACAGACACACACACACACACACACGGAATCATTGTCTCCCTCTGCCATCTTCCCCTCCCCCCCCAAAAAAAGTTTCCAAACTTTCTCCCAAGCCACCCCGCTGGAGAAGAGCCCAGCGGTGCCTCCCCTCCGTCCCCGCCTTCCCCTTCCAGATGTTCCTTCCCTTCCCTTTGGCTGGAAAAGTTGCCTCCCCCTCTTCCTCCTCTTCCCCACACCAATCACCAAACCCCACCCCTCTCCCCTCCCCAGAAACGGGGGGGGGGGAGGAAGAGAGGAGGGGGGGGCGTCCTCTCTCTCGTGCACGCGCCCAGCGGAGCCGCGCCCCTTGGAGAAACTGTCTTCCCAGCCTGGGAAGCGGGGGGGGGAGAAGGGGGCGGGGCAGGATGGGGGGCGCGCCCTGGAGGCGCGTGCACGAGCCGGAGAGTTTGCGCGCTGGCGGCGGAGCGCTTTAAAAGCCCCGCGCGCCTCCGAGGAGCTTCCAGCTGCTCCGCCGCTGCTTCTCCTCCTCCTCCTCCTCCTCCACCGCCGGGAGGGAAGGGCTCGCTCCCGCCGCCGCCGCCTCCGCTGCCGCCTCTCCCAGCGAGGCGCGGAGCAGTGGCCGGCTGGCGAGGTGAGTTCCAGCGGTGCCCGGCGGGGAAGCCCTTTGGGGAGCAGCCGGGGAGGGGAAGGGAGACGGGACGGGCTGGGCTTCCTTGTCTCCCGGGTGGGCGAGGAAGGGAGGGCGGCTGCAGGCAGGCAGGCAGGCTGGCCGTCCCTCCGTCCGGTCGATCCTCTGCATCTCCATCCCTCCCCCCTCCGGGACTTGCTTTCGGCTGGAGAGGAGGGAAGGCGGGGGGGGGCTCTTTCGGTTGAATTTTGCACGGGGCATCGGGGGGGGGGTGCGCTGATTTTTGCACGTCGGGAGGGGGTTGTGCTGAGTTTTGAACGGGACATCCAGAGGGGGGAGGTTGCACTGAGTTTTGCACGGGGAATCCGGTGTGTGTGTGTTAATTTTTGCACACAGGAAAAGGGGGTTGCGCTGAGTTTTGCACGGGGCATCCAAGGGGGGGGGGTGTTCTACTGACTTTTGCACGGGGCATGGCGGGGGAGGGGTCGCGCTGTCTTTTGCACATCGGAAAAAGGGGTTTGCGCTGACTTCTTCACGGGGCATCCAGAGGAGGTATTTTGCTGACTTTTAGACGGGGCCTGGGGGGGGTTTACACTGACTTTTGCGCATCGGGAGGGGGGTTGCGCTGTCTTGCACGGTGTTGCATCAAGGGGGGGGTTGCGTTCACTTTTGTACGGGGTATCCAGAGGGGGAGGGGAAGTGTTCTGCTGACTTTTGCACAACGTCGCATGGGGAGTGGGGTTGCGCTGACTTTTGCACGGGGCATTGATGGGGGGTCACGCTGACCTTTGCACATCGAGGGGGAGGTTGCGCTGACTTTTGCACGGGGCATCCAGAAGGGGGTGTCCAGCTGACTTTTGCACGGGGGCAAGGTTGGGGAGTTGCGTTGAATTTTACACGGGGCATCAGAGTGGATGGGTTGCGCTCCTTTGGGGGGCGCCAGGGGTCCACCCCCCTCTTTTCTTCCTGGGATGTGTGTACGTTTGTGACTCCAGCACGCACTTTCTGCAACTTTGGGGCGAGTCTAGAGAAAAGAAAGACCGTGTGTGTGTGTGTGTGTGTGTGTATGCGTGTGTGTGTGTATGCGCACGGGTGCGCATGATAGCAGTCTTGGGGGGTGGGTGTCAATCCATTTTCCAAAGCCCCTCAAACAAGGGAGAGAAAGTAATCAAGGAGAGAAGCTACCTAGAACTAAGGAGGACATTTCTCAAGGGAGAAAAATTAACCAGTGGAACAGCTTGCCACCAGAAGTTGTGGGTGCTCCATCACTGGAGGCTTTTAAGGAGACACTGGGCAGCCATTTGTCTGAAGTGGTAGAGGGTCTCCTGCTTGAGCAGGGGGTTGGACTAGAAGACCTCCAAGGTCCCTTCCAGCTCTACTCTGATTGATTGATTGATTGATTTGATTTGCTGCATGGATGCACGGAACTCCGATCCAGGGTGTGCTGAGCCACGTTGGAAGAGTTAACCATGTTAGCTTGTATGAAAAAAAAGGGTTGGGGGTTGCAGCCTTAATAAAAGAGGGCAAAGGATGGAGAGTGATGATGTTTTCTGAACCAAAACATGGGTGATCTTAGAATAGAATCAATAAGCTATAAGGGCCCTTGGAGGTCTTCTAGTCCAGCCCCCTGCTCAAGTAGAAGTACGCTATTTCAGGTCTAGCCTCTTCTTTTAGGAGACTCCTGCAAAGTGGGGGGTCCCGTGCCTGAGTTGGACTACAATACCCATCAGGCTCAGCACCTGCGACCGAAACTTTGCAGAGGTCTGAAGTAAGGTGTCAGGCAAGCAACTAAAAGGGTGTTTTGGTGAGGTGGAGGGTGATGGAAGGTCTTATTTATTAATATATTTATTAAATTTAAATGCTGCTGGCTGGATTTCTTGGCTTAATAGTATGGTCAGTCCTCAACTTACGAGGACTGGCCATACTATTAAGCCAAGAAATCCAGCCAGCTCATTTAGTGACCGTTCAAAGTTGCCACAGTACCGAAAAAAATGTGTTCAGTTTTCACACCTACGATGTTGCGGTATCCCCATAGCCATGGGATCAAAATTTGGACACTTGGCAACCGACTCAGACTTACGACGGTCGCCGTGTCCCAGGCTCACGTGATCCCTTTTGTGACCTTCTGACAAGTCAAGGGGGAAGCTGTTTCACTTAACTGTGTCGCTCACCGAACAAGCGTGGTGATTCGCTTAACAACTGTGGCACGCATGGTCGTAAAATGAGGCAAACATCAACCACTGCCTTAGCAACAGAAATTTGGGGCTCGAATTGTGGTCGTATGTAGAGGACTGCCTGTAACTCAAATGCTAATAGGAAGGGATGTTTGGGTGCTGTTTTTTTTCGTTGCTAAGGTTAAGATCACCCTGCCAACATAAATGTCTCTAGTCAAGGCTCTGGTTTTCCCAGTTGCCATGGATGGCTGTCAAGGTTGGACCATAAGGAAGGCTGAGCGCCAAAGAATGGAGGCCTTTGAACTCTGGTGCTGGAGGAGACGCCTGCATTGAGTCCCTTGGACTGCAAGGCCATCCAACCGGTCAGTCCTAGAGGAGATCAACCCTGACTGCTCTTTAGAAGGCCAGATCCTGAAGAGGAAACTCAAGTACTTAATGGCCACCTAATGAGAAGGAAGAAGGACTCCCTGGAGAAGAGCTTCATGCTGGGAAAGATGGAGGGCAGAAGAAGAAGAAGGGGACGGCAGAGAAGGAGGTGGTGGATGGAGTCACAGAAGCAGCATGCGTGAGCTTGAATGGACTCGAGAGGATGGTAGAGGACAGGAAGGCCTGAAGGAACATGGTCCATGGGGTCGCGATGGGTCGGACACAACTTCGCAACTAACAACAACAAAAGGCTAAGATGAAGAAATTGAGAGAGTAAATTGTGACTCGGAACTGGGAACCGGTTTATTTGGCCTGTTGACTTTGGCAATGATGGCGAACGTTTTTGGCACAAAGTGCCGAAAAGGTCACGCGGAAATGGCATGCATGCGCTTGTCAGGACCACACTCCGGAAAAGTCAAACTTCCAGTTCTAGCACGCATTGTGCACCTAACAGTCAGCTGGCCGGTGAGCATGTGCAGGCTGGTTTTCAGCAGTGCCGCGCACACGAAGGGATCACGCTCCAGAAAAGCCGAGCTTCTGGGTTCTGACAATCAGCTGCCTGGTGTGCATGCACACACCGGTTTTCACCACCACCGCACGCACAAAAGACAAGTGATCATTGTTAGTGCATGCGCGCCTGAAACCCGGAAGACAAACAGGCAAGGCCGCACATGCTGGGTGACATGGCTTCATGTGCCACTTTGGGCATGCGTGCCATAGGTTTGCCATCACGGCCCAATGGTAAGATGGGCAGGCAATAAATTGGAGAGAGAGAAAGAGAGAGAGAGAAAGAACGAGAGAAAGAAAAAGAAAGAAAGAAAAAGAAAGGGAGAGAGAAAGGGAAGAAAGAAAAAGAGAAATAGATAAGAAAGAATGAAAGAAAAAAGAAAGAAAGAAAAAGAAAGGGAGAGAGAAAGGGAAGAAAGAAAAAGAGAAATAGATAAGAAAGAATGAAAGAAAAAAGAAAGGAAGGAAAGAAACAGACAAGAAAAAATGAAAGAGAAAAGGAGAGGAAAAAGAAAAGAAAAAGAGGGAGAGAGAAAGAACGAGAGAAAGAAAAAGGAGAGAGAAAGGGAAGAAAGAAAGAGAAATAGAGATAAGAAAGAATGAAAGAAAAAAGAAAGGAAGGAAAGAAACAGACAAGAAAAAATGAAAGAAAGAAAAGGAGAGGAAAAAGAAAAGAAAAAAATAGAGATAAGAAAGAATGAAAGAAAAAAGAAAGGAAGAAAAAGAAAGGAAGGAAAGAAACAGACAAGAAAAAATGAAAGAGAAAAGGAGAGGAAAAAGAAAAGAAAAAGAGGGAGAGAGAAAGAACGAGAGAAAGAAAAAGAAAGGGAGAGAGAAAGGGAAGAAAGAAAGAGAAATAGAGATAAGAAAGAATGAAAGAAAAAAGAAAGGAAGGAAAGAAACAGACAAGAAAAAATGAAAGAAAGAAAAGGAGAGGAAAAAGAAAAGAAAAAAATAGAGATAAGAAAGAATGAAAGAAAAAAAGGAAGAAAAAGAAAGGAAGGAAAGAAACAGACAAGAAAAAATGAAAGAGAAAAGGAGAGGAAAAAGAAAAGAAAAAGGGAGAGAGAAAGAACGAGAGAAAGAAAAAGAAGGAGAGAGAAAGGGAAGAAAGAAAGAGAAATAGAGATAAGAAAGAATGAAAGAAAAAAAAGGAAGGAAAGAAACAGACAAGAAAAAATGAAAGAAAGAAAAGGAGAGGAAAAAGAAAAGAAAAAAATAGAGATAAGAAAGAATGAAAGAAAAAAGAAAGGAAGAAAAAGAAAGGAAGGAAAGAAACAGACAAGAAAAAATGAAAGAGAAAAGGAGAGGAAAAAGAAAAGAAAAAGAGGGAGAGAGAAAGAACGAGAGAAAGAAAAAGAAAGGGAGAGAGAAAGGGAAGAAAGAAAGAGAAATAGAGATAAGAAAGAATGAAAGAAAAAAGAAAGGAAGGAAAGAAACAGACAAGAAAAAATGAAAGAAAGAAAAGGAGAGGAAAAAGAAAAGAAAAAGGGAGAGAGAAAGAACGAGAGAAAGAAAAAGAAGGAGAGAGAGAAAGGGAAGAAAGAAAGAGAAATAGAGATAAGAAAGAATGAAAGAAAAAAGAAAGGAAGGAAAGAAACAGACAAGAAAAGAATGAAAGAGAAAAGAGAGAAGAAAAAGAAAAGAAAAAGAGAGAAGAAAGAACGAAGAGAAGAAAAGAAGGAGAGAGAAAGGAAGAAAGAAAGAGAAAAGAGATAAGAAAGAATGAAAGAAAAAAGAAAAGGAAGGAAAGAAAAGAAAGAAAAGAAGAAGAAAGAAAAGAGAGGAAAAAGAAAAGAAAAAGAGGAAGAGAGAAAGAAGAGAGAAAGAAAAAGAAAGAGAAGAAAGGAAGAAAGAAGAGAAAAGAGATAAGAAAGAAGAAAGAAAAAAGAAAGAAGGAAAGAAAAAGAAAGAAAAAAGAAAGAGAAAAGAAGAGAGAAAAGAAAGAAAAAGGAAGAGAGAAAGAAAGAGAGAAAGAAAAAGAAGAGAGAGAAAGGAGAAGAAAGAAAGAGAAATAGAGATAAGAAAGAAGAAAGAAAAAGAAAGGAAGGAAAGAAAAGAAAAGAAAAAATGAAAGAAAGAAAAGGAGAAGGAAAAAGAAAAGAAAAAAAAAGAGATAAGAAAGAAGAAAGAAAAAAGAAAGAAGAAGAAAAAGAAAGAAGAAAGAAAGAAAAGAAAGAAAAAAGAAAGAAGAAAAAGAGAGGAAAAAGAAAAGAAAAAGAGAGAAGAGAGAAAGAAGAGAGAAAGAAAAAGAAAGGAGAAGAGAAAGGAGAAGAAAGAAAGAGAAATAGAGATAAGAAAGAATGAAAGAAAAAAAAGAAAGGAAGAAAGAAACAGAAAGAAAAAAGAAAGAAAGAAAAGAGAGGAAAAAGAAAAGAAAAAGAAAGAAAAAGAAAGGGAGAGAGAAAGGGAAGAAAGAAAAAGAAACAGACAGGAAAGAATGAAAGAAAGAAAAGGAGAGGAAAAAGAAAAGAAAAAGAGGGAGAGAGAAAGGGAAGAAAGAAAAAGACAAAGGGAAGAATGAAAGAAAGAAAAAAGGGAAAGAGAAAGGGAAGAAAGAAAAAGTGAAACAGAGACAGGAAAGAATGAAAAGAAAGAAAGAGGAAAGAGAAGGAAAAAAGAAAAAGAGGGAGAGAGAGAAAGAAAGAGAAAAAAGAGAAAGAGAAAGGAAGGAAGGAAAAGGTGCCAGAAGAATTCAGATTCTGCTCTCCTCTGTTCTTTGACAGTAGTAATCTAGCAGGGCAAGAAATGAGAGAAGTTACACCTGATGGATTTTTCTATGCATTTCTTCCTCAGGTAGCCCATTCCCTGCCTTAAAATCATGCCGTCCTTCCTTTCTCTCTTTTTAGAAGCCTTTGTCTAGACCAGTCAAACCGTGTTGGGAGGACTTCTTTCAAATTTGAGCAGGAATTGCCGTAGGATTTAACCAGAAACCTTTGCAGGTACAGGCGGTCCTCGACTTACGACCCCCCCCCCCCCATTGAGCCCAAAACTTCCATTGCAAAGCAAGGTAATTGTTAGGTGAGTTTTGCCTTGCTTTATCGCCTTCCTTGCCAAGGTTGTGACTTGAACCCAAGACACTAACAGGGTGGTTAAGTCAATTTGGCTTCCCTATTGGCTTTGCTGGTCAGAGGGTCATAAAACGGGTCGCGTGACCCTGTGACGCTGCAACCGTCATAAATACGAGTCGGTTGCCAAACGGGGATGCTGCAATGGTCATAAGTGTGCACAACGGTCATAAGCCACCTTTTTCAATGCTGTTGTAACTCCGAACGGTCACTAAACGAACTGCTGCAAGTCGAGTGACTTTGCCAGGGCTGGAAAATAAGTCCCGTCGGAGCCTGCATTCTCTTTTGTATAATCCCTTTATGGTAATCCCTTGGCTGGCTTCGCCGTTTCCTTCTTCCTCTTCTTCCTAATCCTCTCCCTTCCCCAGAAGTGTAAGGTGTGCGTAACTATTGAGGAGGAAGTCTGGAAATGGTCATACTTTTCCCCATAATTGGTGGTGATTAAGTTCGGAGCAATCCAGTAAATGAAGCTGGGGAAACTCCCCAGTTCCCAGGATAATATTTGCAACAGGTTAAAAAGTGAATTTTCTCTTAAGGTCTCAACAGGAGCCGGATTTCCTTGTCTGGATTAAAGTAGAAATCAGGAGTCAAGCAGCCTGTGAAAATGTGGGGTTTGTTGAAACTGGTTTGATGTGACATTAAAAAAAACAAACAAACATGGGTTTAGAATAGAAGTCAAGATTTATAGCTCACGGTTGAAATCTGGGCTCATCGGTGCTCTCTGAAGTGGGTTGTTTTCTCGCAGACGTTTCCTGACCTGGCTAAGTATTTATTTATTTATTTATTTATTATTAGCACTTATATACCGCCCCCTCTCCCGAAAGGGACTCGGGGCGGTGTACAGTCCGTATTAAAAAACACCAAATAAAATACATGTATGCATAGGAGGAGGATAAAATAGACCAAAACTGTACAGCTAATAAATAAACAATATAAAATTTAAAATATCATACAATTTATACATTATCCCTCTAAAAACCAGTAAAAAGTATATGCCAGGGGGGGTAGACGTTGTAAATTATGCCAATGTTAGAAGGGAGTGGGGTTTGTGGAGAGGAGAAGGACTGTGGGGTCCTCGGCGTTGTCTGAGCTTGGTGGTTTTCTTGCAAATGGTTTTTTTAAACTTTGACTATTTTTTATTAAGTAAACATTGAAAACGTTGGACATAGTGCGACATTTCTGGTGTAGTCATTTCCACAGACTTTTTTGATCTTACAACAATAACAGTTTACATCCATTACATAGGTATGTGCAATCTGTCAAATTACCTACCCATTAATCCCTTTCGTTATATAGTTACTATCAGTACATATACTGTACATATCCAATTCCTACCTATCGTACAATATTAATACCATATTTTCCAATTTCTTGCAAATATTTCATGACCTGATGAGGTAACATCATCAGTGCTAGAAGGGAGTGGGGTGGAGGAGCACTGTGGGGTCCTTGCTGCTCTCTGAGCTTGGTGGTTTTCTTGCAAACGTCTCATTGCCTAACTAGGTAACATCATCAGTGCTAGAGGGGAGTGAGGTTGAGGAAGAGGACTGTGGGGTCCTTGGTGCTCTCTGAGCTTGGTGGTTTTCTTCTAAGTGTTTTATTACCAAACTAGGTAACATCATCAGTGCCCAAGACGGTTTGTTGAACTTTGCCCTTAAACATTGGGGCTTTTGGACATTTGAAGTTGGGAATCCTGGTTGAGGGCATGGGGGGGGGGCTTCCTGGGGTTCTCTCGAAATATTTTGGACTCCCTATACAAAGGCTCCTCAACTCAAAACCATTCATTTAGCGACGGGAGCCCAGCATGTCTTCCTAGGTTGGGTGCGGCAAAATGATTCAATCAATGGGAGCAGAGATGCAAGGTACCTTGGAGGTCTTCTAGTCCAACCCCCTGCTCAGGCAGGAGACCCTATACCTGTGATGGCGAACCTATGGCAAGCGTGCTAGAGGTGGCACACGGAGCTCCTTCTCTCTGTGGGCATGCCTGGTATTGTGTCCAGGCAGATGACGTCAGGGAATTCCCCCTGACAGCCGGCATCTGCACTAGCAACAGCCAGGTCGCGTCTGATTGGCTAAGACGCGACCTGGCTGAGAGCGGGGAAACTCTGGCTTGGGGATTGGCTGGTTCGTCTGACAGCTTCGTATAAATAGCTGTCAGACGAACCCTGCATTGATTCTCTCCTGTATTTTGTCGAAACTGTTGTGTTCAATAAAGACTGTTTATTTCTCCTCACGACTCCGCTCGCCTTTTGTGCCTACTTAACACTGGCGACGAAGGTGGGATCCAGCCGCTAACCCACCGAACGTTCCATCTTGGCACAATCGTACCGGCGACCCGTTCCTGCCAGCCTGGTTCGATCCCTGAGGAGACCATGTCGGCGATGCCAACCTTCGTTCCGTTTGGCTGCGACAGCGAGACTTGGGAAGCGTTCATGGAGCGCTTCGAGTGCTATCTGATAGCCAACGGCCGTCGCGATGTACCAGATGATGAGAAGTGCAGCTTCTTCTTGAGCTGCTGCGGCACGCCAATGTTTAGCGCCGCTCGCTCACTAGCCGCCCCTCAGCCAGTCCATTCTCTGGACTGGGCTACATTAACGGAGCGTCTTCAGCGCCACTACGCCCCCACACCATCCTGGGTGGCGAGGCACTACGCTTTCAGGCGTTGTGTCCAGAAGCCGGAGGAGTCGGTGAGCCAGTTCCTCCAGTCGCTTCGCACAGCGGCGATGAGGTGCGAGTTTGCCGACCTCGATCGCAACCTCACGGAGCAGTTCGTCAGCGGCGTGAAAGATCTGCGCCTTCGCCGGCGGCTCCTGTCACAAGCGGACATCACACTGACTGGGGCCATTGAGCAGGCAAGGGCGGCTGAACTCTCCAACGAGTCCATGGCGGAGATGTTCAACCTGCCGCCTCCGCCAGGCCGCACTTGCCTGGTGGACGAACTAGTTCCCTTGCCAAATGACTACCCTGAGGAGGGAGCGGTGGCGCGCATTGGCCAGTCCTCTAGAAGACGCGTCCCTCAGCGAGCCCGGGAAGCTGCGACCGCTTGCCTTGGCTGTGGAGGCAACCACGACCGTTCGGGTTGCCCCTTTAAGGCTGCAGTTTGCCGCCGCTGCCTTAAGAAAGGACATTTGGCCCAGGTCTGCCGAGCGCAGTTCCCCTTGCCACAGCGTCCAGATGACGTCCCGACCACAGCCGCCGTCAAACAGCGACCTGGAAGCCGTGCTGGACGACAGCAGCAGCAGCAGCAGCCTTCGCGCGGAGGCTGCTACGCCGTGGACGCTGACTTCCACGCCAACCCCGCAGAGTTGGCCTTCCATACGGGTGCAGGTGCGGAGCGCATCAAGGCGTCGCTCCTCATTGAGGACTTCCCCTGCACCATGGAGGTGGACTAGGGGTCATCCCGATCCCTTTTGTCGTGGGCAGAGTTCTCCCGCCTCTGTCCAGGCATCTCAAAGACCCAGCTCTCATCCCCAGACGCAACCCTACGGGACTACCAGGGGACTCTAATTCCTACCCTGGGTTGTCACCTGGTGCGGGTGGAGTACGGGGACTTTTCGGGGTGCCTTCCCCTCCTAGTAGTGGAAAAGCCTTTGCCGGCCCTCCTGGGCCTTGACTGGTTCCCGGCACTTGGCCTATCAGTGCACGGGGTAAGGCAAGTGGTGGCCACGCCCCCTGACGTGGCCGACGTCCTTGCCAGATTTTCTGATGTGTTTGATGGGCAGCTGGGGGCGTATAAGGGAACGCCCATCTCCTTGAACCTAGACCCCCAGGTTGCCCCCATTAGGCTGAAGGCCCGTAGGGTGCCTTTCGCCTTGAGGGCAAAGGTTGATGCGGAGCTAGACAAGCTTGTCGCGCAGGGAGTCTTGGAGCCGGTGGATTACTCCAAGTGGGAGACCCCTTTGGTCATCCCAGTTAAGGCGGATGGGTCCATTCGCCTCTGCGCCGACTTTAAATCCACCATCAACCTTGCCCTCCAGGCGAACCCCTATCCAGTTCCGGTAGTGCAGCACTTGCTCCACTCTTTGGGGCAGGGCTGCATCTTCGCGAAGCTGGATATGGCGCAGGCCTACCAGCAGCTCCCGGTGGATGATGAGGCGGCGGCTGCGCAGACCATCGTCACCCACCGTGGAGCTTTCCGTTGCCGCCGCTTGCAATTCGGCGTTTCCGTAGCCCCGGGGATCTTCCAGAGCCTTATGGAGCGGCTGCTCCATGGGCTACCTGGCGTTGTTCCGTATTTCGATGACGTCCTGATCGCCGCCAGCAGCCGATCGGGCCTCATCGAAGTACTAGTGAAGGTCCTCGAGCGTTTCAGGGGCGCGGGCTTAAAATTAAAGCGCAGCAAATGCTCATTTGCTGTGCCCCGGGTTGATTTCCTGGGCTTCACAATTGATGCCCAAGGAATTCACCCCACCCCTTCAAAGGTAGCAGCCATCAGGAACGCCCCCACGCCTGCCTCCAAGACGGAGCTGCAGGCGTTCCTTGGCTTGCTTAACTTCTACGCGCCATTTTTGCCGCATAAGGCGTCACTAGCCGAGCCGCTGCATCGGTTGCTCGACCGATCGGCAGCCTGGCGCTGGGGCAGCCGCGAAGCGCATGCGTTCGCGGCTGTCAAAGACTTGCTGACGTCAGAGGCAGTCCTCGTCCAATATTCGGACAAGCTGCCTTTGACTCTTGCTTGTGACGCCTCCCCCGTGGGTTTGGGGGCGGTCCTGAGCCATGTGCTGCCCAATGGCTCAGAGGCCCCCATAGCCTTTTATTCCCGGACACTGACTTCTGCAGAACGCAACTACAGCCAGATTGACAAGGAGGCTCTGGCTGCAGTGTCAGGGATTAAGAGGTTCCATGACTACCTCTATGGTCGGCACTTTACCTTGTTCACCGACCATAAGCCACTCCTTGGGCTTTTGGCAGGTAACAAGCCGACCCCTCCCATTCTTTCACCGCGCATGACTAGGTGGACAGAGTTCCTAGCTGCATACAGCTACACTCTGCTCTACCGCCCGGGCAAGCACATTGGGCATGCTGATGCCCTCAGCCGCTGCCCCCTGCCCGTTGCAGACCCCCCGACAGTGCCTTGCCTGTCGGTTTTGGCCATAGCGGATTTGGCTCTACCGCTCTCTTCCGGAGAGGTGGCCTCGAAATCTAGGGCTGACCCTGACCTGTCCCAGGTCATGCGATGGGTCCAAAGGGGCTGGCCTGAGGGACCGGTGCCAGAGCACCTTCGTCCCTTCAAGGCCAGGCAGTTGGAGCTGTCACTTCACAGTGGGTGCCTCCTGTGGGGTGACAGGGTGGTCATTCCACCCAGCCTGCGCCATCAGGTGCTGTCTCGCCTTCATGAGGGCCACCCAGGCGTAGTGCGCATGAAATGCCTGGCGCGCAGCTATGTCTGGTGGCCTCGCATCGATGACGAGATAGCTGCCTGGGTGGCTGGCTGCTCCCCCTGCCAACATTCCCGGCCGGCGCCACCGGCAGCCGCTCCTAGGGAATGGGAATTACCCCGTGGGCCTTGGTCCCGCATTCACGTGGATTTTGCGGGTCCCTTCAGAGGCCAGGTCTTCTTGGTGGTGGTGGATGCATATTCGCGCTGGGTGGAGCTCATCCTCATGAGGTCCACCACAGCCGAGGCCACGATCAGGGAACTGACTAGGCTTTTCGCCACCCATGGCTTGCCGGACGTCATTGTCTCTGATAACGGGCCTCAATTTGCATCCACCGCGTTCCAGCTGTTCCTGGCTTCTCAGGGTATCCGCCATGCCCCAGTCGCCCCATACCATCCGGCTAGTAATGGCCGGGCGGAACGGGCGGTCCACTCGGCCAAGGAGGCGTTAGGCAGGATGGATGGGGCAGACTGGCCATCAAGGGTGGCTGCTTACCTCTTGGTACAGCATGCCACTCCTTGCCCCCTGACCGGGAAGTCTCCAGCTGAGCTGCTGATGGGCCGGCGCCTGCGGACCACCTTGGATAGGTTGCACCCACTCTATTCAAGTGAACAGCCTGGCAACTTGGGGCCCCCTTCCCGTTCTTTCCTTCTGGGCGATCCTGTCTGGGCGCAGGCATTCTCAGGGGCGGTTAGGTGGGTGCCTGCCACCATCACCGCCATAACCGGCCCCTGTTCTTACAGGGTCCAGCTACCTGATGGGACCGAATGGCGGCGGCACCTGGATCAATTGAGGCGCCGCCTGCCCTGCAACAGCGACAACATCCCCGCCAGGTCGGCCATCGACGTCGCCGCGCCTGAGCCCTCCAACGTTTCGTTTCCTGGTGCCCTTCCACCAGTCACTGATCACCCGGTCCAGCTGCCCAGGGCCTTCCCGTCCTTGGACACCGCCTCCTGGCCGTCCATTGTTGAGGGTGTGTCGCCCATTAGGCGTCTGCCTCCCGGTTTCCCACTGGCCTTCCCACTTACTTAACACCTGGCGCCACCAGACTTTCTGCAGCGCCAGAAAATGGCCTGAAAACTGCCCCCCAAAATGGCCAAAACCCAGGCCGTTTTTCAGGCTGTTTTCCAGGCCGTTTTCAGGTTATTTTTCAGGCCAAAACACAGCCTGAAACAGCCCAAAGATGGCCTGGAAAAGGCCCGAAAAATGGCCAAAACCCAGGCCGTTTTTCAGACCTTTTTCATGCCATTTTGGGCTGTTTTTAGGCCTGAAAATGGCCTGGCAAACAGCCCAAAAATGGTCTGATAAAGGCCTGAAAAACGGCCTGGATTTTGGCCATTTTGGGGGGCTTTTTCAGGCCATTTTCAGGTTATTTTTCAGGCCAAAACACAGCCCAAAATGGCCTGGAAAAGGCCCCCAAAAGGGCTAAAGTCCAGGCCATTTTCAGGCCCTAAAACAGCCCAACATGGCCTGGAAAAGGCCCAAACAATGGCCAAAGCCCAGGCCGTTTTTTCGGGCCATTTTCAGGCCTTTTTTGGCTGTTTTCCAGGCCAAAACACAGCCTGAAAACGCCCCAAAAATGGCTGGAAATGGCCAAAAAAACCAACTTGAAAATGGGCCAAAAGATGGTTGGAAAACAGCCTGAAAACTGCCCAGAAACGGCCAAAGAAACAGGATTGCACACACCGGCTAGTTGGTTTTCGGCATGTGTTTTTGCCAGAAACCCAAATGCCAGCTGACCGGCATGCACATTCATACAGGCCGGCTGGTCTTTGGGTTTCCTGTGCTCCAGGCACATCCATGCACTGCGCATGCATGTGTGTTCCAGTTTGGGCAGTCTCTTCTTTTTTTAAAAAAAAACCTCGTGTGATGGAGCACTTACAACTTCTGGAGGCAAGTAGTTCCACTGGCTAATTGTTTCCTGAACTTTCAAAGTTATAACAGCACCGGAAAAAGGGACTTATTCCCGCTTTCCCCACTTA
Source organism: Natrix natrix natrix (assembly GCA_029891615.1). Classification (NCBI taxonomy): domain Eukaryota; kingdom Metazoa; phylum Chordata; class Lepidosauria; order Squamata; family Natricidae; genus Natrix; species Natrix natrix. The sequence goes on along the minus strand of JAKRSK010008526.1, from coordinate 685,478 downwards.
CGACCGTTGATCACATGATCAAAATCCGAAGGCTTGGCAACTGGCACGTACTTATGACTGTTGTGGTGTCACGTGATTTGACCTTCTGACCAGCAGAGTCAATGTTGGGAAGCCCGATGTGCTTAACAACTGTGTTACTAACTTATCAAGTGCAGTGATTCACTTAAGGACTGCGGGAAGAAAGGTCGTGAAATGGGGGTAAAATTCGCTTGGCAGCTGTCTTGCTCAGTGGTGGAGATTTGGGCCTCGAGTGTGGTCGTAAGTCAAGGGCTAGCTGTACCTACAAAGGGCGGGGGGGGGGGTGAGGAGCTTGCAAGAGTGACACAGTTTTTGTCGTTGAGACGGAAGGTTCGTATCTCACAGGTGTCTTTGGATAAAGGTAAACATGGAGTTTTGATTAGCAAGCAGTAGTTTCTGATGTGTAAGTCTTGCGGAGAGGGTGTGTACAGACTAAGCCAAGTAAGTGGTGTGGGTTCCTCTTCTTTCAACCGGGGTTGTGTTACGGGGCGTTTTCCACAACCCCAACTAACAGCCATCCCATGAGTTTTGTTGTTATTCTGTATTATTTTTTTCCCTGCTTGGCAACTGGAGTTCTCCATGTGATGTTTATGGATGATGTGTAAAATTGAGTTGGAAACACAAACGGACCCCACCTTAATTTTTATTACTAGTCAACAAACTTTGCCCCGGTGGGGTGGTGGTGTCCTCCTTCCAGAGAAGTTTCCTTATCTAAACAGAGTAACAGAACGATCAAAAAATAGTGGGAGCTGACCTTCGGCTTCCCGCTGGCTTCCCCATTGAGTTTCCTTGCGGGAATTTTGCAAAGAACTTTGTAAATCTCTCCTCATCCTCCTTACTCTTCTCTCCTCCTCCCCTCCTTCTCTTTCTCTTTTCCTTCTCTCTTCTTCTCCATCTCCATCTCTCTTTTTCTTCTCTTTCCTTCTCCCCCTTCCCCTTCCCTTCTCTTTCTCCTTCTCCTCCTTCTCCCTCCCATTCTCTTTCCCCTTTCATAAGGTATGCAAGAGACTGCTGACAGGTGGGAGAGGAAGTGAGGGATTGCAAGATAGACTGGGAAACTGTCACAGAATGTTGAAAATGAAGATCATGAGATGACCTCCGCACTTGCCAAGTGTCTGTGTTTCAATGCCGTGACTGTGGGGGAGGGGGGCAATGCTGCAAAGGTCGTACGGGTGAAAAACGGTCCTAACTCACTTTTTTTAGTGCCATTGTAACTTTGAATGGTCACTAAATGAACCGTTGTTAAACAAGGACTGCCTATATTCACGCACACAGTAGGGAGACCATTAGTTTTGGAAGTTTTGCCTTACCTATCTATCTACTATCATGTGTGTGTGTGCACACGCGTGCCAACATAACTCTGGAATGCCTTGAGCAATTTCAACCAAACTTGGTACACAGATGACTTACTCTCTGGAAAAAAAAATACTGTGGGGGGTAAAATACCTCGGGGTGTGTGTTCTGTTAAGATACAGCCTATTGTGCCTTAAAACGGCTTCTACTGTACTGTTGTAAAATAGTTTCTGCTGTACAGCACAGTGGAGTTGCCATGGTAACAGCTCCACAGTACTCCCCCAGGGGGCTCCCTCCCTAAAAATTACGTTTGGTCTGGACATTTCCCCCCTATAAATAACCGGACAACACCGGATTATCAGCTAGTGCTGTATAAAAGAACGGTCACTAAGCAAACCGTTGTAAGTCAAGGACTATCTGAATTGCACTGAAATGCAGAAGCCTGGGAACCTGGCATGGGTGCCTCCCCAAAAATTGAATTGGAGAAGTCAAATCAAAACCGGGAAGCGTAAAAACGTATTTTTCAGCCGTAAGGGTTATTTTTCCAGGGGAAGAAAAAAGGCTTCCCTTAATAAAGTGTAATTAAAAAAAGAACAAAACTGCTTGAAAAGCGGAATCCGTAATATACAACGTCACTTAGTCACGTCCTGATAAACACGGGTTCCAGACACTGGAAGTGAGTAATGCTTTGAACCGACATGCGTCTCATGGTCCAAAATAGCAGGAACCCTCTCCTGCTAAATTAAGCGCTTTATTGGAGCCAGGGCAGGGAGGGGGAAAAAGCAGATTTGCAGATGCTATGCAGTCCTTGACTTACGGCGCTTCGCTTAGTGACCAAAAGTTACAACGTCACTGAAAAAATTGAACTTAGGATCGTTTCTCACACTTACGACCTTTGCAGCATTCCCCACGGTCACCAAAATTCAGAAACTTGGCAGCCGATTCATTTTAATTTAAATTTGGGCCAATCACCAGGAGACGGTGAGTTCTAGTCCCACCTTAGGGATGAAAGCCGCCTGGGTGACTTTGGGCCAATCACCAGGAGACGGTGAGTTCTAGTCCCACCGTAGACATGAAAGCCGGCTGCGTAACTTTGGGCCAATCACCAGGAGACAGGGAGTTCTAGTCCTGCCTTAAGTATGAAAGCTGCCTTAGTGACTTTAGGCCCTTCTCTTCAGCCCAACCCACCTCACAGGGTTGTTGTGGGGAAAATAGGAAGGAAAAAGGGAATATTAGATACGCTTGCTTGCCTCTAGTTAAAGTAATACAGATGGGATAAATTAATTAATCGATTGAAAACTACTATCAACTGCCATCATTTGCAAGCCGAAAATATTTGGGGAACTTCACCACAATTCTCCCCTCCCCCACAATGTCCTTAGTCCCGTGATTGCGAACCTATGGCACGCATGCCACAGGCGGCACACGGAGCCATATCTGTCAGCTCCAGCACATATGTGCACGCTGGCCAGCTGAACTTTGGGCTTCCAGAGGGCCGGGGAGGGCCGTTTTCGCCCTCCCCAAACTCCAGAGGCTGGGACCCTGGGGAGGGTGAAAACAGTCCCGTCCCCCCCCCGTGGGAAATACCAAGCTCAGCTTGGAGGTAACCAGTGTGGCGCACATGGGGAGTGTGTGGAGGGTTGTGGGCACATGCGCACGTGGGGGTGCGCTTTGCATTACGGGTGCCAGCCTGCATGTGCGCTCACATTTTTGGCGCTCAACAACAGAAAGGTTAGCTGTCCCTGCCCTTAGTCACCACTCACAAAGACTTTGGAAAAATCACTGATTTTTTCCCGCGTCAATCGGGAAAGATTTGACAGTCTCTATTCTTTTGGGGGGGGGGGGAAGGGTACCGTATCCTCGTTTGACCGATACAGTCATGCTGGGTGCTAACCTATCATTCAAGCATACCTGATCTTGTTTTAAGCCATGCTGGTTTGCACAGTGTGGTTTCGGGCTTAGAAAGCAGTTTCGATGTCACTGTTAAGCCGATCTTGGTTTTGGGAAAGGTACGAGGCTCCGGGGAGAAACGACAAAAACTTAACAATGACAAATTTGTTAATATCAAGGCAAGAAAGAAGGAGGGGGGGATGGAATTGATTTGGCTGGAAGAAACCTGTTTTGTGAACCGCCAAAACTCTTTGGTGGAGCCCTTGACATTTCCAGCCAAACACAACCTCCGACGTTGTTGTGGTTGTGTTGACTTTGCAAGTTGTACGATTTACATCTCTTGGTTTAGGTGCCGTTCGCCTTTCAATATTACGTCACTGAAAAGAGAGAATTACGACCGTTTTTCATACTTAACGACCGTTGCAGCACCCCTATGGTCACATGATTCAAAATTCAGGTGCTTGACCGCTGCCTCGTATTTATGACGGTTGCAGTGTCCCGGGGTCACGACAAAGAAAGTCAAGGGGGAAGCCAGGTTCCCATAACAGCCACATTAAAACCTTAGCAACGGCAGTGATTCATTTAACCACAAGAGAGAGAGGTCGTAAAAATGAGGCAAGACTCACTTAACAACTGTCTCACTTAGCAACAGAGGTGTTTGGATCAATGGTGGTCGTAAAACAAGAACTACCTGTAATGTGGGGTTCTTGGCTCAACTGGTGTGTTTATAGGCTGGGATGTCACAGGAAATTACCTCCATTGAGTTAAACCTGGTTAGATTATGCCCAGGTAAGCCCTGTTGGGCACTCTTAAAATGGGTCAGAACTCACTTCACCTGCATCTCACTTAACAACTGAAACGTTGGGCTCAATTGTGGTCGTAAGTCGAGGCTCACCTATATCGCTAAGCAGCTGAGATTATTATTATTCTATTATTATACGATTGTATCACAGCGGCCAGTTGTTTCGCCGGATTTGCATTGATTACTATTGTTGTTGTTGTTATTGTTGTTGTTGTTGTTATTATTATTGTTATTATTATTATTATTATTATTATTATTATTATTATTATTATTATTATTATTATTATTATCATCATCATCATCAGAATTGTATCACAGCGGCCAGTTGATTCGCCGGATTTGGCATTGATTACTAGTCGGGCCCCACCCAGGGGCCTAGGACGTCGTAACGTATTTTCGTAATATACGTGCCGATCCAAGCAGTGCAGCTTTTTGCATTTGACTGATGGTGATTTTGTCAAGTTTTAACTGTTTTAAATGTAATTCCAGTGCTTTTGGAATAGCACCCAGTGTGCCAATTACCACTGGAATTACCACTGCTGGTTTGTGCCATAATAGTTGAATTTCAATTTTTAAGTCCTGGTATTTCGCGACTTTTATTTATTATTATTATTATTATTATTATTATTATTATTATTATTATTATTATTATTATCATCATCATCATCATCATCATCATCATCATCATCATCATCATCATTATTATTATTTTAATTCCAACTCTAATTGCCTACAGACTTCGTCAATTTCCAGAGCCCCGTCTGGCTTGAGAAGTAAGCACGGTTAGAACTGGGCTATTGAAAATTTAAAATAAAAATTGCTCAAATAATCCAGTCTATTTTTCTTTTTCTGGCAGAAGGTTTATTAGATTCACCAGAGGTGAAATCCTCCCGGTTCAGCCCGGCTCAGCCAAACTGGTAGGGATGATTGTACTTGGTTCTGCAAACTGGTAGTAATAAAAAAAAGCTTCCAAGGATCAAAAGCGGCTCAACTTCCCTTTTTAAAGCATTTTTTTCCTGCTGGTTTGGTCAAACCGGACAAATACTTTAAAAAGCTTTAAAAAATAGCTTTTAAAAAAAGCTTTTAAAGATAGCTTTAAAAATAGTTTTAAAAATAGCTTTTAAAAAGCTTTAAAATAGCTTTTAAAAAGCTTTAAAAATAGCTTTTAAATAGCTTAAAAGCTTTAAAAAGCTTTTTAAAAAGCTTTAAAAATAGCTTTAAAATAGGTTTAAAAATAGCTTTTAAAAAAGCTTTAAAAATAGCTTTAAAAATAGCTTTAAAGCTTGAAAAAAATAAAGCTTTAAAAAATAGCTTCCGACAATTGCGTGGCTCATCGGAAGCTATTTTTTAAAGCTTTTTTAAGTATTTTTTTTCCTGCCGGTTCAGGGAAAAAAATGCTTTAAAAAGCTTTTCAAAATAGCTGAAAGTGGGGGGGGGGGGGGGAAGGTGGCTACGCCCATCCAGTCACATGACACCCCACCACCAAGCCACGCCCACAGAACTGGTGGGGGGGATTAGATTTCATCACTGATATTCCCCCACCTTGCACAAAAACACTTGCGCGCACAGCCCTTTCTCTCTCGTTCTCTCTCTCTCTTTCAAGTTGAGAAAGTCCCTGGATTATTTCACTTTTATCAAAAACTTGGCAAGGGGCTTCCTGCCAGATGCTCCCCCCTCTCTCCCTCCCTTCCTTGCCCAGAACTGAGAGAGGCTGGAAGCCAGAGCAACAAGGCATATTTGTCTTAAAACCCCTCCTGAATTCCCTCCGCCCTGCTGGCTTTGCAACACGCTTAAGGAAGAGGAGGATTTGGGGGTGGGGGGAAGGGGGAGAAATCCCAACGGACCATCAAAAGGGAAAAATAATTTGGTGTCCAAGAATTGTGGTGGAGCACAATTCTCGGCTAATTTTAAAATTAGCCACCTTGTTGCCAAGCACTTCAAAAATGGAATTTGCCATTTGCAAACCAAGGTTATTTTATTGCCTTATTTTTTTTTTACTGTGGTTATGTCTCTCTGAGCACCGTGAGAATATATTTGCTGGGGAAAAAAAACTCCGCACCGGGGACGGGAAGGGCATCCGGCCAGGAAACACTCATCTCAATTCAGTTGCCCAGACTCCACCCCCGCAAGGGATTATGGGGTCATTAAAAGAAGATGATGGTTTTACGGTGGTTATGCTGCAACTAAGAGTGCCCAACAGGACTTACCTGGGCTTAATCTAACCAGGTTTAACTCAACGGAGGTAATTTCCCTGGTTCCTGTTACATCCTGGCCCATATATGCACCAGTTCAAAGTTACGCCGACACTGAAAAAAAGTAATTGATGTCCATTTCACACTTACGCCCATTGCAGCATCTCCATGGTGACGCTTGGCAACTGATTCACATTTATGACGCTTGCGGCGTCTTTGTGTCATGTGATCCCCTTTGGCGACGTTCTGGCGAGCAAAGTCGATGGGGTTTGTTTAACTGAACAACGGCAGTGAATCGCTTACCATCTGTGGCCAGAAAGATCTCGTCACCATGGAGATGCTGCAATGGTCGTAAGTGTGAAACGGCCATGCATTCCTTTTTTTGCAGTGTTGTCGTAACTTTGAACAGTCACTAAATGTGAACTGTTGGAGAGGGCTAACTGTATAATTGCTGGGTTTGGGGATGAAAATTCCAAGTCCGTCTGGAATAATCTAATGTTGGTTTAAATCAGTGTTTCTCAAACTTGGTGACTTTAAGTCCTGTGGACTTCAACTCCCAGAGCTGGCTGGGGAATTCTGGGAGTTGAAGTCCACAGGACTTAAAGTCACCAAGTTTGAGAAACACTGGTTTAAATAGACAAGCATGTGACTTTTAGGAAAAGTCCTGTTCCTCTCCTGTAGAAAAACCTAAAGTAGCCAGCTTTGTAAACTTGACTTAAAGAATGGTTATGTTCAAGCCAGATTAAGAAAATATCTTTGCACAACTGGTTGAGTTTCCGTAACACCAACTTGGAGTAAGTGTGCAGGGTTGTTGTTTTTTTTTTTAAATAATCCTCGACTCGCGATCACAGTTGTGCCCAAAATTTCTGTGAGACCTTTGTGCAATGAGTTTTGTCCCATTTTACAACTTTTCTTGCCACACTGTTTAAGTGAATGAATCACTGCGGTTGATAAGTTAGTGACCCGGTTGTTAAGTGAATCTGGGTTCCCAATTGACTTCGCTTGCCGGGAAGGGGGATCATGTGAGCAACGGTCGTAAGTATGAACCGGTTGCCAAGCATCTGAATTTTGATCATCTGATCATGGGGATGTTGCAGAGGTCATAAGTGTGAATAATGGCGGTAAGTCACTTTTTCCCCCCACTGCCGTTGTCATTTTGAACAGTAAATGGAATTTAACAGTAAATTCAATTTACTGTTGTAAATTAAAGATTACCTGGGATACCTGAATTGTTTCTCAACCTGGACAATTTTAAACGGTGTGGACTTCAACTCCCAGAATTCCCCAGTCAGCATGGGTGGGGAATTCTGGGAGTTGAAGTTCACACAGCTTTAAAGTTGAGAAATACAAAGCTAAAATGCTAAGCATAGCTAAAAGATATGAAGAACGGTTGCAGGAACTGGGTATGTCTAGTTTAATGAAAAGAAGGACTAGGGGAGACATGATAGCAGTGTCCCAATATCTCAGGGGTTGCCCCAAAGAAGAGGGAGTCAAGTTATTCTCCAAGGCACCTGAGGGCAGGACAAGAAGCAATGGGTGGAAACTAATCAAGGAGAGAAGCAACTTAGAACTGAGGAGAAATTTCCTGACAGTTAGAACAATTAATCAGTGGAACAGAAGTTGCCTCCAGAAGTTGTGAATGCCCCAACACTGGAAGTCTTTAAGAAGATGTTGGATAGCCATTTGTCTGAAACGGTATAGGGTCTCCTGCCTAGGCAGGGGGGTGGACTAGAAGACCTCCAAGGTCCCTTCCAACTCTGCTATTGTAAATAAACCAAGGGCTCCCAAACCCTTGTTCTGTGGACCAGTCACGGTCCATGGCTCATTGGAAACATGCAAGCATGCAAGCACACGAAACTACTTGCACAAGTGGCAGGCGTCCACGTGAACCCATCTGTAAAGACAAATAATTGTAATTTGTAAACATTTGTAATTGCAATTTGTAAAAAGAACAAAGGCGGGACACAAAGAAATCAATAAATGCGATACGTGCTTTCCTGTGAATTCCTCCGTTGTAGATTTCTGATGAAAGACAAACAGTTGTGTTGCCAAAAAAAAAAAAAAGGAGAGAGATGGTTGTCGGATAAGCAACGGTCTCCTGCGTTGTGTAAGCCGAGTCCTTTCTTGCCACACCTCTGCCCCACCTTTGCCGTTGTACAAAAAAACCCCACTGATCCTTTAAGACAGACATTTGCAAGCTCCCAGATCCCACCAGATGGTCCCTGCCAGGAAGGTAATCAACCCTTTAATTCAAAAGGGCCCATTCATTGTGTTGCTTTTTTTTTTTCCTTACCTTTTGCGTCTGCAATTTGGAGAAACAAAAATGGGGGCAGGAAGATCAAATTCCCTGCAATAAATTACATTTTTTCTTTTCTTTCTGCAAGACAATCCAATCAGGCTCTCCGGTACAGTTTTGATGCTCGGGCTGACAACCGTTTGTTCAAAGTTATGAGGACGCTGGAAAAAAGTGACTTACATGGTTTTTCACACGACCGTTCCCGCATCCCTGGAGTCATGGGATCAGAATTCAGGGTATATATAGGAATCTTGTGACCCTGAGATGTTGCAACCATCGTAAGTACATGCCAGTTGCCCAGCCTTTGGTTCATATGACCACGAGGATGCTACAATGGTGGTGAGAAAAATGCTCCCAAGTCGCTTTTTTCAGCACCATCGTAACTTTGAATGGCCACTAAACGAACGGTTGCAAGTTAAGGATGACTGCATATGCTATTTGATGGTTTAAATTTATTTTTTTTTAACTGGAGACTGGCAGGAGAGGTTTCCGGCACTGGGACAATTAGGAAATTCTGTTTCTTGAGGGATTGATCACCTGTCTAATGGGCAACCAATTCAACCCGCTTGGTGTTTCATCAGACTTAAACTGACTGTTGATGGCAGGAAGCGTTTTGTAATCCCTTTAAAACTTTCTGCCAAAGTTAGATTCAAGACAGGCTTGGAACAGGAGACGCCACCACACCCCCACCGGGGAGGCAGACACATAAAAATACCAGGGGAAAAAAAAAAAGATTTAAACCTTTGTCTTTCCTTTCCCACCAAAGGTTTTTCTTTTCCTGCATCGAATGCGTGGATCGCCCCAGAGATTAAAAAGCAATATTTTTTTCTCGCTTCGTTCTGTTGCGGCCCACCGGCAGCCTTAATGACCGTATGATTCGGTTAGTAACTCTAGTGGTTCGCTTCACAACCGTGATTTTTTTAAAAAGGTGGTACAATGGAAAAGAAACTCGTTTAATAACCGCCTTGCTTAGCAACAGAAATGTGTGGCTCAGTTGCAGTTGTTAAATCAAGGACTACTTGATTAGCTGCCTGGAATAGGCAGCAATTTTTAAAGGAAATATTCAGATAGAGAGACAGACAGACAGAAAAGAAAGAGAGAGAGTGAGAGGGAGGGAAAGAGAAGAAAGAAAGAAGAAAGAAAGAAAGAAAGAAAGAAAGAAAGAAAGAAAGAAAGAAAGAAAGAAAGAAAGAAAGAAGGGAGAGAGAGGGAGGAAGGGAGGAAGGAGAAAGGAGAAGAGAGAAAGACAACATGGACAAACGTGGACATGAAAGGAGATACTATGTAGGTATTAGAATGTAGGTATTAAAATGATAGATTGACATTCTCTAGAATATGATTTTGTTGTGGCCTGCCAGCAAAGCTGGTGGCAGAATCGGACAGTGAGGAGGTTGGGGAGGAAGATGGGCCAGTCCTGGAGTCTGGGAAAGGCTCTGAGGAGGGCTCTGTGTCGGAGGCAGAGAGGGGGCCAGGGCCGTATGCTAGTTATCAGCTGCCTTCAGAGTCAGACATCAGTGAGGCAGAAGAACAGCTTGAGCCTGTTCCCAGTGCGCACATGCACAGAGCTACCAGACGGCAAGAACAGTTAAGACAAAAGGGGCAATTCGGGAATAAGGATTGGAGATGATTGGCCCCTCCCATAAGACATAAAGGAGGAGCAAAGGAACATGAGCCTTTGCAGGAAGCAACTTTTGTTCGTGCTGGGCGGTTTAAACTCTGAAGCTCCGTTTTGACTCTGTGCTCCATTTGGCCTTGCAAAACTAATTGGCAATTAGGTCTTTGGCAGCGTTTCAAGGGAGGGAAAGGTGGGTGCTTATCAGCCTTACAATACAATAGCAGAGTTGGAAGGGACCTTGGAGGTCTTCTAGTCCAACCCCCTGCCTAGGCAGGAAACCCTATACTGTTTCAGACAAATGGCTATCCAACATCTTAAAGACTTCCAGTGTTGGGGCATTCACAACTTCTAATGGCAAGCTGTTCCACTGATTAATTGTTCTAACCATCAGGAAATGACGGTTAGAACACAGCACCCCTACACCCTGTTTTGGGCCTGGGGATGTTACTACTACTGAGCAAGGTACCACCTATACTGTACTTGTGCATTCCGTTTTTCTTGCCTAAATGTAGAACCTGACTCTTTTCACCATTGAATTTCATTTTGTTAGATAGTGCCCAATGTTCAAGTTTGTCAAGATCCTTCTGTATCTTGAGTCTTTATCTTCTGGAGTGTTGGCTATTCCTGCCAGCTTGGTGTCATCTGCAAATTTGATGAGTTCCCCATTTATTCCATTTATTCCCATGTGGAAGTAGTATTAGAACGATCAGCCGTTGAGCCTGCAGAGGATTTGAGATCAATTGGGGAGAAGACCAAGTGATCTTCCCTGCTGTTGGACCTCAAGATCCGGTATTCAGAGCGGCACATTCACGGTTATGCTCCCAGGTTCCACTGGTCTATGGCAGTGATGGCGAACCTTTTCGGCAACAAGAAACTCAAAGACCAGCTGGCTGGCGTGCGCATGCCTATTTTTGGCCATTTTCTGGGCTGTTGTCAGGCTGTATTTGGCCCCAAAATGACCCAGAAAATGGCCTGTAAACGGCCTGGAAAATGGTGTGGCTTTTGGCAGTTTTTCAGAACATTTTGGGGGTCATTTTTGAGCTGTTTTCAGGCTGTTTTTTGGCCATTTACGGGCCATTTTGGGGGCTGTTTTAAGGCCATTTTGGGGGCATTTTTCAGGCTGTTTTCCCCTCAGAGAGGGCTCTGCGTGCCATAGGTTTGCCATTCCGGGTCTGTGGTGACTGAGATTGTGGTTGTCTGAACTAAGCCAATTCTTTGGGTCCCCCCAATATTCTGCAACTCTAAAAGCAACCGTCCCTGAGTGATTCTCCCACCGTTGAAGCAGCTGACTGAGAAAACTGCAGGGGTGCTGCCTGTGAACAGGCCCCGATAGTCCTCCACTTACAACAGTTCATTTAGTGACCAAAGTTGCAACAGCAGTGATCAAAGTGACTTTTATGACCGTTTTTCACACCATTGCTGGTGACTAAAACTGGAGTCCATAGTAATTAATATATAATAATAATAATAATAATAATAATAATAATAATAATAATAATAATAATAATAATAATAATAATAATAATAATAATATTTTGTGTCTTTGTTAAGCAGGTTCCTGGAAAATCCATGCCAGTTATTCTTTTGGTTTTGCCCAAGCTCTGGGTTTTTTCCTCCTGCCCTTGCAAGTCAAAACTTGCAGTTTGCTGCTTTGGTTTGATTTTTGCTTCCCAATTTGGAGGAGGAGAGAGAAGGAAAGAGGAGAGAGAAAGAGATAGAGAGAAGGAAAGGAGAGAGAGAGAAGAGAGAAGGGGGAGAGAGAAAGAGGTAGAGAGAAGGAAAGGAGAGAGAGAGAGAGAGAGAGAGAGAGAAGAGAGAAGGGGGAGAGAGAAGGAAAGGAGAGAGAAGAGAGAAGGGGGAGAGAGAAAGAGATAGAGAGAAGGAAAGGAGAGAGAGAGAGAGAAGAGAGAAGGGGGAGAGAGAAAGAGATAGAGAGAAGGAAAGGAGAGAGAGAGAAGAGAGAAGGGGGAGAGAGAAGGAAAGGAGAGAGAGAGAGAAGAGAGAAGGGGGAGAGAGGAGAGAGAAGAAAAGAAAAAGAAAAGAAAGAGGAAGAAGTGAAAGAGACAAGTAGTCCGTAGTCCATTCATTTAGTGACCATTCAAACTTACAACAACACTGAAAAAAGGGACTTATCTCCCTTTCCCTCCATCCCCAGGGGGTCACACGATTAACATTCGGAGGCTTGACCATCTGACTCATGTCTATGACCGTCGCAGCAGGCTCCCGGACTCACACCATCTCCTTTTGCAACCTTCCAACAGGCAAAGAGGGGAGGGGGAGGAAACCAGGTTCGCTTAACGACCGTGCGACTAATTTAAGAACGGCGGCAATAAGTTTAACAAAGGTGTCGGGAAAAGTCGTAAAACGGGCCAAAACCACTGAATTTATCCCTGAACAACCTCCATGCCAGGCTCGGTTGCGGTCGTAAGTCGAGGACCGCCTGTCTTTTGGAGAGAAGGAGGGAGCTTTTTCAGGGTTTTAAAAGAGAAATGCTATAAAAGCAACACCCTTTGGAGGTTTTGATTCCTCCTGCCCTGCTCCCTTTCACCCTTCCGTCTCTTTTCCTGTTTAAAAATAGAAGCTGTTAATCATCTTTTGTCTCTTCCTCCGGCTACTGTACATATATAATTTATTCCTGCTGTCACCTCCCTTCTCTCCAGCTCAGTTGGTGTGCGCCGGCCTCACTTTTCTTTTCCCTGGTTTTGAAAGGACTGGTTTTTCCTTTATAAAATCCACCCTGGAGTTCAATCGTTGTGTTTTTTCAGTTTTGAAAAACAGGCCAGCCCGTTTATAAAAGTGATTTGCTTGCCTGCTAGAGCCTCAAAAAAAATTACATTTCTTTCCCTTTACCATCAGTGACGAACGGGAGGGAAGGGGGAGAAGATTACAGCTCTTTTAGTTTACTTTTGGAATGGATCTTCAGTGTTTAAGGAGATCTTATTATGGGATAACACCAAAGAAAGGACACTTGGCCACAATGTAAAGTAGTGAGTATACAGCTTGTATATATGGCTCTGTGTGTGTGTGTGTGTGTTTGTGTGTGTGTGTGTGTGTGTGTGTGTGTGTTGTATTTGTGCTGATAAATAAATAAAGGGAGACTAGTATAGATCTATTTCGAGCTAATTAGCTCTCATCAGCTAGCCATACCCTTACTGGGATTCGAACCTTTCTTGTTTCTCTGTGAGTTGCGGGGTTTTGTCGCAAATGTTTTATTAGAAAAGGATTGGGGTTTGTAGAGAAAAGAGGAGAAGGGTTTTGGAGTCCTTGTTGCTCTCTGAGATCGGTGGTTGTCTTGCGGACGTTTCACAACCCAACTAGGTAACATCATCAGTGTTAGAAGGAGGAGGACGGCGACTGTGGGGTGCTTGGTGGTCTCTGAGCTTGGTTATTTTCTTGTAGACGTTTCATTACCCAACTAGGTAACTTCATCAGGGCTAGAAGGGAGTGGGATTGATAGAGAAGGTGAAGAGGGGAAGGAGGAGGACGACGACTGTGGGGTGCTTGGTGCTCTCTGAGCTTGGTTATTTTCTTGCAGACATTTCATTACCCAACTAGGCAACTTCATCAGGGCTAGAAGGGAGGGGGTTGTTTATGTATAAATCGCTTGTCCTGTCAATGATGCTGCCTGGGGAACTCTGGGAGTTGAAGTCCACCCATGTTAACGTGCCCAGGGTTGAGAAACATTGGGTTAAACCATTCAGGGTTTGGAGCCAGAGAGAAACGGGGTGGGATTCCCAAACCACTTGAAGCGGTCAGCCCGTATTTCTGTTGAGACAAAAAAATGCATGACATCACCGGATCATTTCCCCTTCTCCGGCTTTAACCCGGTGTGGCCACTGGGTAACCAGCTGTGCTGAACCGCAACGCCCTTCGTTGCTTACCAGCGTGTTGTCTAACACATCTGGAAGACTGCCCAGCTGTTTGGGAGGCTGTGGATTCCCAAAGTATTACTGGTGAATAAATTTGTTGTTGATAGTCGCTAAGTCACATCTGGCTCTTTGTGACCCCATGGAGCACAGCAGCGCCCCCCCCCCCATCCTCCACTGTCTCTTGGAGTTACATTATTTTAGTTGATTAGTTTACTAGTTTATTAGTTATGTTTTATTAGTTATTAGTTTAGTCTATTAGTTTACTGGTTTTAGTTTATTAGTTTAGCTTATTAGTAGTTTATTGTTTGTTCATTAGTTTAGTTTATTAGATTAGATTATAAATTTAGTTTATTAGTTTAATTTATAAGTTTAGTTTATTAGTTTTAGTTTATTAGTTATTAGTTTAGTTAATTAGTTATTGTTATTAGTTTATTAATTTAGATTATTAGTTATTAATTTAGTAATTTGTTGTTTGTTCATTAGTTTAGATTATTAGTTTAGTTTAGATTATTAATTTAGTTTATTAGTTTAATTTATTAGTTTAGTTTATTAGTTTTAGTTTATTAGTTTAGTTTATTAGTCATTCGTTTATTAATTTAGTTTATTATTAGTTTACTAGTTTTAGTTTATTAGTTTAGTTATTAGTTTATTAGTTTAGTTTATTGTTTATTTGTTCATTAGTTTAGTTTGTTAGTTTAGATTATTAATTTAGTTTATTAGTATTAGTTTATTAGTTTAGTTTATTCATTTATTAATTTAGTTTATTAGTCTATTAATTTAGCATATTAGTTTATTTAGTTTATTAGTTTATTAATTTAGTTTATTAGTTTATTTTAGGAAATGTATATTGCCGCCTATTAGCACATGGAGATTCAGGGCAGCCCACAAGAATATAAAAACCCCATATAAAAGAAACAATAAAACTAATAAAAGATAATCAAATAATACATTAATAAAATAATATAACAGCCCGCCGCCCTGTCGAAAACACATCATATGAGCCCTTTAATGGGCTCCGCCCTGCTCTGCGTTTCCCAGGCCCCCTGGCAGAATCCGTTCTTCAGCCCCTTCCTGAAGAGTGTTAGAGTGGGGACTCTAATCTTGGGGGAGGGGGGGTGATATTCCAGAGGGAGGGAGCCACCACAGAGAAGGCCCTTCTTCTGGATCCCACTAGGTGTATCTCCCTAGGGCAGCGGTGTCAAAGTTCAGGCCCGCAGGCTGGATGTGCTCAGAGAAGTTCTGGATCGACATTGTTCAGAGATCCCAGAATCTGTGTAGAATTTTTGGCAACCTGTGTCACCTCCGCGTCTTCCGTTCTTGTTTCCGTTCTGCAGGTGTGTTTCCGAGATGTCTTCCTTGGTTTGGTTCCACCTGCTGCTAGTTTTGCCCTGTTTCGGCACCTCCTCAAGGACTTGCTTCCCGAGATGCCACTGCGAAGTGGAGACCTTCGGCCTCTTCGACAGCTTCAGCCTGACCAAAGTGGACTGCAGCGGGATCGGGCCCCACCTCGTGCCTGTCCCCATTCCCCTGGACACCACCTACTTGGACTTATCTTCCAACCGCCTGGAAGCCATCAACCAGTCCATGTTAACTGGGCCCGGTTACACCACTCTCGTAGGCCTCGACTTGAGCGACAATAAAATCTCCACGCTGGTCCCCACCACTTTCTCGAGACTCCGGTATCTGGAGTCTTTGGATCTGAGCCATAACTTTTTGGGGGACATCCCCGAGGACTGTTTCTCCCAGTCCCCTCTGGGAGAAGTGGACCTCAGCAACAACGTTCTCTTGGAGGTCACCTTGAACGTCTTCGCCTTCAAAGGTCAAGGGAAACCCATCAACGTTGACCTTTCCAACAACTTGATCGGCCGGGTGTCCAGATTCTCGGATAAACCCGTTCCTAACATTCAAAGCTTAAATCTCTCGGGGAACCGATTAACCAGCATTCCGGATCTTCAAGGGATCCCCCTTCGCTACTTAAACCTGGACGGAAACCCGGTGTCCACCGTTGAGAAGGACGCCTTCCTGGGCCTGAAAGGGTTAACCCACTTGTCCTTGAGCGGGATTCAACATCTCTTGGACATTTCGCTTTTTGGCTTCAAGGACTTGTCCGCTCTCCAAGTGCTGGACCTATCCAACAACCCCAACATGAAATCCTTGAACCCCAAGGTGTTCTACAGCCTGAGCTCTTTGCAAGAACTCAACTTGACGGGGACGGGGCTGTCCACCACGTTCTCCAAACCCATGTTGAGATACTTGCCTTCCATCAAGAGTGTGGCCTTGGCCAAGAACATCCGGTGTCTCAAGACCGTCCAGGAAGGCCACTACCACCGAGCAGCCGGAGCAAGCAAGAAAGAGGTCTTACGATGTCACAGTGGCCACGGATCCGTGGCACCGTACGTGTTGTGACCAAGGACTGAGCCTCCGCACGATGGGACTTTCTTTTTTTTAAAAAAAAAACAGCCACGAATGTGCCTTCCATACAAACATTTAATTTATACCTCCTGTTTTTTGTATATCTCAACGCTACATTACAATAATGGATGGGTCAGAGCGCTTGCGAGTCTCGTTTATTTCAGCGGTCCCTCAATTTTCCAGTTCTGTGGACTGCCGGCTGCACGGCGGTGAGGGAGGAAGAAAGAGATGGTTTCACTTGCACGCCTGCCACTTGTGCAAGTAGATTCGTGTGCTTGCATGCTTGCATATTTCCGATGAGCCATGGACCGCTACTGGTCTGCAGAACAAGGGTTTGGGGGCCCTTGGTTTATTTACAATAGCAGAGTTGGAAGGGACCTTGGAGGTCTTCTAGTCCAACCCCCTGCCTAGGCAGGAAACCTTACACCGTTCCAGACAAATGGCTATCCAACATCTTCTTAAAGACTTCCAGTGTTGTTGGGGCATTCACAACTTCTAGTGGCAAGTCGTTCCACTGATTCATTGTTCTCACTGTCAGGAAATTTCTCCTTAGTTCTAGGTTGCTTCTCTCCTTGATTACTTTCCACCCATTGCTGCTGCTTCTTTTTTTTAATAAAGATTTTTTTATTTTTGAATAAACACAGACAAAACACACAAAAAAACCACAAAACCATCTTCCGTTACAAATTGTAGAAAATGTGTCAATTGGTTACAAAAACCTCCGTGCATCTCTTCCACAGTCAACACCTACAATTCATATCAAATCATATATTTTAAATCAAATATATTTATATATAACTATCATCATACCTCATCCTTCATTTGAGTATAATTGTTTTTACGTCCTTTTATATAAAATATTCCAGATTTAAAGAAAACCACATAATGGCATTCCATTAGCTCTTCCCAATATCATCCAGTAACATTGCATCTTTATAACATGTTCTAAATAAAAATTGGTTATATTTAAAAACAGGGTTTCTAAACCTCCTCTCGTAGTCACCATTTGCAATTTATATCAAATTTCCTCTTATCAAACCAATACATATATATGCATTATTATCATTATCAATCAATTATTTAACTGTATCCATTATCAATTCATTTTATACATAATGCTCTAAATTTAACTAAATTTGACTTAATTTTTTATTACAAGCTTTCATTACATCAACCTGTGTCTTTCCAGTAATAGTGCAATCTTATGTCTCTTGCCATTTGTGGCATTAGTATTTTGGTTATTTCCTTAGTAAGTTTTGTATGGACTTCTCTTCGCCACTTATTGCTTATTGCATACCTTGTATAAGCTCTAAACCCTCCATCTGCTTCTTCGATCAGCTTATCTTTGGTTATCACTAGTGCTTCTGACAAAATTTCTCTCCTTAGTTCCATCAATTCTTCTCTCTTTTCTTCTTCTATACTTTGAAATCTGGGGTAGAGCTCCAGTCCATCTATCTCCCCTTTCCATATTCCACTCTTTCCATTTCCAACCACGCTCAGTTCACTGTCAGTATCAACAATTTTCTTGTCTCTTTGTTTATTTTTTCCTTCAGTTTTTAGAACTCTGACCTCCACTTTCTTCATTTGATAAACATCCTCAATTTTTCCATCAAATTTTACTGTTCTGCGATCTATGTTCTCCAATCTCTTCTCAATTTTCTCTGTTACTTCTAATAATTTTTGAATTTCAAACAATCTTTTGCAATGTTAAGGTTTCATTTTAATGTTGCACCATTCTTCCAACTTGTAAACATTGCCACTCTTGCATTCAAAACTTTATTAAATTTAAAGCAAGTTCATTTATAATCTTTCAAGACAAGACTTTGTTTTCACTCCACTCCAGCTGCCAATAAAGCTCCCGAAGAGCACCTATATAAACAACCCATGCTCTTCTCACTATCACACTCTGTAAACAAGCTGAGGAACCTTGAAATGCAAAGTCAAATGATCAAAGAGAAAAAAGAAAAGACAATATTTCCAAGCCTCCAGCCTCCAAGGGGCAGTGTTACTTCCTTTCCCTCTGTTATTACAGCCCTCTTTGTATTCCTTTTATATCTTCTTTATATTCCAGGCTTAAAGAAAACAAAATTCTTAAATGGAGCAAAAAAAACCCTATCCAATCCAGCATTATAAAAATAAGGAAAAAGATTTTAATCATAGGTATAAAAAAAAGAATATAAAAAGTAGAAGAAAAACTAATCCGTTCAATTTAAAGAATAAGAAACATTTGCAAAAGTTCCATCCGTAAAAGAAAATTTTAAAAAAGGATAACACTGTCTAATGTAGCTTAATTTCGCTGCTTGTTCTCTTCTGTTTTTAAATTTAATTTAGCTTTAATTTTTTTGGGGGTAGTCTCTTTTATAATAATAAGATTTCTTCACCAGATGGACACACTTTCTCTTTCCATTTTCCTCCCATTCCGGAGCTGTCCCAACTTCAGCAGCTTCAAGCACCCATTGCTTCTTGTTCTACCCTCAGGTGCCTTGGAGAATAGTTTGACTCCCTCTTCTTTGTGGCAACTACTGAGATATTGGAAGATGCTATCATGTCTCCCCTAGTCCTTCTTTTCATTCATCTAGACACCCCCAGTTCCTGCAACCGTTCTTCATATGTTTTAGTCTCCAGTCCCCTAATCCTCTTTGTTGCTCTTCTCTGCACTCTTTCCAGAGTCTCCACATCTTTTCTACATCGTTGAGACCAAAACTGAATGCCGTATTCCAAGTGTGGGCTTAACAAGGGATTGTAAAGTGGTATTAACCCTTCATGTGATCTTTATTCTCTCCCTCTGTCTATGTAGCCTAGAACTGGGTTGGCTTTTTTGGCAGCTGCTGCCCACGGCTGGCTCCTATTTCAATGGTTGTCCACTAGGACTCCAAGATCCCTTTCACAGTTACTACTGTTGAGCAAGGTATCATCTATACTGTACCTGTGCATTTCGTTTTTGTTGCCTAAATGTAGAACCTTTTACTCTTTTCACCATTGAATTTCATTTTATTAGATAGTGCCCAATGTTCAAGTTTGTCAAGATCCTTCTCTATCTTAAGCCTGTCTTCTGGAGTGTTGGCTATTCCTGCCAGCTTGGTGTCATCTGCAAATTTGATGAGTTCCCCATTTATTCCCTCATCCAAATCATTGATGAAGATGTTGAAGAGTAACATTTGATTTTCCTAACCCCCAATTTTTCTCTTTGAAACCCTGAGACCATATCTAGCAGGGGTGTCAAACTCAAGGCCCGCGGGCCGGATGCGGCCCACAGGGCCATCCTGGAAAATGTAAGTGTCTAGCCCACGTCGCTTTGGCCCGGTCTACCCAGTTCAAAGAGGAAACATGCCAGCAGTTTGGGGAATGGTGTCAAGCTGGCCACACCCAGTAGATGGTGTCAAGCTGGCCACGCCCACCCAGTCGGCCATGCCCAGCCAGTCCCCCGAGGTCAACCACAGTCCTGATGCGGCCCTCAATGAAATTGAGTTTGACACCCCTGCTCTACAATGTCTTTCAGATACAGGTAGTCCTCGACCGTTCGTTTAGTGACCGTTCCAACTTGCAACCCTGTGACTTGCGCCTTTTCACACTTATGACTGTTGTAACATCTCCATAGCCACGTGATCAAAATTCGGAGACTTGGCAACTGGCGTGTATTTATGACGATTGCAGTGTCCCGAGGTTGTATGATCCCCTTTTACGACTTTCCGTGCTGGCTTCCGACCAAGGGGGATTTGGAAGCCAAGTTCACTTAACAACCGCTTGATTCGCAGAACAACTGCAATGATTCACTTAACAACTGTAGCAAGAAAGTTCGTAAAATGGGGCTTCAAACTTCATTAACGACCGCCTTACTTAGCAACAGAAATGTTGGGCTCAATTATGGTTGTAAATCGAGGACTCGGATTCACGTCCAAGATCCTTCAAACAGCCTGAGAAATTGTGAATGTGTAAAGAAAATGTCTAGGGCAGTGTTTCTCAATCTCGGTCACTGGAAGAGGTATAGAGGTGCAGACTTCAACTCCCAGAATTCCCTGGGCAGCATGGCTGGCAGGGGAATTCTGGGAGTTGAAGTCCACGGCCTCTGAAAGTTGCTAAGGAGTAACACTGTTGTAACACACATATCCACAATCCATTCAATCCCATGAGGTGGTAATAGGCCAGAGTATATACCTTGTTTGGCCACAAGAGGGAAGCAGTTTACCACAACCTTCCGGTGAAATTGCCCTTGTTTCTCCATAAATTTCTTCAGTTTTTCTCCAGTTCTGTGATTTCCTGGTGGTCTTCCATCCTCACACTAACCGAGTCTCTTTCCTATATTACTCAGAAAACTCACGGGCTGTCTATAAGATGGATTTGTGTTGCTCGGCTGAAGGTTTTACACAAAGGCCTGAGGTGGGAGGCAGAGTTCCCATACCTTAAATGCGCAAATCTCCTCTTCCTCCTCGTCTTTAAAATCAGTGTGTGTGTGTGTGTGTGTGTGTGTTTTCATTCCAGCGTAACGCCTCAAGCAATTTCAACCAAACTTGTTACACTGATGACGTACCCTCTGGAAACAAATACTGTAAGGGTCAGACACCCCTAACACCCCTCAGGGTGTGTGTTCTGTAAAAGATACAGCCTGTTGTGCCTTAAAATGGTTTCTACCGTACTACCGTAAAATGGCTTCTAGTGTACACAGTGCTGTGGAATTGCCATGGTAACAGCTTCATAGTACTCCAGAAGAGGGATCCCTCTGGCAAGGGAGAAAATCCAACATTAGAAAATTGTGGAAATTGTTCATGGAAGGAGAGTTGGGTTGGGTCAGGGGTCAGTAAACTTAAAAGAGCCACAAAGGTCCTAATCAGAAGCCCAACCCCATTCAATTCTGGAGCCAACCGGAAGCCTGGTTTCCCCACCATAGAGTCTTCTTCTAGCACAGCGTCCTCTACCTGTTCTAATTGAAAGTCCTATCAATTGTGAAGCCGACCGGCAAAAGGGGAGCCACAGCAGAGAGGCATGTGCGGCTCCAGAGCTACAGATTGCTGACCCCTGGGTTGGGTTAAATAAATAACTGGGCAGCGCGGGGTTATCAGCTAGTTCATTTATAAATGTAAAGTCAAAAGCTTCCGTTGGGTTGAGTTTGATCCTTGGAGATATCCCAGGAAGCGTTTTTTGTAAAGGATATGGAGGAATTCCCACCGTTTTTTTCTAGATTTTTTAAAAAAAGTTTCCTGGTGGTCTCTTTTCCAGTAGTACCAACTGAGCTTCTGAACCGAGACCCATCAGCCAGGTGCCGTCACCGGATACTAATACAAAAAGATGGCACTTGAATGTTAACGTTTGCAAGTACGGTAGTCCTCGACGTACGACCACAATTGAGCCCAACGTTGGCATTGCTAAACAAGGCAGTGGCGAAGTGAGTTTTGCTCCATTTTTACGACCGCTCTTGCCACAGTTGTTAAGCGAAGCCTGTAGTTGTTAAGTTAGCAATACAACTGTTAGATGAATTTGGCTTCCCCATGCACTTTGCTTGTCAGACAGTCGCAAAAGGGGACACACACAAGACACTGTGACCATCATAAATATGAAGCAGTTGCCAAGTATGTGAATTTTGATCACGTGGTCATGGGGATGCTGCAACGGTCATAAGTGTGAAAAACGGTCATAGTTTTTCCCCCCAATGTCATAACTTTGAACGGTCACTAAACGAGCAGTTGTAAATCAAGGACTACCCATATTTCCTTATAAATATCTCTGGCTTTTTCAGTTTTTAACCCTCAAATCTATTACAACCCTCTTCCTGCCAATTGTGCAAGCAAAGCTTTTCGCTCATATGCAAACATACAATTTTGGCAACGTGAAACTTGGAATCCTGGTGATTACATCGAGTCCTCGACTTACAACAGTTCATTTAGCAACAGTCTGAAGTTACGACGGCACTGAAAAACGTAACGTACGGCCTTTTTTCACACTTGCAACCTTTGCAGCATTCCCCACAGTCCTGTGAGCACAATTCAGAGGCTTGGCAACTGGCATGTACTTACGACTGTTGCAATCTTCCGGGGTGATCCTTTGACCCCCCCTTTCCCGCAAGCAAAGTCAAAGGGGAAGCCCGATTCACTTGCTAATTTCTATCAATCACAGTGTTTCACTTAACAACAGTAGCAAGAAAGGTCGTTTAAACGGGGCAACGCTTACCGAACAGGTCAGGGGTGAAATGATACCGGTTCGGCTGACCCAGTAGTAAAACAAATGTTTTTCCAACGATCCGCTGTGACCCCCGATTTATATTCGCTAGAAAGCAAGATTTCCTGCTTTCTAGCTAATCTAAATCGCATGGCACAGCGGATTCCCCCCCCCCCAAACCGGTTGCAAAGGTAAGTGGATTTCACCCCTGGAACAGATGTTTTGCTTTTAACTGCAGAAATTTGGGTCTCCATTGCATTTGTAAGTCGAGGAGTTGCCTGTATTGTATTTTGCCACCCTGGGGAAGGAAACCCACTTTCTTTAAAATATCTTTAACCTTTCTTCTCTCTTGCTTGCGTCACGGTTAAAGCCGAGTTAAGTTTTAGACAAACATTACGCAGGTTGGCCCTCAATGCTTTCCCCAAGACTTCACAAAGGCCTCTTCATTTTTCCACCCAGTTTGACGTTTTGGCTGAAACAAATTCCTTTTCTTTTTCTTTTTCTTTTTTTCCTCTTGGCAAGAACGGCCGTCTTGATCACAGAAGGCAGATTAAGACTGTAGTTCTCCCGATCCAGCTGGATAGGATGGGAAACTTCCCTGCCAGGTTAGATGTCAAAATTTGCAAGCCACGTAGTGGGGGGAGAAGAAAAAAAAAATCATTTGAAAAAGTGATGATCTAAGCAAAATAAAAGACTCCAAATTAGAACCTGCAATTTAACAGATAGATAGATAGATAGCTATAAATAGCATAGATAGATGATGATAGATAGATAGATAGATAGATAGATAGATAGATAGATAGATAGATAGATAGATGATAGATAGATAGATAGATGATAGCTATAAATACCATAGATAGATGTTAGATAGATAGCTATAAATACCATAGATAGATGTTAGATAGATAGCTATAAATACCATAGATGATAGATAGATAGATGATAGATAGATAGATAGATAGATAGATAGATAGATAGATAGATAGATAGATAGATATAAATAGCATAGATAGATGATAGATAGATAGAGATAGATAGATAGCTATAAATACCATAGATAGATAGATAGCTATAAATAGCATAGATAGATGATAGATAGATGATAGATAGATAGACAGATAGATAGATAGATAGATAGATAGATAGATAGATATAAATACCATAGATGATTGATAGATAGATAGATAAATAGATGATAGATAGCTATAAATACCATAGATAGATAGATAGCTATAAATACCATAGATAGATGATTGATAGATAGATAGATAGATAGATAGATAGATAGATAGATAGATAGATAGATAGATATACCATAGATAGATGATTGATAGATAGATAGATATAAATACCATAGATAGATGATAGATAGATAGATAGATAGATAGATAGATAGATAGATAGATAGATATAAATACCATAGATGATAGATAGATAGATAGATAGATAGATAGATAGATAGATAGATAGATAGATATAAATACCATAGATAGATAGATAGATAGATAGATAGATAGATAGATGATAGATAGATAGATAGATAGATAGATAGATATAAATACCATAGATAGATGATAGATATATAAATACCATAGATAGATAGATGATAGATAGATAGATAAATAGATGATAGATAGCTATAAATACCATAGATAGATGATAGATAGATAGATATAGATAGATAGATAGATAGATAGATAGATATAAATACCATAGATAGATGATTGATAGATAGATAGATATAAATACGATAGATAGATAGATAGATAGATAGATAGATAGATAGATAGATAGATAGATAGATATAAATACCATAGATGATAGATAGATAGATAGATAGATATAAATACCATAGATAGATAGATAGATAGATAGATAGATAGATAGATAGATAGATAGATGATAGATAGATAGATAGATAGATATAAATACCATAGATAGATGATAGATATATAAATACCATAGATAGATAGATGATAGATAGATAGATGATAGATAGCTATAAATACCATAGATAGATAGATAGCTATAAATACCATAGATAGATGATTGATTGATAGATAGATAGATAGATAGATAGATTGATAGATATAAATACCATAGATAGATAGATAGATAGATAGATAGATATAAATACCATAGATAGATAGATGATAGATAGATAGATAGATAGATAGATAGATAGATAGATAGATAGATGATAGATAGATATAAATACCATAGATAGATGACAGATATATAAATACCATAGATAGATAGATGATAGATAGATAGAAATACCATACAGAGGAGAGAGAGAGAGACCATAGATAGATATTTTAAGAGTCTCCCTGAGAAGGCAGTGTTCCAATTTCTTGGGGTTTGATCCACATTTTAAAAAAAAGATTTGGAAAAACTGAGTTCGTACATATTTCTCTCGCCTCCGTGCAGAACTTTAGTAGGTATATTTTTAAAAAAATACGTACATCTCGATAGTCCTCAACTTAACGACCACAAATCCAGCCAATAATTTCTGCTGCTAAGCAAAACAGCCCTGAAATGTGTCCTCCCCATTTTACAACCTTTCTTGCCACAGTTGTTAAGTGGAATCACTGCCGTTGTTAAATGAGTCACCCAGTGGTTAAGTGAATCTGGATTCCATGTTGACTCTGCATGCCAGACGGTCGCAAAAGCGGATTCTATGATCCGGGACACTGCGACTGTCATAAATACGAGTCCGTTGTCAAGCATCTGAATGTAAATCAGGTGGCCCTGGGGATGCTGCAAAGGTCATAAGTGTGAAAAATAGTCATAAGTCATTTTTTTCAGTTACCATTGTAACTGAACGGTCACTAAATTAAGTGTTGTACGTCGAGGACTATCTACTACAGCACATTCTACATGGGGCTGCTGTTGAAGACTACCCAGAAGCTTTAACTGGTCCAGAATGCAACTCTTCATGCCACCTCACAACTTGACTACTGCAACACACTCTACATGGAGCTGCCCTCGGAGACTATCTTGAACTGGTCCAGAAGGCCCCTATGTGGCTAATGATGGGCAATGCCTTCATATGCCCATATAATAACCAGGGCCTGGTTACTTGAAGGACTGCCTGATTCCGGGTAGAGGTCCTTGACTTACGACAGTTCGTTTAGTGACCGTTCCAAGTTAACAACAGAACTGAAAAAAGTGACGGGATCGGATTTTTTCACACTTGTGGTCTGCCAGTGGCCAGCAGAGGTGGCAGCAGATCCGGACAGTGAGGAGGTTGGGGAGGAACCTGGGCCAGTCCTTGACTCTGGGGAAGTCTCTGATGTGGGCTCTGTGTTGGAAACAGAGAGGGGGTCAGGGCCATCTGACAGTTATCAGCTGCCTTCGGAGTCAGACATCAGTGAGGCAGAAGAACAGCTGGAGCCTGTTCCCAGTGTGTGCATGCGCAGAGCTGCCAGACGAAGGGAAGAGCTAAAGGACAGGGGTCCACTTGGGAGTAAGGCCACAGGTGGAGGATGAATGGCCCCTCCCAGAGGGAATAAAAGAGGAGCGTCAGGGGAGTGGAGTTTGCAGGAGGCCATGAGTTCCCTTCATTGGTTCATGACTCTCCGAGACTCCTGGCCAAGTTCTGCAGATATCGGCCTGGCAGCTCTCCAAGCCAGAGAAGGTCTGTGACTGTAAATCCTCCCTCGAAAGACTTTGCTGGATGTGAAGGAGCAGAATTCACAGGAAATTAATAAAAGGGGTTTTGTCGGGCCAAGGAGTTTGCTTCATGCTCTTGGGAAGCCTCGGTCAGGACAATGTTTTATATTCAGATGCTCGACAACTGACTCACATTTATGACAATCTCAGCATCCCGGGATCCCCTTTTGCGACCATCGGACAAGCGAAGTCGATGGGGGACGCCGGATTCACTTAACAACGGTCGTGATTCGCTTAACAAAACATGACAAGAAAAGTCACAAAATGGGGGGGGGGGCGAAACTTTGCTTCACGAATGTCACCCTTAGCAAAGTATGTAAATGTGCGTAAGTCGAGGACTGCCTGTTTTTTGCCCTGATTTGATTGGATCCTGGATTCGCTCTAGGTTCCTTCGATTAAGCCACGGGGTTGCTTTGGTGACCTCACAAAAAGATTTCCCCCACCCCCATTTTTTTTTTTTTACCAATTAGGTCTCTGCGTCCTACACAGTCTCCCCATTCTTCCCATTTTCTCTAATGAGGAACAAAGAAAACGCAATTAAAGCTGAAAAGAAAAAAAAAACCCAAATTCTTCTGTAGGAGACAAAAAAACCCTTCCAGGGAAACTCCCCACAGCGTGACCCTTGTCGACCTCGTTTGACTTTTGAGCTGGACAAAAAATGCAATTGAAGAGCTCGGCAAAAATGCAAAAATGCAGCCTCGTACAACAGAGCCAAATCACACACACACACACACACACACACACAAAACACACACAAACACACAAATGCCCAAAGGAAACGAGCATTTAAATTAAGTTTGGCGTGATATTTAAATATTGTCTCTGCTTTTTTCCACTCTGTGTGTTGGGGAAGGTATCTTAATTTCTCTTCGCAGCTTTGCAAAGTTTGTTTATTTATCCTCTTCGTTTTTTCCCTTAAAGGGAAAAAAAAATGTTGTCAGTGGTGCTTTTAGCCCACTCTCCAGGGAAGGGAAAAATGCCAAAGATTGCCTAACCCTGGACAGGAAATAGGAAGAATTGGGACAATCCTGGGCTTTGTTCCCAGATCTTCTCTTTCTTGCAACATCCTGGCTTATTTAGGGGGGTGTGTGTGTGGAATAATCCACAATGAACTTCCATAATGAAAAGAAAGACATGATAGCAGTTTTCCAATAATTGAAGGGTGCCACAGAGAAGAGGGGGTCAAATTATTTTCCAAAACACCTGGAGGCAGGACAAGGAACAACGGATGGAAACTCATCAAGGAGAGAAGCAACCTGGAATTAAGGAGAACAATCAGTGGAACTACTTGCCACCAGAAATTGTGGGTGTTCCATCACAGGGGGGGGGAGAGTGTTAAGAAAAGACTGGACAACCATTGGTCTGAAATGGTATAGAAGACCTCTAAGATCCCTTCCACCTCTTGTTCTTCTGTTAAGTCTGAAATCCTCGACTTAACGATGACAATGAGGACCAGAATTTCTGTTTCTAAGTGACGTGATGATAAAGCATGACCTCATCGCTTAGCGATGGTAACCCCTGTTGCCATCATTAAAGAAATACCATGGTTGTTAGGTGAGGCAATTTCCTGCTGGCTTTCCCAAGCAGTCAATGGGGAAGCCGGCGGGAAGTTGAAAATCCCAGGTTGGCAGGCAGGTAAGTATTGCTGGGTGGGAAGCAGTGGTGGGTTTCAGCCGGTACGCCCCGGTATGGGCATACCAGTAATAGCTGGGAGCAGCTGACAGCGTACCGGTACGGTGGCTCATTTCCTCCCCCTCCATCGCCCAACCGCGTTCTATACCGGTTTTTAAAGCAACCGGCCAATTGCGCACGTGCGCACAGTATGCGGTGCCTGCGCAAGCTCCGAAAAGCAGCTGAAGGTCACAGGGACGCTGGAGTGCGTACGAAAGGATGTGCGGCCCCGTGAGTACAGTACCGATAGCGACGGGGAGAGGAACCCACCACTGGTGGGAAGGACGTGAAACGGTACGCAGAGGTACAGGGCTCAGGGAAGGTGTACGAGGGGGCAGACGAGAGTACAGGAGGCGCAAGGAAATGTGGAAAGGGATGGGGATCGTGTGCCACGGTGTGCAAGGGTGCTAAGGAGATACGACGAGGGCAGGGAAGGGTGCAGAGGTTGCATGTGGGTGCAAAGGAGGTGCAACAAGGAAAGCGGGAGTTCAATTTTCAATTCCTTCGGGAAAACCACATGTACGATTCTGCAAAAGTCAGCAGAAGTCCAGCTTGACTGAAAGAATTCACCTATTATGGCCAATCCAGGAAATATAACATTTATATCTTAAAATATAAATTCTAAAATATGGAAATAATGTAGTTTCCTTAATGTCACTGTAAAACCACTGCAGATTGCTGAGAAAACAAAATATTTTGTAGCTCAGGATTGAAGTACAGAATCCTCCGTTCTCTCTGAGCTTGATTGTTTTCTTGGAGACGTTTCATTACCAAACTAGATAACAGTTTCATCAGTGCCCGAAGGAAGTGGACGACGCTTCCAATTTATATACACAATATGCTAAGATTGCCAACCTTAACTGAACCAGAAAAGATAAGCGAGATTTGAGAGGAATAATGTTTTAATAGGAGACCATCAAGAGTTCCAAGACCCATCAGCAGCTGCGTGACAGGTAGTCCTTGACATACAACCACAATTGAGTGCAACTTTTCTGTTATTAAGCAAGACAGTGGTTACATCAGTTTGGCCTCCATTTTACACCCTTTCTTGCCACAATTATTAAGTGAATGACTGCAGATGTTCAGTGAGTAAATCTGGTTTCCCCATTTGGTCAGAAGGTCACAAAAAGGGATCCCACGACGTCAGGACACAACCATGGTCATAAGTATGAACCAGTTGCCAAGCATCTGAATTTTGGTCATAAGTCTCTTTTTAAAGTGCTGTTGTGACTTTGAACGGTCACTAAACTTTATGGCCGTCTGTTGATCTTCCAAGACTTTAAGAAAGAAAAGTATTCTGAATTTCTCAGCAGGAATTCTTTTTTTCTTGGGGCTTCTGCAAAACATTTGAATTCAATAATTGTTTGGTAGCTTTATCATTTATTTCTTTTCTGCCTAAAATGATGCTTTTTCTGTCCCCGAGGAATTTTGGCAGTGGTCGGACTCCCTCATTGGAAGACAAATGGGATTTCCTGATCCTGAAAATATCCGTGTGGATCCACTGCCCCCTTCTGGATCGGTCTCGATCTCTCAGCCTTGCATTTTCCACGGCTGCAAAACGGTGCATAATTAATCAAACGCCATCATTTAAGTCAGCAGTAATTTCTCAACCTGGGACACGTTAAGAAGTGTGGACTTCAACTCCCAGAATTCCCTGGGGCCAACATGACTGACTGTGGGATTCTGGGAGTTGAAGTCCACATAGCAGAAAAGTTGTTGGAAGATGAGAAAACGCTACTAATGGAGCATTTCTAATCAGTCCTCGACTTACAACAGTTCATTTAGTGACCGTTCACAGTTACAGCGGCCCTGAAGAAGTGACTTAACGACCGTTTTTCACACTTTACGATCGTTGCAGCATCCCCATGGTCACGTGATTCAAAATTCAGATGCTTGGCAACTGACTCATATTTATGACGGTTGCAATGTTCCCAGGGTCACGTGATCCCCCTTATGTGACCTACTGACAAGCAAAGTGGAGGGAAAAGGCCCTGTTCACTTCACAACCATGACACTCCCTGAACAACTGCAGTGATTCACTTAGCAACGGTGGCAAGAAAGGTCATAAAATGGGGCAAAATTCACTTAACCAATGTCTCTCTTAGCAACAGAAATTTTGGGCTCCATTGAACCAGTTCCCATGCGTCTGAATTTGATTGTGACCACGGGGATGCTGCAACAGTCGTAAGTATGGGGAGGAAATAGTCCTGTCACTTTTTTCAATGCCGTTGTAACTTCAAATGGTCACTAAACGAACGGTTGTAAATTGAGGACTACCTGCATGCATTTGTTTTGAAGGCTTAATCTCATCCAGCCCGAATCAGCCCCTCTATCCTCCTGCAACTTTTCTATTCGTATCCTGCTTTGCTTGTTACGTTTTCATGTACCACCCATGTAATGACATATATTTTAGCTTTGTCCAAATAAACCAACTTTATGTCCCTTCCTTTTGCTTTGAACAATTTTGTCTATGGCAGGGGTGTCCAAACTTGGGAACTTTAAGACTTGTGGACTTCAAGTTTGGACACCCCTCGTCAATGGAGTTTAAACAAGTTTGTTCATTAATCCCTTTGAATAGTGTCTCAGAACTTGATATAATTTCATTTCCTGTCTTTTGTTCCTCCCTTTTATAAATCCAAAAGAATACCATTATCTAAGCTGCTATTCTGGTTTCTCGTTTGCACATCCTTTTTAATTATGAAGGCATGACTAGATTTCCTTTGCGTATCCATCTCCCCCACCCCTCCATGTCATTCATCATTTTTAAATCCACTTTCAAATCTACCTGTGTTTCAGCCTTCCCCAGTAAAACGTGTTCCTCTTCCATAACACCATTTAAATCCAGTTTTATGACAGCAGATCATCTTAAAAGTAGCTTCTCAGCGCATTGTTCCCAATTATCCTTGAATTCTATCGTATTTAGCTCCATTCTGTATTTGTGAGCCTCTTCTTTAAGCCTAATCTTTAATTTTTTCTGGTTCCCTCTAGTGTGCAAACTTTCAAAATCTCATCATGGTTTTTTTTCCTAATCAACATCTTTTTTTCTTTTTTTTCTCACAGGAAGCTTTCTAACATTGTACTAGAATAAGGCCAGTCCTCATCTTATGGCCACAAGGGAGCCCAAAATTTTTGTGGTTAGGCGAGATATTTGTTAAGGGAGCTTTTGTTCCATTTTACGACCTTTCTTGCCACCGCTGTTAAAAGAATCCCTGCAGCTGATCAGTTAGCAGCACGGTTGTTAAGTGAATCTGGCTTCCCCATTGATTTTGTTCCATCGGCAAAGTCGCAAAAGGGGATTATTACATGACCCCAGGACACTGCAACCGTCGTAAATGTGAGCCAAGCACCTGAATTTGGATCGCGTGGCCGTGGGGATGCTGCAAAGGTTGTAACTGTGAAAAATGGTCGTAAGTCACTTTTTTTCAGTGCCGTTGTAACTTCGAAAAAATCCCTAGATGAATGTTGTAAATCGAGGACTACCTATATATTCATTTACGGCTACTTCAGATGTGAGGTTTATCCTTCCATATTTCTACAACTGCTCCTGAATATTCTAAATTCTAAATATCACCAATTTCTTTATTTTTCCTAAAAAAATGATCCTAAAATTAAATTTTATTCACCTGTGCATCTTATTGGTACCCTAGATTACTGTTTGTCAGCCTTGCCAACTTTAAGCCAGTTTGACTTTCAGCTAATATTCGGGACCAGTTCCCTGGCCTCCATGAGGACTAGCATCTTCGGATGCCTGTGAGGCCCAACGTTAGTCGAGAGAGACCGGCCCCCTTACGGACCCAGCGGGGATGGAACGCTCTGAGGTCGCTATAGCAACGCCGAGACCCGGCCCTTGGAACCTCGCGAGCGGTCGTCCCCACCCCCCCATCCTCCCGAGTCGTCGCCGTGGCAACATAGAACCCTCGGCCCGGCGAACCTTGAAGACGATTCGTCACCCGGTTGCCATGGCAACCTAAGAACCCTCCAGCCCAGCAAGCCTCGAAGGCGATTCGTCGCCGGTCGCTATGGCAACGTAGATCCCCCCCTCTCCACCGGCCCGACAAGCCTTGCGAGCCGTTCGCCTTGGTCGCCATGGCGACGTAGAGGCCTTGCCCGCCAGGCCTAGCAGGCGGGCTTCTCGCCGCCGCCGCCCCGCCTCAAGCCGCCGGGAAGGCGGGGTCAGCTCGCCCGAGGGCCCCGAAAAAGAGCGGATGCGGCGGCAGGCGCTTCCTTTCCTCCGCGTTCGGCCCTCCGACCGGCCATGGCTCCCGTCGGCGACCGCGCCGGCTACTGGGGCCCGCCGACCTCCACCTTGGACTGGTGTGAGGAGAACTACGTCGTGTCCTTCTACATCGCCGAGTTCTGTGAGTATGGCGGCGGGAGGGATGGGGGGGGCAGGTGCGCCTCCCTTCTTGGACCCCCCTCCTCCCCCAGGCTGTGAGGGGATGGAGAGGGGTCATTAAATTATTGGGGGGGGGCAGAGAGAGGGGCCTTGTCCCCCTCAGCCTTGAAGCGTTGCAACTTTGCAAAGGGGTGGGTGGGTAATCAATGGCAGAAGCCTCCCCCCCTGTTATTTCTGGGGGGGGTATATGTTCCCCATAGGAATTGCTTAAGGGGGTCTTTTCCCCCATTCCAGATCCTTCCTTCCTTCCTCCCCCCAACCCACCCCATTGTGGAAGAATGGAATTTGGGCGGGGGGAGATATTTGGAAGAGGCAGGGGCAATAATTTTTTTAAAATATATTTTATTTATTTCCTCAAGCATGTATTAGATTAACATATATAAGTATAATGATATAATAATGAGAAGGAGCAGTCTTTGGTGATCAGAATAACAAGAGTTGGGGATAGGATAGGATAGAATAGAAATAAGAGTAGAGTAGAATTAAAAGTATAATAGAATAGAAATTAGAATAGAATACAATACAGTAGCAGAGTTGGAAGGGACCTTGGAGGTCTTCTAGTCCAACCTCCTCCCTAGGCAGGAAACCCTACACCATTTCAGACAAAATTGTCATCTAACATCTTAAAGACTTCCAGTGTTGGGGCATTCACAACTTCTGGAGGCAAGTTGTTCCATTGATTGATTGTTCTCACTGTCAAGAAATTTCTCCTCAGTTCTAAGTTGCTTCTCTCCTAGATTAGTTTTGGAAGGGACCTTAGAGGTCATCTAGTCCAACCCCTCCCCCCTGCTCAAGCTGGAGACCCTATATCATTTCAGACAAATGGTTTGTCAGTCTCTTAAAAAGTTCCAGTGTTGGAGCAACCACAACGTCTGGTGGCAAGCTGTTCCACTGGTTAATTGTTCTCTCTTTCGGGAAATTCCTCCTTAGTTCTAGATTGCTTCTCTCCTTGATTAGTTTCCATCTGTTGCTTCTTGTCCAGCCTTCAGGTGTTTTGCAAAATAGGTTGAGCCCAGTGGTGGGTTTCAAATTTTTTTAGAACCTCTTCTGTAGGTGTGGCCTGCTTTGTGGGAGTGCCAGCCATGTGACCGGGTGGGGTGGGCGTGGCTAACTTGTAAAATGTGGTGAAACTCACTTAACAACGCTCTTGCTTAGCAACCAAAATGTTGGCTCAGGAACTCTGGTATTGAAGTGTGCAAGTCTTAAAGCTGTCAAGTTACAAGACCCTTGCACCCCAAACCCTTTAGAGAAAAAACCCCCAGGGGTGTTCAAACTTGACAGCTTTAAGACTTGTGGACTTCAACTCCCAGAATTCCTCCTCCGGTCATGTTGGCTCAGAAACATTGGAATTTGAAGTGTGCAAGTCTTAAAGCTGTCAAGTTACAAGACCCTTGCACCCCTAACCCTTTAGAAAAAAAAACCCCAGGGGTGTTCAAACTTGACAGCTTTAAGACTTATGGACTTCAACTCCCAGAATTCCTCCTCTGGCTCTTCATCTTGATGATGTGCGGACAGGCGGGGGGAGGGAGCTGGAACTGGTTCTAAACGGCCCTGTAGATTTGTGGAAACGCTTCTATAGAAGAGGTTAGAACTGGCAGGAACCCACCCCTGGTTGAGCCCCTTTTGCTAGGGGATTATCTGAGGGGTAGCTTTCCCCCCTAATAGTCATAGGAAGGATTTCCAGAAAGGAAGAGTTTGTCTGGGTTTCCTTTTCCCTGATTTTGTGACTTTGGATGATGCGTTGAGGGCTATCCTCTAGAAAGGTTAACCCTAGACCCATTTGGGAGAAGAGGCTTGGGGACTGAAAGGTAACATAGGTACCCAAAACGTCTACAGACTGAAAGAACCCTGTGTATTCAAAAAAACCCACCAATGAGGACTTCCTCAGGTTGAAGTTAGCCCCTGGCATGTCTGCATCTATGCAGTTTTCCTGGCATCTGTGCTGCTTTCTTCCCAGATTCTTGCCCTCCCAGTGTTTCCTGGTGGTCTCCCATCCATTGTTTTGGCATCAGTCAAGTTGTGATAGTGCTGCTCCTTAACGTCTTTCGATGCTCCAAAAAATGAATAAAAAAGTTGAAAAGTTTTAATCCTTTCACTCTACGGGCTGGGCAGGGGCGGGGTGTGTGTGTGTGTTATGGATTTCGTACAGTACAGCTTTAAAAAAAAATAGCGATGCCATTATTACATGTCTTTCCTGCAATTGGACCATTAACTTATACTAAGAGTTAATTTTCTAGCTAAAATTTATATATGGGGCAGATGACGCCTGCAGTCAAAAGCTCAGGTTTCGTTTCCAACAATGCATGCAGACTTTCGTAGCGACTTCTGGAATTATAGAATGCTTTTTTCTATAGGTCAGATGTGGGTGGAAGAAAGACTTTCTAATTTCTAATGCAATTTGGGAGCTGAGATTTTTGCAAAAGAATACTGGATGAAGCAAAGCTTGGGCAAATCCTGCCATTAAAACTAAGCTGGGCATGATATTTAAATGTTGCCCCTGCTTTTTCCCAACCAGGTTTTATGAATTTCAGATCTACAGTTGCGCATTAAGAAATTCTGCTGATGCGTCTTTACTTTTAAACCTTGCTGATCTGTCTCGGTGGTTTTTAAAAACAAGTGAGCAAACTCGTCAAGCATATTAAAAGCAAATCACCCTTATAAATATCAGAAGGAGCCTGATAGCATCTTCTCTGATGGGCGTGCATTTTACTAACCGGAGTAAGGTTTCGTGAGGGCATACTTCTCGGAAACATGGCTTTTAATACAATACCAGTAGTCCTCGGCTTATGACCACAATGGAGCCCAAAATTTCTGTTCCAAGTGAAACAGTTGTCAAGTGACCTTTGTCCCATTTTACGACCTTTCTGGCCAGAGATGTGAATCTGAATCACTTCAGTTGTTAAATTAGTTATGAATTGAATCTGGCTTCCCTATTAACTGGGCTTGTCAGAAGCTCGTAAAAGGGGCTCACATGACCCGGGGACACTGCAACCTTCATAAATATGAACCAGGCATCTGAATTTTGTTTATGTGCCCATGGGGATGCCGCAGTGGTCATAAATGTGAAAAATAGCCCTAATCACTGTTTTCAGTGTTATTGCTACTTCGAATGGTCATAAGTCGAGGACTACCTGTACGTTCATTGGAAAAGATGTTTCCAGAATCCTGATTATTATTACTACCATGCCAGGCCATACAGTAAACAGTAACAGAGTTGGAAGGGACCTTGGAGTTCATCTAGTCCAGCCCCCTGAGCCACCTATTTCTGCATTGGCTGCCCTTATCATGTGAGATATTTGTCACAGCCATTCTTTTAGCCCCCTACCTCTTAAGAAGAAGAAGATGGTGATGGACAAGGAAAAGGTGAAGCCAAATACTCCTAAAAATTATTTCATTTCGCCACTCCAAAAATTATATCTTGACAAAGGATCAAACATTTATACAGATTCCGATGTCAGTATGAGATACCCCAGGGGTGGGTTTCAAATTTTTTACTACTGGTTTGGTGGGCGTGGCTAGATGGGGGGGATGTGACTGAGTGGTTGTGGCCAAGTTGACGTCACTCACACACCCTCAGTCACATGACATCCTCACCAAGCCATGCCCACCGAAACGGTGGTGAAAGGTTTTGATGGGGGGGGGTGTGCCTCTAGCCTCGCCGGAGCTAAGGGAGCCCCTGGAAACTACCCAGTTAAAAAAAAAAAAGTTTTTGTCCATCCCGCAAAAGCACTCTGCAGGCTTCAGCAGGGCTGGGGGAAGGGAAAAACGCCCCCGTTTTTGCAAAAAACTGGCTGTTTTTCACACAAAAACGGAGATATTTTTCTCTTCCCCCAGTCCTGTTGAAGCCTGCAGAGTGCTTTTGGGGGCTGGGAGAAGGCAAAACTGCTTCTGTTTTTCAAAAAAAAGTGCCCATCTCTGGGACTGGCTTGCGCACACCATTAAGAAAAGGGAGGAAATCCATGTTTCCAATGAAGACTGTTCTGCGCATGTGCAGAACAGAAAATAAAGATGGCGGCGCCCAGGATAGAATCGGTACGGTCGTGTGTCCGGCCGAGTTACTACCTATTCGTCCGAACAGGTCCAAACCGGTAGGAGCCCACCTCTGAGATGCTCCAAGTAAGTTAGGACTCTGTTTTGTGGGATTAACACAAGCTGTGTATCTTAAAACTTGCTGAAGATAATGTTTGATAGTTTACCGTGAGCGAATCACATTCCAGATAGCCGTATCTTCTTATTTACAAAAAAAGCCACGTTATTTCAGTTATCTCTCTTTCTATTATTGTCCTTGTTCTATTGCTGCCCTTGATACCTCTGGGGTAGGATCCAGCTTGTTTGGAGAATGCCACCTTTTATGGACATCATGAGAGGGAAATTTCATATACTTTATGGATACATATACCAAAGCTCCAGTTTC
Organism: Natrix natrix natrix; assembly: GCA_029891615.1. NCBI lineage: Eukaryota > Metazoa > Chordata > Lepidosauria > Squamata > Natricidae > Natrix > Natrix natrix. The sequence continues at coordinate 648,785 of JAKRSK010008526.1, read as the reverse complement.
ACATCTCTATTCTTCCAACTGATGAACAGGTTGTGTGTTGCGTCCTTAGCACAGATGCCACAGAAGCGAGATGCTCACGTTGTTTTTCATAGACTTTACGTTTCTCCCTCCCGTTTCTGCTCTGGGCAGATTACAACTTTGTTGTTGTACTCAGAAGAGGCCAGCGGTGGTGCAGCACCAATTTTAGTTATTCCCCCTCCAGGCGCAGAGGTGAAACAGACGATTTTTCTAGTGATCGCTGATTGCTTTGCACTGGTCTTTTTTGTGTAATCTCGATGAAGATCTCAAGTATTTATTGGGCAACCAGCATTGTACACATGCGAGCTTGTGCTGTCCCAAAGTCAGGTCACCAAATCAATATGCGCATGGGCGAGGCAAGGAACAATTTGTGAGAATCCCGAGTCAGCAAGGAGAAACCACGCAACCTCCCTATTTTAATAAAGATGCATAATTGTCAGTACTATTTTTAATACCGGGGGAGCCAGTTTGGTCCGGGGGGTTAATGTGCTGAATTAGATTAAACCTGGGAGATTTAATCCTGCTTTAGGCATGTGGGAAGCCAGCTGGATGACTTTTTAGGCTGGCCCTTTTCTCTTAAGTCTAAGGAAGAAAGCAGCGGCATCCTCCGTCTGGAAAAAAAAAATGTGGCCAAGAAAACCGCATGGGCTTGTGCAGCGCTGCCTGTTTTTTGCACCTGTGCAAATGTCGCTTCAGGCGCTGCGATTTTTGGACCGCCTTGCAGAATTAAGAAATTAGATGAGCAGCGAACATATGGAGAGAGAAGATCTAATTGATAGCGGAGAACGGAGGAAGTTTGGAATGCAGTGTCTCAGACGCTTTCTTCAAGCACTTACTTGCTTGTGGTTGTTACTATTTTTAAGGCCAGGTAAAGTGGGAGTGGGAAGGCTCCCTCAAAAATGTGGCACGTGCCAGCCAAGTGCGTAGTAACGTCTGGAATTTGATGATCTCACTTGTCCCTTTATTGCTAGACTCACTCTGGAATTGCAGGCAGAGACAAGGGGTTATGTGCCAGTCTCCCTCACTTTGGAGACAGAAAAGGACTTACGGTATTTTTTTGCCACAGAAGGAGCTGAGGTCAAATGCCAGGAGGCCATGAGTTCTACTCCCACCTTAGGCCTGAAAAACTGCCGAGGTGACTTTGGCCCAACCACCAGGGGACTGTGAGTTCTAGTTCCACCTCAAGCATGAAAGCAGCTGGGTGACTTTGGGCCAATTACCAGGAGATTATGAGTTTGAATCCCATTTTAGACAATAGCCTGCTGGGTGCTTTTAGGCTAATCACCTGGAGCTGGAGAGTTCTAGTCCTGCCTTAGCCATGAAAGCCTGCTGGGTGATTTTGTGCCAGTCGCTTTTTCTCAGTCGAACTCACCGTACAGGGTAGTAGTTGCTGAGCATTTCTCCATGGAGGAAAGAGTATTGCCTACGCCCACTGCCCATGGTTACTTATAAAGGAATAAAGGCAGGAGATCAATACAATATAAAGAAATAAATGGCTTTAATACTTGTGGTTCAGCTACACTAGATTATACTTTTAGCGAGTAGCCACAACAGTAGTACAACAGTTGGGCATGTCCTGGGGTGACCTTGTGTTGAAAAAGCAGAATATGAGCAATGTTGATGCTTCTACTTTTTTTTTAATTCCTTTTTTTTCCCAGTCTACACCCACTTGCTTGAGAGTGATATCACTGGCCTTAACGACACGTCCTATGTATCTTCTGCTCCCTTGAAAAGGGAAGTTCCCGTATAGCTTTGGCGGTTCATGAACCATAAGATTTTTTGCAACTCTGAAAGTAAAGACGTGAAGTTTTCACGTACTCTTAATCTGCATATGAACAGCCAGCACAGTTCATGCATAAGAAATCCAGGGCTAGCGCTGTTTGAGAATATGGAATTAGCAACCGGCTTTTGAGAAAAGCCAAGACTTTTTTTGCCTTTATTTTTACCCCCCAGAGAAATGGTTTGATTTTGTTGTGGCCCGCCAGCAGAGCTGGCAGCAGATTTGGTCAGCGAGGAGGTTGGGGAGGAACCTGGGCCAGTCCTGGAGTCTGGGGGAGGCTCTGATGAGGGCTCTGTGTCGGAGGCAGAGAGGGGGCCAGGGCCGTATGACAGTTATCAGCTGCATTCAGAGTCAGACATCAGTGGGGCAGAAGAACAGCTGGAGCCTGTTCCCAGTGTGCACATGCGCAGTTTACAGAAGGCTGTAAAGGTTGGACCATAAGGAAGGCTGAGCGCCAAAGAATGGAGGCCTTTGAACTCTGGTGCTGGAGGAGACTCCTGCATTGAGTCCCTTGGACTGCAAGGCCATCCAACCGGCCCCAGGCCATCCAGTTGGCTTCCTGCCCAAGGTGGGGCTAGAACTCCCAGTCCCCCAGTTCCTAATCTGATGCCTTAACAACTCCATCAAATGGATTCTATTTCCCCTCTGTGCGAGGGGAACCTTTACCTTGAAGAGCCTGCACAGCTGCTCGCCCACCCATGCCACCTGGTTGCTTGCGGTGCCATGACCATGGAGGCGGGGTAGTGTGGTAGTGCTGCCCCATGCGCCCCGCACCAGCTTATCTCAAGGCCCCCGCAACCAGGCCATCCATGCCCCGACAACTGCCTTGTGGAAAAGGAGCCCACGTGGCCGCCAGCCCACTTCTGCTTGCTCGTGGCCACAACGGAGCAGGAGGCTGAGCGGTGTGCCGTTGTCACAACTGTGAGGCAAGACAGGTGTTGGGGCTTGGGTGGCCTGGCTGCAGGGGCCTTTGAGGTAAGCCGGCGCAGGGCGCGCATGGGGCATCTTCATTGCTTCCTGCCTCATGGCAGTGGTGGCACTAGCATGTGGGCCTTGGCGGGGGGGGGGGGAATAAGACACCCTCCAGTGGTTATTTTGGTGCCCAAAAGAAAATAAGACCCAGACTTAGGGAAGGTTCCTAAGAGCAGGAAGGAAATGCAGAATGTGAATTGCTGGTTGTGGGAAAGAGAGTCGGGTTTCACTTCTCCAGGGAGATCAGCAAATACTCGAGTGCGCCTTTCAGGTGCCACGGGGGGAAATCCCTGCCAGCCTATTTGAAGGAGCCGATGGGTATCTCTGGAATGGAGCCCTTCCCTCCCCTCTCTTCATTCCTTCCTCGCGTTGCTCTGGTGAAGAGGCATAACTTTACCAATCTATGGGGTGATCCATCAAAGCAGCAAAAGTACAACAACAGATCTCCAGATTAATTTGTGAAGAACAGTAACGGCCGTGTTCTGGGATTACTTTGCAATTTTTGTGTGAAGAGGCGTATCAGGTGAGTACCAACGCCCTTTCTCATGAGTTGCAAATAGCGTTTGGGCGTTTAATAGAACATCATGCCTCTGAGGGCCCAAAACCCACAACTAGATAATAATTGTCTCTTTCAGTGCTTCCTCCGTTTAATTCTCCCTCTTTGAACCCGTCTCCCTTTCATCCCAAATATATTGATTTGGTGCTTTGTGTGGGTGGTGCATGGATACAGGTCGTCCTTGCTTAGTGACCGATTGCTTAGCGATAGCACTTAGACTTATATACACCTTCCTAGTGCTTTACTGCCCACCTTAAGCAGAATAACAGAGTTGGAAGGGACCTTCTACTCCAGCTCCCTGCTCAGGAAACTTGCTGTCTCACTGCTCAAGAGTCCCTATCCCATTTCAGACAAAGGGTTGTTAACTTCTTAAAAACTTCCAGTGTTGGAGCATTCACAACTTCTGGAGGCCAGTTGTTCCACTGGTTAATTGTTCTCACTCTCGGGAAATTTCTCCTTAGTTCTAGGTTGCTTCTCTCCTTGATTAACTTCCATCCATTGCTTCTTGTCCTACCCTCAGGTGCTTTGGAGAATAGCTTGACCCCCCCCTCCTTTTCTTTGGGGCAACCCCTGAGATTCTTCATCATCCAGGTCATGGTTGCCCCAAAGGTGGTTTTTCAAGAGTTAACTGGACTCTTCTTTCTTATCTAGCTGTACCAGATAACTTCACTTACAAGAAGCCAGCCTGTCTGCTCTCTCAGTTTCAGAATATTTATAACTTTTGAGATAAGACCCAAAAACTGGATTTCACCTTGCAGTATAGTTGACGTATTTTGAAATAAGAGCAGTATATTGCAGCCAGACGGATTATTACTGTATTTTGCTCAAGCTGTAGGTTGTGAATTCAGGAGCAATTCCAGGCAGAAAACACTCGGGGATGGTACTATTTATACGTTAATGTGATTTTTGTTTTGTTCTGATGCCAGATCGCCTGTTTTATCTTTTGTAGTTATACACAATATTTGTTGAATTTTATGTGGGGAATCATTAGTTGGTTTGTTGCTTTGTTTTGGGCTGCCCAGAGTCACAATGCATGAGCTGGGCAGCCTTATAAGCCTTAAACAAAACTATTTTTTCCTCTAAATTTAAATTTAAACCGCTTCAAAAGATGAGTAACCAGTTCTGTCAGCCAAACAGAAAGCTCTACGTATTCGCTTCCTAAAAGCATAATTGTTCAGTCCTTATCTCTCAATGGGCTGGACAGCTCACCGTGGTGTTAGGAGCTGGTGATCTTGTGCCCTTTTTCGATTGCGGTTGTGGCTTTTTTGTGTTGTTGCGGTTATGTCCTCTAAGCCTAGTTGTTTTCCTGCAGGGTTGCATTCCCAGTCTAGGCGGCAAGTATAGCTCAGCTTTTTTTTTCTCTCTTATCGCCCCGTGACACCTTTTCTATTTGAACAAGCTAGCGTAGAAGTGGGTGCCGCCGAGCTGGAAAACTGAAAGTTTGTTGGCAAAGCCAGTACAGGTAGTCCTCGTCTTACGACCACCATTGAGGCCAACGATTTCTGTTGCTAAGCGAGATAGTTGTTAAGTGAGCTTGGCCCCATTTTTACAGGTTTTCCTGCCTCAGCTGTTCAGTGACTTTGTTCAGTGAGTAGCAAAAGTTATAGCAGTTAAGACTTGTATGCTGCTTCACGGTGCTTTCCAGCCCCTCTCTAAGCGGTTTTACAGGGTCAGCCCCTTGTCCCCAACAATCCGGGTCCTCGTTTTACTGACCTTGGAAGGATGGGAGGATGAGTCAACTTTGAGCCTGGTGAGATTCAAATTACTGCAGTGAGCGGTGAAATTAGCCTGCAATACTGCATTCTAACCACTGTGCCAACATGGATGGATGGATGGATGGATGGATGGATGGAAGGAAGGAAGGAAGGAAGGAGAGAGAGAGATAACACTTAGACTTATATACCACTTCACAGTGTTTTCCAGCCCTCTCTGAGCGGTTTAAAGAGTCAGCCCCTTGCCCCCAACAATCCGGGTCCTCATTTGACTGACCTCGGAAGGATGGGAGGCTGAGTCAACATTGAGCCTGGTGAGATTCAAACTACTGGCAGTTGGCAGAATTAGCCTGCTATACTGCAGTCTCACCACTGTGCCTCCACGGTTCTTAGTAACATGGTCGTTAAGTGAACCTGACTTCCCCATTGACTTTGCTCGTCGGAAGGTCATAAAAACAGACCCTAGGACACCGCAACCGTCATAACTATGAATCAATTGCCGGGCGTTTCAATTTTGATCACGTGACCACAGTGGGATAGTGTAACGGTGGCAAGTGTGAAAAGCGGCGATGCAAACTTTTTTTCAGTGCCGTGTCCGAACGGTCATTAAGCGAACTGCCGCCAGAAGGACGACCTGCCAATCGTTCAGTCAGTCCCGAGCTCCAACTGTTCTCTCCAGTTGCCCATTTGAGAAGGAAGGAAGGAAACCTGCCCTCAATGGGAGTTTGAAAGACAATGGAGTTTCTTGCTCAACCCAGTAAATAATTTGTTCCTGTGGCATTTTCCTCCCAGGGTTTTTATCCGCTTAGAGTTTGTTGATCAGGTCAACAGAGCTAAATTGACTTTGGAATTAATTACACCATCCTAGGTAGCTTTCTCCATCACCGAGCACAAATATAACATCACAAGGAGTTGGGATTGCACGGAGTAGCTATTTGAAAAGTGTTTTGTCATCAGAACGCGACAAGGGGGGGAAAGCACCGAGGGGTACATTGGAAGTGCATGATCTTTGGACTCCTAGGATTGGATAGCCTTGTGGTTAAATAGGATAGGATAGGTGATAAGATTGGCCACAAATATGATTGGATGGATGGACGGACGGACGGACGGAAAACATGGACACAAACGTGGACATGGAAAGAGATACTATGTATGTATTAGAATGTAGGTATTAAAATGATAGATTGACATTCTTTAGAATATGATTGTTCTGGTTTCAAGTCTATATGTTTATGTATCATTTTCTCCAACCACATGTGTATTTTAGTCCAGTATTTTTTAGCTTCAGGACAGGTCCACCACATGTGGTAGAATGTGCCCGGCGTATGTTGACACTTCCAGCATTTTTCAGACTTGTTCTTCGACATTCTTGCTATTCTCGATGGGGATAAGTGCCACTTATAAAACATCTTATACAAGTTTTCTTTATATGCAGTTGACATTGTCATTTTATAATTTTGAGTCCACAATTTTTGCCACAATTTTGGCAGCAGATTCGGACAATGAGGAGGTTGGGAAGGAACATGGGCCTGGAGTCTGGGGAAGTCTCGGATGAGGGCTCTGTGTCAGAGGCAGAGAGGGGGCCAGGGTCTTCTGACAGTTATCAGCTACCTTCGGAGTCAGACATCAGTGAGGCAGACGAACAGCTGGAGCCTGTTCCCAGTGTGTGCATAAGCAAAAGGAACAGCTAAGGAACAGGGGTCGACTTGGGAGTAAGGCCACAGGTGGACGATGAATGGCCCCTCCCAGAGGGAATAAAAGAGGAGCGACAGGGGAGTGGAGTTTGCAGGAGACCATTAGTTCGCTTCATTGGTTCGTGACTCTCCCGAGACTCCTGGCCAAGTTCTGCAGATCTCCAAGCCTGATAAGGTCTGTGACTGTAAATCCTCCCTTGAAAGACTTTGCTGGATGTGAATGAGCAGAATTCACAGTCAATTAATAAAAGGGTTTTTTGTCGGGACCAGGAGTTTGCTTCAGGCTCTTGTGAAGCTTCCGTCAGAACAATTGTGGTCAAAAACAACTGTACAACAGTAGCACTGTTTAAAATAGCATATCTATTTGTTTTCACTTTTGTTTTTATGGCGCGTGAAATGCCAGGACAATTACACTGCATTCAATATATTTATAGGTAAACGATAAAAATATATTTTTAAAAAAATGACTGCACCAGTTTCTGTTAATGCAGGGAATGGGGAAGAAGAACCATTCATTTCCCTTATTGTAAAGGAAATGGTTTTGTTGTCAAAGATAACTGAACTATATATATATATTGTCTACCGCTGTGCCGGCTGAGTTCATTCCAAGCTGCCCTGCTCTCCCCGTCATTCATTTATGTATTTATAACCGAGAATACATAGTCTTAATTGTAGGGGAAGAGAGTTGAGAACCTTGGAATATCCACCCTAGGTTTCCTCTCAGAAATGTCCTTTTTCTTCTTCTTCTTCAATGAATAATAGGTTGTAAAGTCATCAGACATTTTGCTCATGCCTTCTTCCTTTCGGTTTCGTTTCTGCAGGGAACACGGTCAGCAACTTGATTTTCATTCTCCCTCCCATCTATGGCGCAATTCAGAGTTACAAAGATGGCCTTGAGAAACGCTACCTAATGGCTTACTTGTGTGTCACAGGTTCGTGAGCGCCTCCTCTGTTCTATGGCGGGGTCCGATCGAATGTGTTTTTTTTTCCTCCGACTTCAGTGCGATCTCACGTTTGAATGTCCAGCCTGGGGGCCCACACGAAATATCACTGGAATAGTGTGGCATTGTTGAAACTTTTAGCCTGGAGGAATAATGTGAGCTCTTCTAAGAATTTTTTTTATCCGACAGCTTTTCTCCCCCAAATCTGCTTTAGAATTTCATGACATTTTTATCTGTCTGTCTGTCTGTCTGTCTGTCTGTCTGTCTGTCTGTCTATCATCTATATCTTTAGCTACATCTGTCCATCCATCTATCTCCATCCATCCATTTATCTATTGTCTGTCTGTCCATCCATCTATCCATCCACCCCCCACCCACCTACCTACCTATCTATCTATCTATCTACGTCCACCCACCCATCAATTCATCTATTGTCAGTCCATCCATCTATCTATCTCCATCCACCCATCCGTCCATTCATCTATTGTCTGTCTGCCCATCCATCTATCTATCTCCATCCACCCATCCGTCCATTCATCTATTATCTGTCTGCCCATCCATCTATCTATCTCCATCCACCCATCCGTCCATTCATCTATTATCTGTCTGCCCATCTATCTATCTACCTGCCTGCCTACCTACCTACCTACCTACCTACCTACCTACCTACCTACCTACCTACCTACCTACCTACCTACCTACCTACCTATCTATCTATCTATCTATCTATCTATCTATCTATCTCTCCATCCACCCACCCATCCATTCATTTATTATCTGTCCCCCCCATCCCTCCATCTATCTATCTCATCCATCCATTCATCTATTGTCTGTCCATCCATCCATCTATCTATCTCCATCCACCCATCCACCCATTCATCTATTGTCTGTCCATCCATCCATCCATCCATCCGTCTATCCATTCATCTATTGTCAGTCCATCCATCCATCCATCTCCATCCACCCATCCATCCATTCATCTATTCTCTGTCCATCCATCCATCCATCTATCTATCTCCATCCACCCATCCATCCATTCATCTATTGTCTGCCCACCCACCCACCCACCCACCCACCTACCTACCAAATGTATTGGCCATAAAAAAAAAACATATTAAAACATTTTTACCTGTACCGTAAAACAGTACAGGTAGTCCTCAACTTACAACAATTTGTTTAGTGACCATTCTACATGCCTTTGGACATCCCAAGACGCCTTATTGGTGAGCGGGGCGACATATAAATTTCATGATACATAAATTAAGGGGAGGGAAAAAGGGTTGGGGAAACGTGTCAATGTATCAAAAGCAGTAAATCTGTCTCCTAGTTGGAATTCCACCTCATCATCCTTTCTCATTTGGATTTCAGCTGTGGGCCTGGGATCCTGGTGCTTCCACATGACTCTGAAGTATGAAATGCAGGTTAGTAGCCCTTGGGAAAAGTGTGCACATTTGGTGTCCATGGCCAAGTGACATGCCTGGATCTGTTTTGCTTTCTGGGTTGATTGGTAGGGGTGCATTCATAGTGTGTTTTGCTGGGGATTATGTGCTCTCCTTTTTTAATTCCCAGTGACCAAATACGCCAGTTACAACCATGTTATGGATAGTTAAAATACTTTATCCAAGAGTCCAGAAAACGATACAGAAGGATTGACTAATATAGAATAAAATACATGTTTGGAGTCCTAGTGGACATTCACTTAAATAGGAGCCAGCCGTGTGCTGCAGCCGTCAAAAAAGCCAACACAGTTCTAGGCTGCATCAACAGAGGGAGAGAATCAAGATCACGTGAAGGGTTAATACCACTTTACAATGCCTTGGTAAGATCACACCTGGAGTACTGCATTCAGTTTTGGTCGCCATGATGTGGAAAAGATGTGGAGACTCTGGAAAGAGTGCAGAGAAGAGCAAGAAAGAGGATTAGGGGACTGGAGGCTAAAACAGATGAAGAACAGTTGCAGGAACTGCGGATGTCTAGTTTAATGAAAAGAAGGACCAGGGGAGACATGATAGCATCTTCCAATATCTCAGGGGCTGCCCCAAAGAAGAGGGAGTCAAAACTATTTTCCAAGGCACCTGAGGGTAGAACAAGAAGCAATGGGTGGAAACTAATCAAGGAGAGAAGCAACCTGGAATTAAGGAGAAATTTCCTGATATTTAGAACAATTAACCAGTGGAACAGCTGGCCTCCAGAAGTTGTAGGTGCTTCATCACTGGAGGTTTTCAAGAAGAGATTGGACAGTCACCTGGCTGGAATGGGATAGGGTCTCCTGTTTGAGCAGGGGGTTGGACTAGAAGACCTCCAAGATCCCTTCCAGCTCTCTTATTCTGTTGTTCTAATTGTTCAAAGCAGCAGTTTTATTGAAAGCTAGGATTAGCCACAAATAGGTCTCCCTTGAAGAACCCGATGGAGCTGTGAGAAAATTTCCAGTTTGATTCACTGCTTTGCCAAAAACCTATGAGGCCATTGTTTCAACCTCTGTGTGAATACCTGCAGTTATTAAGTGAGTCACGTGGTCGTTAAGTAAATTCTCCTTGCCCTCTTGACTGCTGTCAGAAGCCGGCTGAGAAAGTCACAAATGGCAATCACATGACCTTGGCATTCCACAACCCTCATCATTACATGCCAAGGGCCTACATTTTGATCGCATGACCATGGAGATGGTGTGGAACGGTCATAAGTGTGAGGAACAGTCGTTAAGTCACTTTTTTTCAGTGTCGTCGTAACTTCGAATGGTTGCAAGTTGAAGCTGCACCAGAGAAGGGCAAAAGTATATATCCAATTGGTTGTGATGTTGTTGCCCCTACAGTGGTTACACACCTTTGTCCCAACACTGCATGCAATCCAAACTGTTTACACAAATACACACACACACATATACAGCCAAGTGCCAAATCTTAGTGACACAATTGCCAAAACCCAGTGGCAGAGCTGCTCGCAATTCTAAGGGAGAGCACACAACAGTTGCGGTAAAATAGCTTAACTGAATTTTAAAAACAACAACATTAATTCCCTTACGCAACCACCCGCCAATTTAAAGTATGAAAATGTTGGGTCCAACTGCTTTGCGTTTTCTTCTCCGTTGAGTTCTTAGCTCCCCTCCTCAAAAAAAAAAAGAAGAAAAAATCAATGGTGACCCTTTTCACTGTAAGTTGCCCTGTTCTGACCAAATACTTTGTGCAGTTTTGCTCTCTTTGGGAGCCGCCATCTTCCTTGGAGTCTTTTCTGTAAGCATCAATAATCTTTTTGTTCTGCTTTTTGCAGCTATTGGACGAGTTGCCCATGATCTACAGTTGTTGTGTTTTTGTCTACTGCTTGTAAGTATCTCTCATCAGTTTCTCTTTCATAAATGAGTAACAGTTCAGAGTTCCTCGCAGGCTTAACGTTTATCTCACTCACACAGACATGGTTGCTAAAATAGCTGTTGGAGATACAGGGAGGGACTAGAATTCTCCATCTCCTGGTACTCGGCCCAGTCACCCAACTGGCTTTCATGGCTAAGGCAAAACTAGAACTCGCCATCTCACCATCTCCTGGTGGTTGGCTCAAAATCAGTCAGCCAGCTTTCATGGCAGGATTTTCACTGAACTACAACTCACCATCTCCTAGTGATTGACTCAAAGTCACCCAGCCGGCTTTTATAGCTGTGGTAGGACTAGAAATCACTATCTCCTGGTGATTGATTCAAAGACACCCAGCTTGTTTTCATGCCTAAGTTGGCACTAGAACATGCCAACTCCTGGGCCTTGGCCCAAGGTCACCCAGCCATCTTTGATGCCTGAGGTGGCACTAGAATTCACCCTCTCCTGCTTTCTAGCCTGGGGCCTAGTTTTAGGCAAGGCAGTGGGGATTCTTGGAAATTACAGAAAATGTCGGTAACTTGTATGTCAATAAAGGAATTGACAATATTTTTCGCTTCGTTATTTTTTATAATTTTTAGCCTTTACATTTTTAAAGATTGAATTTTCCTGCAAATGGAAGTGGCTAGAGCGGATTGAATGCTGATGCTAGACAGTAGTGGGACGTGGTGGCTCAGTGGCTAAGACGCTGAGCTTGTCGATCAGAAAGGTTGGCTGTTTGGCAGTTCGAATCCCTAGCGCTGCGTAACGGAGTGACTCCCATTACTTGTCCCAGCTTCTGCCAACCTAGCAGTTCGAAAGCACGTAAAAAATGCAAGTAGAAAAATAGGAACCACCTTTGGTGGGAAGGGAACGGCGTTCCGTGCGCCTTCGGCGTTGCGTCATGCCGGCCGCATGACCACGGAGACGTCTTTGGGCAGCGCTGGCTCTTCAGCTTTGAAAGGGAGATGAGCACCGCCCCCTTGAGTCAGGAACGACCAGCACATATGTGCAAGGGGAACCTAAACAGTAGTAATTCTGAGAGAAAAATAAGCATCCATGTTTGACATCATATATTTTTTCCCAGTACCTCTCAAACAAATTCAATCCTTTTTCTTTAAACCTGTTGAAACAACGTTTCCCCCCAATAAGTTTCTTTGGTACTAAATTTATCAAAGCAGCATTAACACCTGTGCTCTTGTGACAATTGGATGGAGCTGCAAAATCCATAATATGCTTTGAACATTTGGTTTTTCCCTGTTTTTTTTCTCTAATCTTAGCTGTACTAAAATGTATAGCAACTATCATGGCCTCCTTTTATAATACTGGTTAACACGCAGGAGGGAGAGTTTCCTCATAAGGTAGCACTTTTGCTAATGTGAAACAATTTTGTTCTTGGTATATTCCACGCCTCTTGCTTTATTATACGTGGATCTAATTTTAGAGAAGGGGGAAAAATACACACAAAAATTCTTTTGTGATGAGTAGAAAGCGTATTCTTTGAAGAATGAGTAAAATAGGGTATGCCTCTGATCGAAACAAGTTTGACAAGTTTGCAATTCAGGTTTGGTAAAGCTGAAAAACAAAACGGAAGCACGGGAATAAATTCAGATCCCCTTCATTTGGAAAAGGTGTGTTTTTTTCTTCCCCTCCCATGTTACCCTGGCTTTGCAAGTTATCAGCTTTTCTGCAGAACCATAGAATGAAGCGGGATCTCAGCTACTTCCCACAAGCTTGAGTCTTTCGTAATTTTAATTGGTTTTTATATACGTACATTTTATGATAATAGAAGCCTCCCACAGCCGCTTCACACTACTGGATGGGCGGCCTATAAATTTAATGAATAATAATAATAATAATTCCGCATCGACAGGAACTTACAAATGAGATCCCTTTAACCATTCGGATTTTACACTCCAGAGGGAATTTAAAACTGCGCAAACGGGTTTTGTTGCTCTTGGTCTCCCCAAAAAAACCACCTGTTCGAAAGCCCGAGGACAAATAGTGCGCTAAGGATTTATTTGGTCTTCCTTTTGCATCCTTAAACCTTCTTGTTGGTGTTTGTTTCAGGTATGAATGCTTCAAGTACAAGAAAACAATCAACTACCCTCTTCTCTTTCTACTACTAGCCTACAGCATTGGCGTCAGCATAGTAAGCAAGATTTGTTTTACCCAAAACTATTTTTATAAGGAGGGGTGAGGTGCTTGCAAACCGAGGACCCACTCACTGCGTTCCTTTCCCATCTGCATTTCAGGCAGTCCTCGGCTTCACGACCATCACTGAGCCCAAAATACCCGTTGCTAAGTTAGTCGAGTTGATAAGTGAGTCAGGTCCCGTTTCACGAGCTCTCTTCCCACGGTTCTTAAGCGAATCGCTGCAGCCGTTAAGTTAGGAACACGGCTGTTAAGTGAATTTGGCTCCCCCGTTGACTTTGCTTGTCAGAAAGTCCCAAAAAGTGAGATCACATGACCCAGGGGAGACTGCAGCCGTCGTGAATATGAACCATTTGCCGAGCTGTCAGAGTTTGTTGCATAACTTCAAATCCAGAAGCACAGATTCAGCAGGATTCATTAACTTCTTTATATACATAAGAATAGATGAGTAAATGTACAATACCAACAGGTGGTTCTTCCGAGTAAACACAAGGCAGGAGAGTTACAGGCAAACACAACAGTCAGCTTCATTTCAGCAGACAAGCCCAGACTGCTAGTTTACTTCTCAGAGCAGCAGACTGCTTAAGTTTCTGTTTCAATTCTCTGCACAGACTCAGATCTGTTTAAGCTCCCATTGGCTGACTTAGTTGCGGTTGCCTATTCATTGGCTGACCTTGTTCCCTTGTCTCTCCCAGGCGTGAATATTTCAACACAAACGTCCAAATTTTGATCAGGTGACCGTGGGGATTCTGCAGTGGCCATGTGAAAAATGGTCATAACTCCCTTTTTTCAGTGCTGTCGTAACTTCAAACAGTCACTAAGCGAATGATTGTTCCACGCCACTGTACTGTAGCATGGAAAAGCAATTTTTTGTGGCAGCGATGTTGAATTTTCCCAAACAAGAAGCATCTGTAGCTTTGTTTCTCGACCTCTTCAACTTTTAAGCTGGATGGACTTCAACTCCCAGAATTCCCTAGCCAGCCACAGCTGGATGTAGAATTCTGGGAGTTCACCCAGCCTAAAAGTTGAAGAGGTTGAAAAATAATCTGTAGTCTGTTGGAAGAGAATCATAACCTCACAATGGTGACCTTGCCACGTCGCTTCCATCCCATTCCTGATCAGCTGGTTTTGCTTTCAGCCCTATTAACTAAATTGAAGATGTAACCCAGGGGTGTCCAAACTTGGGAACTTTAAGACTTGTGGACTTCAACTCCCAGAATTCCCCAGCCAGCATGGCTGGCTGGGGAATTCTGGGAGTTGAAGTCCACAAGTCTTAAAGTTCCCAAGTTTGGACACCCCTGATGTAACCGCTGCCTTCACCGAGCTTGTTTAATTTGAACGGTGATTAATTTGGTGTGTGTGTTTGTGTGTGGCTTGACGTGTCAGGCTAACTCAGCCTGTTTAGTTAATGACTAATTTGTTCAACTATAGGTTCAGGCCAGAAAATGAATGACTCAGTAAAATAGTGTAAGGCGTCAACCTGGCCAGTGAATGTCTAGGTATCATCCTAGCAAATTGGGGAGGGGAAGGAAGGAAGAGAAGAAGAAGAAAGAAGAAGAAGGGAGTAAAATGTGGCCTAGGTAAGGCAGAAGGACACAGTTGAGCTTCCCTCCCAAGCAACATTTCTCAACCTTGAAGATATATGGACTTCAACTCCCAGAATTCCCCAACCAGCACGGAGAACATTGGTCTAAGCCAGGGGTGTCAAATTGGCGGCCTGCAGGTCAGATGTCCCCCCCAGCTTGGCAACATCATGAAACGTCACGGGATGGATGGCAACGGGACGCCACGGGTTTGACACCCGTGGTCTAAGCAGTGTCCTCAACCACAGTTTGAACTTTTCAGCCAGTTCTGTCTTCTTCACCATCCATTCCTCTGCTGGGGGTCTTGCCATACACCTGTCCACCTTTGTGCGTAAAATAATATTGCTGTCGTTTGTCACATACGAAAACCGCCATGGTTTTTCCCCCAATTGTTTTATCCATCAGTCCCAAGCGGATGAGAATGTCCTGTCTTTGCTTTTTGCAGGTATACCTAAACTGGAAACAGCCTGTGTTCCATCAGGTAAATTGTTTTGTTTATTTCTGTTTCAACTTAGGAAATGTTATTGACAGAGGTCCAGTTGTAAAAAAAAAAAAATCTCCCAGTCTAGTGATGGTGAACTTTTTCGGCACTGAGCATTGTCTGGGACGCAACCTGGAAGAGGAGCTGCCCAGGGAGCAGGCACATGCCAGAAAATGCACTTTCTGGTGAGAACATGCACACCGGCCAGCTGGACTTTCAGTTTCTGGCATGTATGCGAGCGCAACAATCAGCTGGCTGATGCGCATGTTCAGGCCGGAAAACGAAAGACCAGCTTTTCCCATTCCGGGCACTGCCGCACACGTGAAAGCAGCTGATCGTTGCACGCGCATGCGAGCCAGAAACCCGGAAGAGGAACGGGCCAGACGACATGGCTCGGCAAGTCCGTCACCACTGTCCTAGTCTCTTGAATGTGGATATGTCAGGTGTCACATTCCGGCGTTCACGTTGAATGCAAACAGAGAGTCAGTTTGGTGAAAAACTTTATCTAATAATTAATAATTTATTAGATTTCTAGACCGCCCCCTCTCCCCGAAGGGACTCGGGGCGGTGAGTAATCTAATATTACGTGATAACCAGCCCTAAATGACAATGATACAAAGGTAAGCAAATCCAAGTCAGTTCTAACCAAATTAACCCCATCACTCATACATATACCATTACCCCATCCAGCTCCATCCACAACTCCACCCGGATGACACCCAACCACCCTCACCAATCACCATGACCCACACCCTCAGCCACACCCCCACTCAGTGTCATCATAGCCTCCTTCCTGGATAGCCGCATCCGAGCAGAAGAGTTATGTCAGAGTAGGCATTTGCACCCGAGTAGAAAAGTTCCTCTACAGAGTAGTGAGGGAAGCCTTACAGAGCCACATGTAGCTACAGGCTCCGGCAACATCAGAGAGTCCACATCAACGTGGCAGCGTTGGTGGCGTGTAAGCATGGCCGAGCGGACATGGCGATGGATGGGCTCCCCCCTGAATGGCAGCCCGAGGGCTGACATGCCGCCCCCCTTCCACTGGAGAGGACTCTGGAAGACAAAAAGCGCTATTAGCGGTATCCTCTATAGGTTTATCAGGGTATCGACGGTGGAACCGGGCGATCAGGCGTGGTGCGCGGACCTCAGGTGACCTCACCCACGATGCGTCAACATCCCTTGATGTGGACTCTCTGATGTTGGCAGAGCCTGTAGCTGCATGTGGCTCAGTAAGGCTTCCCGCCTGAATGGCAGCCCGAGCGCTGACATTGGGCGTGAAAGGCAAGAACCCCACATAAACTTGATTTATTGCTTAAAAAAAACCTGTGCATAGGAACCTTATCAACTAACAGTCAGCACCTGCTAAGACTTAAATAAGGGTCAACTGAAGTCACAGGAAGTTGGACTTTGTTCTCTTGTGACACACACACGCACCCAAAAAGCTACTTACGACCCGGTCCCAGAGTTATGGCCCTGCGGTTGTTCACCCTTACGACTGATCGCAGGGAAGCCCGCAGTGCCTCCCCAGATATCTTCTCCCCCTTCCCCTTCCCTGCAGGCCTTGGGCCGTCTCCCTATCCCACCAGGTCCCATTCTGCTTTCCTAATGCAGGAAATGGCTCAGTGGCTAAGACCCTGAGCTTGTCGATCAGAAAGGTCAGCAGTTTGGTGGTTCGAATCCCTAGTGCCGCGTAACAGAGTGAGCTCCCGTGACTTGTCCCAGCTTCTGCCAACCTAGCAGTTCGAAAGCATGTAAAAAATGCAAGTAGAAAAATAGGAACCACCTTTGGTGGGAAGGGAACAGCGTTCTCTGTGCCTTTGGCGTTGAGTCATGCCGGCCACATGACCATGGAGACGTCTTCGGACAGCGCTGGCTCTTCGGCTTTGAAACGGAGATGAGCACCGCCCCCTAGAGTCAGGACCGACTAGCACATAAGTGCGAGGGGAACCTTTACCTTATCAGATATTGGAAGACTGCTATCATGTTACCCCTAGTCCTTTTTCTCACTAGACTAGACACACCCAATTCCTGCAACTGTTCTTCAAATGTTTTAGCCTCCAGTACCACAAGTAATAGGAGAAAAAAATAATAATAGGAGAAAATACAGTAGTGCTCATTTTTTTTAAAAGGTCTTGAGATGGAAAAATCTGAAACCCGAATAGCCAGCTCATTTTTCTAATAGCAGACATGATGATACCATTTTAAGTGCAATAAACTTTATGCTTATTTTTTCAATCTTCCAGTTGCATTCAATTTCACGTCCAAGAGGATGTAGATTGTGCCTTGGGGAGGGGGGGGAAATAAGATTTCCATATATATATAAAATATATTTTGCCTTGGATTTCTTAAACCACAAGACATCCAAGTGCTTAGGAGTCTCCTTGGCCTTGCATTGTTTTCCTTTCCCACCTATTGGCCTGTCACTCAACCGCCTTACTTTTCTCGATCTCTGAATAAATCACTTTGCCTGGGCGGGGGGTAAGGGACGGGAACTTGCCTTTCAGCAGAATTAAAATTGGACTGGGGTTCCACGGTGCCATGCCCATATTAGTAAGTGACTGGCAGTCTGGAATCCCACTTTGCCAAACAAAGCAGAGACGGTAAGGCTGGCACCGTAGAGTTCGTTTGCATGATATGGCAGCAATTACACTTTGCCCTCCCCATGTTCGTTATTCTAGATATTCTGTTTGTAGTAAGCACAATATCTAAATAACCCCCAGGAAGTCTTGGGACAAAATAACCCTTTTAATTATAAGCGCCTGTTTTGCAAAGGTTGCTTTTTGACTCTGTCATTATGCTACTGAGCCTTTTTGCCTTTGTTGGCTCATGATGGGAGTTGTAGTCCAGCAGGTTTGAGGAGGGCATTTTGCCACGTAAACAGAGGGAGGCTGTATATTTCTCCTAAAGCCATACTACTCCTTACCTTATAGGATTTACGATGACAATGGAGCCCGAAATTTATGTATCTTTTTATGTACACTGAGAGCATCTGCACCAAAGACAAATTCCTTGTGTGTCCAATCACACTTGGCCAATAAAGAATTCTGTTCTGTTCTGTTCTCTATTCTATTCTACTCTATTCTATTCTACTCTACTCTATTCTATTCTATTCTATTCCTTTCTTCCCTCCCTCATGCTCTATTCCTTCCTTCCTTCCTTCCTTTTTCCCTTCCTCATGTATCTTGTCTTTTTGTGTACACTGAGGAGTACCAAAGACAAATTCCTTGTGTGTCCAATCACACTTGGCCAATAAAGAATTCTGTTCTGTTCTGTTCTCTACTCTACTCTATTCTATTCCTTTCTTCCCTCCCTCATGCTCTATTCCTTCCTTCCTTTTTCCCTTCCTCATGTATCTTGTCTTTTTGTGTACACTGAGGCATACCAAAGACAAATTCCTTGTGTGTCCAATCACACTTGGCCAATAAAGAATTCTAACCTTCTAACCTAACGTCGTTTTGGCCCCGTTTTACGAATTTGCTTGACCCAGCTGTTAAGCGAATCACTGCAGTTGTTAAGTGAGTAACACAGTTGTTAAGTGAATCTGGCTTCCTCCCTGCTTTGTCAGAAGGTCACAAAAGGGGATTGTGTGGCCCCAGGATGCTGCAACCATCATAAATACGAGCCAGTTGCCAAGCCCCTGAATTTTGATCGCGTGGCCACAGGGATGCTGCAGCGGTCATAAGTGTGAGGAAACGGTCATAAGTCACCTTTTTCAGGTGGTTGTAACTTTGAACAGTCCCTAAATGAACGGTTGCAAGTTGAGAACTCCCTGCATTAGATTTCATTTACCATATTTTTCAGACTATAAGACGCACCGGAGTATAAGACACACCACGATTTTGAAGAGGTAGTTTTTAAAAAAGTTTTTTTTTTTTTGCACTCTGCAGGACTCCCAAACCCTCTGCACACCTCGTTTTTTTGCAAAACGAGCAAAAAACAGACCGTTTTTTGCATACACACAAAAAGGGGGCATGCAGAGCTTTGGGAGGCTTGTAGGGTGCTCCTGAGGGCTGGGAGGGGGCAAACATGGCCTGTTTTTTGCTCATTTTTGCCCTCCCCAGCCCCCAGGAGCTCTCTGGAAGTCTCCTAAAGGCTATTCATGACCATTTTTGCAAAGGGGGCGGGGTTTCAGGAGGCCAAAAATGCTGTATTCAGTGTATAAGACGCACCCAGATTTTCATCCTCTCTTCTTAGGGAAAAAGGTGCGTCTTATACTCCGAAAAATATGGTATGTCCTTTTGGCCACTTAAGGAGATGATAACAAGCTGCCGAAGGATTCAGGCCACCCGAATAGAGCCATACAGATAGTCCTCGACTTACAAACGTTCACTTAGCGACCATTTGAAGTTATAACAGCCGTGGAAAAAAACGACTTGCTGACCATTTCTTCCCCAGTGATCACCCCTACACCGTCCCCGCGATCACGTGATCAAAATTCAAGACATTTAAGCAGCTGGCGCCTATTTATGACGGTTGCTGTGTCACGTGATCTCCTTTTGCGACCTTCTGACGAGCCAAAACCAGCTCCCACGCCCACTCGCTTCATCTCGATGTGATTTGATTTTTAGACTTTGCATTTCCAACGTAAACCCATCAGGGATCGTTTCTGTTTCAGCCTCACTCAGGAATCTCAAATTCAAAATTGAAAATGGATGAAATTTTCATTCAAAAAGCGGAGGAGAAGTATGGATAAAAAAAAATAACCCAGGAAGTGTAACCTTGTCTGATTTTGCTGGAAAAAACAAGCGCTGAGTTTTGGATATTGAATACTAACGCATTCACAAAATCTCTCTTTTTCTCTCTCTCTCTCTCTCTCCCCCCCCCCCCCCCCCCCCAGGTTATGTATGGGACATTGGTGGCTGTTATAGTTTTACGCTCCGTGTATATAGTGTTATGGTAAGTAAGGTGTTAACTACTTATAATAATAACACCAATAGTGTGGAAAGAGGGGAGAGGAGAGGGAGAGAGCAAGGGGAAGTAGAGAAGAGAGAGATGGCAGAGGGAAGAAAAGAGGTAGGGAGGAGGAGAGAGGGAGAGGAGAAAAGTGGAAGATGAAACAGACTATAAAATGGTGTATGTAAAGCAGAAGAGCAAATGAAAGTTGATGTGGCTTAACGGTAAGAGGAATTGATGTAATATTGAATATTTTTTTTAAAAAATGTTAAGATGTAATGGCATACTTTGGATTATATGTATGTTAAAAAGTAAAAAACTTTAAAGCACAAAAAATGATAACACCAATAGCGTTAGCTAGTTAAGTAAGGAGACGGTTGCAGCTTGAGCAAGAGGTGTGAGCCGTGGAGGGAGAAATTTGAATGGCTGATTTTCTGATAACATTCAGCCTTCTGTTGCTCCACTGCCTGGGAATTGGCTCTGTGGGTTGAGTAACCAGGAAAAAAAAATATATAGCCTACAGCTGTGATGGCAAGCCTATGGCATGCGTGCCAAAGGTGACACGCAGAGCCTTTTCTGTGGGCACGTGTGCCATCGCCAGCTGCTGGATTCTGGCACAATGGCCAGCTGGTCTTTGCAGGCACTGGGGCGCTGGGAAACTGCCTGAAAAATGGCATGAAAAAATGGCTTTGGGGGGCAATTTTTCAGGCCAAAAACACCCTGAAAACACTCCAAAAACACCCAAAAAACAGGCATGCACACGGCAGCCAACTGGTCAGGTTTCCGGCGCTCCCGCATGTGCGTTCCGGTTTGGGCATTCGGTGGCGAAAAGGCTCGCCATCACTGACCTACAATTCACTGTTTGTGTATCGACAACCCTATCACCGCGACTTGCAAGCTATTGTGATCCCAGCTGCGGAATTAAAATGGGAGCACAACAGGGGTGAAATGCTACCAGTTCGGGCCGGGTTGCCCGAACCAGTAGTAGAAAATATTTAAAAAGTTTTTAAAAAATTTAAAAAGTTACAACGATCGCACACATCGCACAGCCAAAAACGGCAGGGTGGGAGGGTCCATTTTTGCTGCCAGCAGGGTTCCTGATGCCTGCTAGGTCAAAAATGGGAGGTAGGGGGGTGCTGAGAAAGAAATAAAGAAAGAAAGGGAGAGAGAGAGAGAAAGAAAGGAGGGAGAGAGAAAGAAGGAAAGGAGGGAGAGAGAGACAGAGAAAGAAAGGGATAGAAAGAGGGAGAAAGAAAGAAAGGAAGAGAGAGAAAGAAAAAGAAAGGGAGAGAGAGAGAAAGAAAGAAAAAGGAGGGAGGGAGGGAGAGAGAAAGAAAGAAAGAGAGAGAGAGGGAGGAGGGAAAAGGAGAGGAAGGTGGGACTACAAACCTGGCACTAGACGCAGCTTCAGAGGATAATCCAGGTCTGGAAGGGACCTGGAGGTCATCTAGTCCAACCCTGCTCCAGCAGGACATTTGTTAAAGTGAGTTTTGGTCTTTTGATCCCCCCAGTCACATGACTACATAGTCACATGACCCCCACCAAGCCACGCCCACAGAACCGGTAGTAAAAAAAAAATGTAGATTTTGCCGCTGGAGCCCAGTTTTGCTAGACCAGTCGCTGAGGGGCAAATGGGCCAGGGAGCTTCTCCATCCAGGTGTGGTTGCTTAGGTGCTGTACACGGGTAGACTTATCCTAGTTCACTTAGTGACCGTTGGAAGTGACAAATGCACTAAAAAAAGGTACCACCTGTGCCCTAACCCTCCCAATCTGCCATGCAGAATACAAATAAATCTTCTTAAGGAAGACCTGTCCCGAAATAGAATGAGGCGAAGTCCAAGTTGCTTTGAGAGACTAAATCCGTTTCTTCCTTCCTTCCAGGGTTTATCCTTGGCTCCGAGGGTTGGGATATACCTCCCTGGCTGTTTTTTTGCTGGGCTTCCTCCTTTGGAACGTAGACAACATTTTCTGCGAGAAATTGCGGTAGGTGAATTGGGGGGGGGGGGGGCTATTCCGTCCTCTTCTGGCTGTCTGGTAGAGGTCAGTCCGTTTCCTTCCGTCCGTTTGTGTCAGGGCGTGAAAAATCCGGACCGTCCAGCTAAGTTCCAGTGAAGCTGATTTATTGCGCCTGCCTGTCCACCAGAGAGGGGCGCAGTGGCTAAGACATCAATCAGCCATTGCTACCAGTTCATTGAACTGGCAACATTTCTGCCCACCGGTGCAAACTGGCTGAATACCACCCCTGGTCCATACCAGCGGAGCCGGCCTTCTCTCATCTTCTCTATAATTGGTGCCACTCCAAAATGCTGTCGAATGGTGTCATTTGTGATGTGGTTAAGAAGGGAAGTGCCCAATATCCCATTTCCGTGGCACAGAAAGAGCTTTCGTTCCCCGTTGTGGCTGCCCAGCATTCAGGGCCATACAGTGCAACAGGGTTGGTGGTTGTCTTGTAAATCTTAGATTTAAGACGGGTTGGCTTTGTATATCCCAACCCTCGTAGCCCAACGTGGTTAGGTTGGCAGGATCGGCAGCAGGTCCATCCTGCGGTATCTGGTTGGATGGGTAGAGACGCTTGGAAAAAGTCATCCCTCAGGAATGAGAATGAGGAGTCTCCTCGATTCTCTGGAAGCCTCTTGTCCTCAGAGAGGTTACATTATGCCTGACCATTGGGCAGCTTTACCCAGTTCCCATCTTGAAGACCTTGTTGTGGCCCACCAGTGGCCAGCAAAGCTGACAGATTCAGACAGCGAGGAGGTTGGGGAGGAACCTGGGCCAGTCCTGGAGTCTGGGGAAGGATCTGAGGAGGGCTCTGTGTCGGAGGCAGAGAGGGGGCCAGGGCCATCTGACAGTTATCAGCTGCCTTCGGAGTCAGACATCAGTGGGGCAGAAGAACAGCTGGAGCCTGTTCTCAATGTGTGCATGCGCAGAGTGACCAGAGGAAGGGAGCAGCTAAAGAACAGGGGTCGACTCGGGAGTAAGGCTTGGAGATGATTGCCCCACCCCCACCCCCCAAGACATAAAAGAGGAGCGAACGGGATGTGAGCTTTTGCGCGAAGCAATAAGTTTGCCTGGTCGGTCCAAGCTTTGGAAAGTTCTGTTTGGCTTTGTGCTAAGTTTGGCCTTGCTCTGCATTTGGCAATTAGGTCTCAAGGGAGAGAAAGGTGGGTGTTTATCAACATTCCCCTGAAAGACCGTGGCAACTCAAGCAGACATCTGTCGGACTCTTCACAGACTGTTTGTGAATCATTATAGGCTGTGAATGACCATAATTTACAGCCATAGAAATAAAATAAGGTTTTGGGGACTAAGATTGTGATTTATGCTTACCCAGGAAGCCTGGGTCAGCCAGGGACGTCTTTATTTTCTCCCTAGCCAGGGGATGCAGCTTCTTAAAGGGATTCTTTTACAGATTCTCAAAGAAATCAGGGTTTGCTGCGAGGTTCCTTGGTCTTTGTAGGAGGCCGGGATCTAGAAGATGGCTTGGGAAACCAGTGGGTGACCTTGGCGATTGTGTCTCTCCACAGGGGGTTACGTGAGAGGCTGCCTCCGCTCGTGGGCGTTGTCACGCAGTTTCATGCTTGGTGGCACATCTTCACGGGACTCGGTTCCTACCTTCACATCCTGTTCAGGTATGTTCCCTTTCCTTTTCCGGTGGTTTACACAATAGCATGGATGGATGGACGGATGGAAGGATGGACATTGGAGAGGGAAGGAAAGAAGAGTGGATGAATGGATGGATGAATTCACATTCTAGAGGGAAGGATGGATGGATGGATGGATGGATGGATGGATGGATGGATGGATAGATGGATGGATGGACATTGGATAGGGAAGGAAGGAAGAGTGGATGGATGGATGGATGGACTAGCTAGGGAAGGAAGGGTGGATGGATGGACAGACATTGGATAGGGAAGGATGGAAGGATGGATGGATTCACATTGGAGAGGGAAGGAAGGAAGGATGGATGGATGAATGGATGGACATTGGATAGGGAAGGAAGGAAGAGTGGATGGATGGATGGACTAGCTAGGGAAGGAAGGGTGGATGGATGGACAGACATTGGATAGGGAAGGATGAAGGAAGGATGGATGGATGGATTCACATTGGGGAGGGAGGGAAGGAAGGAAGGATGGATGGATGGATGAATGGATAGACATTGGATAGGAAAGGAAGGAAGAGTGGATGGTTGGACAGACATTGGATAGGGAAGGAAGGAAGGTGGATGGACAAATGTACAGACATTGGGGAAGGAAGATGGATGGATAGACATTGCAGAGGGAAGGAAGATGGATGGACGGACGGACATTGGATAGGGAAGGATGGAAGGAAGATGAAAGGACAGATGGGCAGACATTAGGGAGGGTGGACGGACGGGCAGATTTTGGAGGGGGAAGGAAGGAAGGTGGAAGGGTGGATCGGCAGATGAGGGAAGGAAGGAAGGATGGATGGATGAATGGATGGACATTGGATAGGGAAGGAAGGAAGAGTGGATGGATGGATGGACAGACATTGGATAGGGAAGGATGGAAGGAAGGATGGATGGATGGATTCACATTGGGGAGGGAGGGAAGGAAGGAAGGATGGAGGGATGGATGGATGGATGGACAGACATTGGATAGGGAAGGATGGAAGGAAGGATGGATGGATGGATTCACATTGGGGAGGGAGGGAAGGATGGAGGGATGGATGGATGAATGGATAGACATTGGATAGGGAAGGAAGGAAGGTGGATGGACAAATGGACAGACATTGGGGAAGGAAGATGGATGGATGGATAGACATTGCAGAGGGAAGGAAGATGGACGGACGGACGGACATTGGATAGGGAAGGATGGAAGGAAGATGAAAGGACAGATGGGCAGACATTAGGGAGGGTGGACGGATGGGCAGATATTGGAGGGGGAAGGAAGGAAGGAAGGAAGGTGGAAGGATGGATCGGCAGACGAGGGAAGGAAGGATCAATCACAGCCTCCTAGCTGGTCCCAGAGGTGGAGCTGAGTTCAAGAGAGGACCAGGCAGTGAGGTTGACTCAAGCTGATTTATCCAGACTCTTTCTTTTAATCTTCTTTTTCCCCCTTTCCTTCTTCTGATTCTAGTTTATATTCCCGGACACTTTACCTGAAATGCAGGCCAAAGGTCAAGGTAAGGTGCTAAAGACCCCGTCCAGTGGGCTTTTCACCCCTTCCCCCCAAGAGCTAAATAGCTTCTTAGGGCAAACCTGAAGTAGTGGATAAGTGGTTTTGTTTTTTTTTGTTTATTGTAGAGAAAAACAAAAGTTACGGCATATATAAAAGCTGCAGAGTCAATATAACATTGAGAAGAGGATATAAGGGCTTCTTCCTGCATCCAGAAATCTATTTATTTTCTTTTATTGCGTTGAAAGATTTGTCACATTTAATGCTTGCGTTTGCTATTCCAACATTTGCAGAATAAACAATGTCTGTTTTCCCCCTTGAGAATTTGTTGACTTGTAATTTTATCCCAAAACCTCTCAGCTTAAAAGACGCCTGAGAAAGTGGAGAAGCCGACAGGGTGATCCCGGCTACGGAGTTTGATTTATCAGTACAAGTAGTCCTCGGCTTGCGACCACAATTGAGCCACAGATGTCCGCCAAACATTTGTTAAAGTGAATTTCTTGCCACGGTTGTTAAGTGAACCGCTGCAGTTGTTCCATCAGTCACACAGATGTTTAAGTGAATTGAGTCTCCCCATTGACCATGCATGTCAGAAGGGCACAAAAAGGGAGCAGTTGGCCTCCAGGACGCTGCGACCGTCATAAATATGAATCGGTTGCCAAGTGCCCCAATTGGTCATAAGCGTGAAAAACAGCCATAAGTCCCTTTTTTCAGTGCCATTGTAACTTCCAACGGTCACTAAATGAACCCTGGTAAGTCAAGAACTACCTGTAACTCCAAATCAGAGTCCAGTTTGCTTAAGGCAGCCTATCGAAATGTCTTTTAACATCCTGAGGCTCTAAGTAACGAATTGATTAACTGACAAAAATTCGAATTAAAGGTAATCCTCAGTTTACAACCACTCATTCTGTGACCATTCAAAGTTACAACGGTCTCTACCAATGCACATAGATTTGATGAGCGGATGACAGGCCTCCTTGCGACACGAAGCTATCCGAATATCTGCTGTGCATATTTCTCTTGTCTCGTTGGATGGATTTATATTCCGGGCGTCTTTTGAATCCTGTATTATCAAGGGGAGCTCTTACTCAGTTTGTAAGACACAGACCTTGGGTTGTTGGATGGAAGCAAAGCGCTGCTTTGTTATTTCAAAGCAGGCCGAGAATAAAAATAAACCCATAAAGATAAATGCCTACAGCCGGGGTTTTATTCACTAGCCGTTCTTCCGGGAGCAAAAGGTAGCATCTCAATTTACAGTTGAGAGTTATAATGGCGCTGAAAAAAACTACAATCTAATCGAGATAGAGCTGGTGGAAGGGACTCTCGGAGGTCTTCCAGTCCAACCCCCTACTCAAGCAGGAGACCCTAGAGCAGGGGTGTCCAAACTTGGGAACTTTAAGACTTGTGGACTTCAACTCCCAGAATTCCCCAGCCAGCTGGCTGGGGAATTCTGGGAGTTGAAGTCCACAAGTCTTAAAGTTCCCAAGTTTGGACACCCCTGCCCTAGACCATTTCAGACAAGTGGCTGCCCAGTGTCTCCTGGGAGTTGAAGTCCACAAGTCTTAAACTGGTCAGGATTGAACACCCCTGACCCAGAGCATGGATGCAAACAGAAATACAAGCAAGATACAACCTTTTTGAGTTTTCCCAAAGCTGCCAGTCTTTCCCTGAAATTATTTTTTTAAATTTTATTACTTTATTATGTTATTGGTTTGTTTTATTACTTACCTTACCTTACCTTACCTTACCTTACCTTACCTTACCATGAATGAATGAATGAATGGAATGGAATGGAATGGAATGAATGAATGAATGAATGAATGAATGAATGAATGAATGAGCAAGCTGGAAAGGACCTTGGAGGTCTTCTAGACAAACCCCCTGCTCAAGCAGGAGAACCAATGCTATTTCAGATAAGGAAATTTCTCTTTTAGTTCTAAGTTGCTTCTCTCCTTGATTAGTTTCCACCCATTGCTTCTTGTTCTGCCCTCAGGTGCCTTGGAGAATAGTTTGACTCCCTCTTCTGTGTGGCAACCCCTGAGATATTGGAAGACTGCTATCATGTCTCCCCTAGTCCTTCTTTCTCTTAAGCTAGACATACCCAGTTCCTGCAACCGTTCTTCATATGTTTTAGCCTCCAGTCCCCTCATCCTCTTTGTTGCTCTTCTCTGCACTCTTTCTAGAGTCTCCACATCTTTTTTTATATCTTGGCCACCAAAACTGGATGCAATATTCCAAGTGTGGCCTTCCCAAGGCCTTATCTGTTAATAGTTGTCCCAAAGGTGTTTTATCAAAAGACAACTGGACGTTCTTGGTTTTTTTCCTTGAAGACATTTAGCTTCTCATCCAAGAAGGTTCTTCTGTTCTTCAGTCAGAAGTGAAGAAGCTTCTCGGGTGAGAAGCGAAACGTCTTCAAGGGGGAAAAAAACCAAGAAAGCCCAGTTGCCTTTTGAAAAAACACCTCTGGGATTATCAGCATCTGGCTAAATCTCCTTTTGTTTTGGGAATGTTTACTGCATTCTACGTAACCGAATTACGATGCAGGCAATCTTCGACTTGACAACATTTTGCTTAGGGACCGTTCAAAGTTGCAACGGCACTGAAAAATGTGACTTATGACCGGTTTTCACACTTAACGGCCGTTGCAGCATCCCTCTGGTCATGTGATCCAAGTTCAGGCACTTGGCAAATGGCTTCTATTTATGACGGCTGCAGTGTCCCGGGAGTACGTGATAATCTTTCGTGACCTCCTGACAAGCAGAGTCAATGGGGAAGCTGGATTCACTTAACAACTGTGGCAAGAAAGGTCATAAAATGAGGCAAAACTCACTTAGGAAATGCCTGGCTTAAAAACGGGAAATTTTGGGCTCGCTGAGCCCTGGTGGCATAGTGGTGAGAATGCAGTATTGCAGGCTAATTCTGCCCACCCCCAGCAGTTGGTTCCTGACCGGCTGAAGGTTAATTTAGCATTTTGTCCTTCCGAGGTCGGTAAAATGAAAGACCCAGATTGTTGGGGGCAAGAGGCTGACATTATAAACCACTTGGAGAGGAAGGAAGGAAGGAAAAAGGACTACAAGGAAGGAGAAGGAAGGAAAAAGGACTACAATGAAGAAAGGAAGGAAGGGAAAAGGACTACAAGGGAGGAAGGAAAAAGGACTACAAGGAAGGAAGGAAGGAAGGAAGGGAAAAGGACTACAAGGAAGTAAGGAAGGAAGGAAGGAAGGAAGGAAGGAAAAAGGACTACAAGGAAGGAAGGAAGGAAGGAAGGAAGGAAAAAGGACTACAAGGAAGGAAAGAAGGAAAATGACTACAAGGAAGGAAGGAAGAAAGGAAGTAAAAGACTACATGAAGGAAAGGAAGAAAGGAGAAGGACTACAAGAAAGAAAGAAAGGAAGGAAAAGGGACTGGAAGGAAGGAAGGAAGGAAGGAAGGAAGGAAGGAAGGAAGGAAGGAAAATGACTACAAGGAAGAAAGGAAGTAAAAGACTACATGAAGGAAAGGGAGAAAGGAAAAGGACTAGAAGGAAGAAAGAAAGGAAGGAAAAAGAACTACAAGGAAGGAAGGAAGGAAGGAAAAGGACTACCAGGAAGGAAGAAAGAAAGAAAGGGAAAAAGGACTAGAAGGACCATGATGGCACAGTGGTTAGAACACAATATTGCAGGCTAACCCTATTCAGTGCCAGAAGTTCAATCCTGACCGCCTCAAGGTTAATTCAGTCTTTTGTCCTGAGGTCGTAAAACGAGGACCCAGATTGTTGGGGGCAAGAGGCTGACTCTAAACCACGGCTGGAAAACACTGGAAAGCGGCATAGAAGTCCCTGGGCGATCGCTGTTGTGGTCACAAGTCAACCTGTATTACTTTCTCCTCCCTCGGGTACAAACCTAGCATGCATAAGGCATATAGAGAGAAGTACAGGGAGTCCTCTACTTACGGCCACAATTGAGTTCAACATTTCGGTTGCTAAGCGAGACAGTTGTTGAGTGAATTTTGCCCCATTTCACAACCTTCCTCGCCTCGGTTGTTAAGTTGGTAACTCGGTTGTTAAATGAAACTGACTTTGTTCGTCAGAAGGTTGCAACGGGATCATGTGACCACGGGACACTGCGGCCGTCATAAGTATGAATCAGTTGCCAAACGTTTGAATTTTGATCATGTGAACGGGGGGGATGAT
This sequence comes from Natrix natrix natrix, assembly GCA_029891615.1. Lineage (NCBI taxonomy): Eukaryota > Metazoa > Chordata > Lepidosauria > Squamata > Natricidae > Natrix > Natrix natrix. The sequence continues at coordinate 619,357 of JAKRSK010008526.1, read as the reverse complement.
GCAACGGGGTTAAGTGTGAAAACCAGACACTTTTTTCGGTGCCGTAATAACTTTGAATGGTCAATAAATGAACTGCCGTAAGTCGAGGACTACCTGTCATTAACTGCAGATGACTAATAACCAGATGAGCTTCTTCAGGGAGGTAAGCTTCTTTCCTTCCTTCCTTCCTTCCTTCCTTCCTTTCCTTTCCTCCCTCCCTCCCTCCCTCCCTCCTTTCCTTCCTTCCTTCCTTCCTTTCCTTCCTTCCTTCCCTCCCTCCCTTCCTTCCTTCCTTCCCTTCCCTTCCTTCCTTCCTTCCTTCCTTCCTCCCTTCCTTTCCTTTCCTCCCTTCCTTCCCTTCCCTTCCTTCCTTTCCTCCCTTCCTTCCCTTCCCTTCCTTCCTTCCTTCCTTCCTTCCCTCCCTTCCTTCCTTCCTTCCTTCCTTCCTTCCTTCCTTCCTTCCTTCCTTCCTTCCTTCCTTCCTTCTTCCCTTCCTTTCTTTCCTCCCTTCCTTTCCTTCCTTCCTTCCTTTCCTTCCTTCCTTCCTTCCTTCCTTCCTTCTTCCCTTCCTTTCCTTCCTCCCTTCCTTTCCTTCCTCCCTTCCTTTCCTTCCTTCCTTCCTTCCTTTCCTTCCTCCCTTCCTTTCCTTCCTTTCCTTCCTCCCTTCCTTTCCTTCCTTCCTTCCTTCCTTCCTTCCTTCCTTCCTTCCTTCCTTCCTTCTTCCCTTCCTTCCTTCCTCCCTCCCTTCCCTTCCTCCTTCCTTTCCTTCCTTCCTTCCTTTCCTTCCTCCCTTCCTTCCTTCCTTCCTTCCTTTCCTTCCTTCCTTCCTTTCCTTCCTCCCTTCCTTTCCTTCCTTCCTTCCTTTCCTTCCTTCCTTCCTTCCTTCCTTCTTCCCTTCCTTTCCTTCCTTCCTTCCTTTCCTTCCTTCCTTCCTTCCTTCCTTCCTTCCTTCCTTCCTTCTTCCCTTCCTTTCCTTCCTCCCTCCCTTCCCTTCCTCCCTTCCTTTCCTTCCTTCCTTCCTTCCTTCCTTCCTTCCTTCCTTCCTTCTTCCCTTCCTTCCTCCCTTCCTTTCCTTCCTCCCTTCCTTTCCTTCCTTCCTTCCTTCCTTCCTTCCTTCCTTCCTTCCTTCCTTCCTTCTTCCCTTCCTTTCCTTCCTTCCTTCCTTTCCTTCCTTCCTTCCTTCCTTCCTTCCTTCCTTCTTCCCTTCCTTTCCTTCCTCCCTTCCTTTCCTTCCTCCCTTCCTTTCCTTCCTTCCTTCCTTCCTTTCCTTCCTTCCTTCCTTCCTTCCTTCCTTCCTTCCTTCCTTCCTTCTTCCCTTCCTTTCCTTCCTCCCTTCCTTTCCTTCCTTCCTTCCTTCCTTCCCTCCCTCCCTCCCTCCCTTCCTAAGTGGTTTACAGTGTCAGCATATTACCCCAAACAATCTGGATCCTCATTTTACCGACCACAGAAGGTTGGAAGACTGAGTCAACCAGAATCAAACGCCTGATGGGCAGAGTTAGCCTGCAATATGGCATGCAATATAACCACTGGGCCACCAGGGCTCCTTCCTTCCCATAGGAGAAGTTTTCCCTGGATTGCCAATTCGAAACAGTTCCGTCCTTGTTTAAGTATAATGGCTCCCCTGCAAAGCATTCTGGGATTGAGAGTTATTCATGAAATCTGCTCTTTTGAACTTTGATGGGGTTTTTTTTTTTTGCTTTCTTTTCTAGGTGAATTTAAGGCCATTGAAAACATGAGAATAATTAAAATACCTTCCTTTCTCACTCTCTTCTTTCTCTCTCCCCTTTCCCCTTAGTTCCTCTCCTTCTTTCCTCCCTTCCTTCCTTTTCCCTTTTTCTTTCCCTCTCTCCCTCTCTTTCTTTCTTCCTTCCTTCCTTCTTTCCTTCCTTCCTTCCTTCCTTCCTTCCTTCCCCTTTCCCTCCCTTCCTTTTCCTTTCCCTCTCTCCCTCCCTCCCTTCCTTTCTTTCCCTCCCTCCCTTTTCCTTTCCTTCCCTCCCTCCCTTTCTTTCCCTCCCTCCCTCCATTTCTTCCTTCCTTCCCCTTTCCCTCCCTTCCTTTTCCTTTCCCTCTCTCCCTCCCTCCCTTTCTTCCTTCCTTCCCCTTCCCCTTTTTCTTTCTCTTCCTTTCTTCCTTCTTTCCTTCCCCTTTCTCTCCCTTTTCCTTTCCCTCTCTTCCTCCCTCCCTCCCTTCCTTTCTTTCCCTCCCTCCCTTTTCCTTTCCTTCCCTCCCTCCCTTTCTTTCTTTCCCTCCCTCCCTTTCTTCCTTCCTTCCTTTCCCTTTCCCTCCCTTCCTTTTCCTTTCCCTCTCTTCCTCCCTCCCTCCCTCCCTTCCTTTCTTTCCCTCCCTCCCTTTTCCTTTCCTTCCCTCCCTCCCTCTCTTTCTTTCCCTCCCTCCCTCCATTTCTTCCTTCCTTCCCCTTCCCCTTTTTATTTCTCTTCCTTTCTTCCTTCTTTCCTTCCCCTTTCTCTCCCTTCCTTTTCCTTTCCCTCCCTCCCTCCATTCATTCATTCATTCTTGCTTTCCTTCCTTGACCCAACAGCCTAACAATTTTTCTTCTTCTTTTTTTTCAATAGTTCCTCTTCGGGATTTGGCCCGTTCTCTTAGTAGAATCACCGAAGAAGCCCTAAGAAGCAACGTGTTGAAGAAGAAGTCCCAGGCAGGTTTTGGAGCCCTTTGACTGCCCCGTGGGAAGCTCTTGGCACTACAAAAAAAAAATCCTTCCTTCCTTCCTTTCTCCGCTCCCGGAACGACGAAGCAATCCCAACAGGTCAAGCGTCCTCACATCTACCAAGCCCTCGATGGGAGGTTTTCCTCGTCCTTGCATTGTTAAAGCCGTACCACCATATTTGGGTTTCTGAAGACCTTCTCTAGGGTGGCAATGCCTGGGCCCAAGCAATGGCTGTGCTGTTTTCCCCACTCCTGAGGTTTTTATTTCACCGCTGAGATGTCCGCTCCAAGGTTGGAAGCCAAGGCGTCTGTCTGGATCACGAAACAACCTCCAATCTGTCTATGTTCCAAGACAGACATCTGCCAACCTTGGCAACTGTAAGACTGGGGGGGCTTCAACTCCCAGAATCCCTCATTCCTGATGGAATTCTGGGAGTCGAAGTCCTCAAGTTGCCCAAGATGGAGATCCTTGTTCTAGGTGACTCAGTATTTGTATTTCCTCATTACTGTCATCTTGTAATAAGCAGGGGGAGGGGAGAACGAGAGGGTCCTTGGTGCTCTTCGAACTTGGTTGTTTCCTTGCAGACGTTTCATGACCCAACTAGGTAACCTCATCAGTGCTAGAAGAGAGAGAGGTTTGTGGAGTGATGGAGGAGGAGGAATTGAGGGGTCCTTGTTCATCTTTGAGCTTGGTTGTTTTCTTGCAGACATTTCGTGACTCAACTAGGTAACTTCATCAGTGTAGAGGGAGTAGGGGGAACTATATATATATCCCATCAGTTTTCCCACTTCTTTTGTGAATCCTTCCCAGTCCAAATCCGTGGAACTCATGGCTAGCTGTGAGCTCACACTTCCAGGGAGCATCAGGAGGGGAGTAAATTGCTTTTAACGAAGCCCGTGGATTAATGCAGCCTCCTCAAAGGGAGGCTCTACAGGTGATCGGGTCTTCTAGTCCAACCCCCCTGCTCAGGCAGGAGACCCTACATCCGTGATGGCCAACCTATGGCACATGTGCCAGAGGTGGCACGCCCAGCCGTCTCTGTGGGCACGTGCACCATCACCAGCTACTCTTCTGGTTTCCCAGCTGGCGTTCGCAGGCCTCAGAGTGCCAGAAAACGGGCCAAAAACAGGCCATTTTCCGGGCCTTTTGGGGCCATTTTCCATGTCATTTTCAGGCCTTTTTCGGGTCATTTTTGGGCCAATTTGACTAATTCCAAGTAGGAAGAAAGACACTGGAAACATTCAAACACTGAAAAGATCTGCCCCAAAAAACGGCCTGAAAAAGGCTTGAAAAATCCAGGCTGTTCTCCAGACCTTTGGGGGCCATTTTCAGGCCGTTTTGCGGGTCATTTTCAGGCCTTTTTTGAGCCATTTTTTGGGCCAGTTCCAACTGGGAAGAAAAACACTGGAAACATTCAAACACTGAAAAGACCTGCCCTCCCAAAAAAAGGCCTGAAAAACAACCAAACCCGCCCAAAAAACAGGCCTGCGCACACCGTCCAGCTGGCCTTCGGGTTTCTGATACTCCAGAAGACCAGCTGACCGGCACGCAAACGCCAAAGACCATCTGGCAGGCGCCTGCAAGCGCATTCCGGTTTGTGCACTGGGTGCCGAAAAAAGGTCTCCAACACCGGCCTGCACCATTCCAGACAAGTGACGTTCCAGTCTTTTCTTAAAAGCCTCCAGTGATGGGGGCACCCGCAACTCTTGGGAAAAAGGCTTTCTTCCTTTATTCCAATAGACACGCTCCAAATTCCTCCCCAATAGATTTTTTTTCTTGAAGGGGGAGAGTTCTCCAGGAAGGAGGCGCCTTATTTAAGGGTCTAAAGCCAGGGGTATCCAAACTTGGGAACTTTAAGACTTGTGGACTTCAACTCCTAGAATTCCCCAGCCAGCTATGCTGGCTGGGGAATTCTGGGAGTTGAAGTCCACAAGTCTTAAAGTTCCCAAGTTTGGATACCCCTGCCCTACCTATTCGCCCGAACCGGCAGGGAAAAAAACACTTTAAAAAGTGAAATAAAAGAGGGTCCGACGATCGCTTGGCCTCCAGTTGATCCGTGCGACTGTCGGAACCATTTTTTCCCTTCTTTTTAAAGCGTTTTTTTAACCAGTGATTCCAGCAAATAAGTAGTAAAAAAAAACGCTTTAAAAAGTGGGGAAAAAGTTTCCGACGATTGCAAAGTGTCACGGAATCCTCTCCCCCCCCCCCCGCCCCCCACTTTTAAAACTTTTTTTTGCTACCGGTTCTGGCGAGCCTTAGCATTTTTTGCTACCGGTTCTAGCGAAGCGGTCAGACCCATTTCACCCCTGGTGTAAAAGGATGTTTGCAGCTCTTTTAATCTCTACCACCTCGGGCTGCTTAAATTCCAACTTTTCTTCCTGGGAATTTTCCTAGCCGTGTCCTGTGGGATGTTGAAAGCATGCAGGCCGCTTACTCACCCAATTTTTATTTTTTATTTTTTGCTCGAATTTTGCCAGGTCTGCCTTCCAGGGACAATTAGCTACCATTAGACAACTTTGACAAGCTGCCTAACTTTTTGCTTTCATGGCCAAAGAGCCATCAATCTTCTCTAGAGCTGCTCTTATTATTCTTATTATTATTCTTTAAGCTGTAGTTGTACAACATTCAGCCGTTGGCTCCTTCGCGAGGCTCTGGTTCAGAATTGTGCAATGTTACACCTAACCTCAGAAACAGTTTCCTCCTAAAATCCGGGCTCTTAACGTGGTGGGGAGAATTTAAATTGAATGAATTTGTAGGCTGAACCTGCAAAGTATAGACCCCTGATGGTGAACCTATGGCGCGCATGCCAGAGGTGGCACTTCCTTAAAAGCAATTTATTCCCCTCCCTAATTTACTGCCAAATTACCAGACACTAAACTGGTAATAATGCTGGGAAGAACACAGCTAGTCCTTGACTTACATCCATTCATTTAATGACCGTTCTAAGACGTTAACAACGGCACTCAAAAAAAAAGTGACTTATGGCCCTTTCTCACACTTAACGACCGTTGCAGCCTCTCCGTGGTCACGGGATCAAAATTCAGGCGCTTGGCCGCTGACTCGTATTTATGATGGTCGCAGTTTCCCGGGGGGTGGGTCACGCGATCGCCTTTTGCGACCGCCTGATGAGGGAAGTCAACAGGGAAAGCCAGATTCGCTTAACAGCCACGTGACTCACGGAAACAGCTGCAGTGATTCACTTAACAAGAAAAGCCATAAAACGGGGCAAAACTCACTTAACAGCAGCCTCGCTTTGCGACCATAATTTGTGGGCTCAATTGTGGTTGTAGGTCAAGGACAACCTGTACAGTGTTAGATATGCCTTAACACAGGGGTGGGATTCAGAAACTTTAGCAACCGGTTCTCTGCCCTGGTTGCTGGGTGGGCGTGGCCATGGTGGGTGTGGCCTACTCCACCTCCTGCACCATGGGGGGGGGGCGTTTTCACCCTGTCCAGGCTCTGGAAGCTTTTGCGAGCCTCCGGGAGGGGCTCCGGAGGCTGGAAACGGGCTCATTTCCAGCCTTCCGGGAGGCCTGTTTTTTTGCCCTCTCCGAGCCTCCGCGTTGGCCCTGCACTTAACTGCCATCCAAAACAGACCGCGTGGATACTCCTGGGAGGGGCAGGGTGGGCGGGGCCAGCCAGTCCTTGCAACTACCGGTTCGGCAAGCCAGATGTCAAATTAGCATCCGGTTGAGGTACAGCTAGTTCTTGATTTACGACCATTCAAAGTTACAGCGGCTCTGGGAAAAACGTTGTTTTTGACCGCTTTTCACGCGACTGTTGCAGCTTCCCCCCACCCCACCCCTTGCCTCCGGTCACGGGACCCAAATGGAAATGCTTGGCAATGCCATGTACTTATGCCAATTGCACTATCTCCCGGGTGGGAGTCCTGTGAGAGTGCCTTTTGGGACTTTCTGACCAGCAAAATCAATGGGGAAGCCCGATTCGCTTAGCAGCCGTGAACGCAATGTTCCCCAAATGGAAATTAGCTGGGCGCATCGAAAAGAAGGGCTCACAATCTATGGGAAATTGTTTTGCAAAATTGGATCCCCCCTTTTTTGAGTGTGATTCGTTTTATTTTAATTAGCCACAGATCCTTCCAGTAGGCCAAGTTGATCTGATCTCAAAATATTTTCCTTCCTTCCTTCTATATACCAAGGAAAATCAAGACCTTGCAATCTTGAGTTTCTTTCTAACCTTTTTTTCTTTTTCTCCTGGGCTGAAATCATGTTTTGCTAACCGGCTTCAGTTCTTCTCCCAACCTCGAAATTTTATCGGTTATCCCCCCGCTAAAGTATAATAAAGCATGATTCGATGATGGAAAAATCCAATTGATTGTGGCTGACTCAATGAACCATGGTTAAACTAACCACGATTTAGCTTCCCTTCCTCCCCTGCCCTTGTTAACGGCTCCTTCCTTCCAAATCCTTTTGAGAATCCATTCAGTACCTAGCATTGCTTCACTGGATTCCTAACAGTGGATCTTTATTCAAATAATGTCGGCAGAAACAACCTCTGTGTAATGATTGAGGATCGGAAAAAGTGTCTTGCAATGCTTAAACCAAGATGGAACATCTCAGCTTACAAATTCTGCAGAGATTGGGTTGTTTCCCAGAATTGCTTACAAAAACCCTTATATCGCTCCGTGCTCCCCCCGTACTTACCCCCAAATGTTTAGGATTCTGCCCCAAGGAGTACCAAGCTACAGTTGGAAATGAAGAACATTTGACTATTTTATGTTCTGGTTTTGGCGGAGACCTGACTTGGTTTCCTAAGTGGCCATCAGAACATTAAAAAAAAAAAAACGCCAAGGAGCTCCTAGACAGACCTGAATTCAGTATTTCTCAACCTCGGCAACTTGAAGCTGAGTGGACTTCAACTCCCAGAATTCCCATGTTTCTCATAGAGGCAGATATTTCTCTCTCTCTCTTTGGGCACAATGAGAATATATCCCTGCTGAAGAAAACTCCGTACTGGCAACAGGAAGGGTATCTGGCCAGTAAACACTCCGCTGCATTCCGTTGCCCCCGACTCAACCCTGCAAGGGATTATGGGGCCGTTAAAAGGAAATGATGATGATGTGTTTAAGACGAAGTAGAAGGATGTTCCCCGGTGCTCCACTTCGCCCTGCCAGATATTCTCCAAGGCCCCAGCCAGATGTTCAGAGAAATACTTCCACCTCTGTAGCTTTGGCTCTTGCGGCGAGGCAGACCCCTCCCCCCCCCAAGCCGGTGGAATATAACCTTTCTGTTTTTAATTCGAATTTTATTTCTAAGCTTTTAAATTGTAACCTGTCTCGGAGGACGCTTAACAACCTTCTAACTGGGATTGTTTGCTTTGGGGGGGGGGGGGAACGATGACAAACTTCAATGCACTGATTCTGAAATGCTTTACTTTGAAACGCGAGTCTTGGACTCCGCCTGCCAAAAGGAATAAGTGATATCTTATTATTATTATTATTAATATTATGGAAAGCAACCAAACCACTATGGTTTTTATTATGGTTTTTATTTAATCTAGATCTGGGTTGGGGTTTTTTTGTTTTTTTTCCCTCTCTCCTATTTTACAGGTAAATTTTCGGTGGCTGAATTATGGAAACAGCAGCTAACTGTGTAAAAAGACCAATGTAATAAACAACGTCGAAGCATTTTGATATATTGAAATACGTCTAATGGGGTTTTGTCTTGCCCGTATCTCTATAGATACATAAAGGACAATCTATAATGGCTTTTTGAGAACAATGTATTTAATCCGTTTATTCTTAAAGCACTAATTATGAATTTATAGCTAATCAATACCATTAAAGGACATTTGTTTTTTAATTAAAATTTCACTGTGGTCTCCTTTTTTTCCACTCCAGTGACAAGGGTCTCGAAACCTCACCAACTTTTAAGACTTCTGGACTTCAATTCCCAGAATTTATCCATGCTGGCTGAAGTCCGCGTCTTCAAAGTTGACGAGTAAAGTTGTCTAACACACACACCACACACACTCTCTCTCTCCCTCCCTCCCCCCCTCTCTCCCATGCTATTCCAAAAAACGAACTTTGGAACGAACTTTTTCAAGATACAAAGTTGACAAGTAAAGTTGTCTAACACACACATTACTGACCGTTTTTCTCATGCTTACACCTGTTGCAGCAGTCATGTGATTTACATTCGCATGCTTAACGGGTTCCTGTTTATGACGGTTGCAGTGTCCTGGGGAGGGGGGGTTTCATGTGATTCCTCTTTTAGTGACCTTCCGACAAGCAAAGTCAATGAAGCCAGATTCACTTAACATATTAGCGACTAATTTAAGAATGCAGCGATTCATTTAACAAAATGCGGGGAGAAAAGTCGTAAAACGGGGCAAAAACTCACTTCGCAAATGTTTCGCTTAATGACAGACCTTTGGGCCACAACTGGGGTCATTAAGTCCAGGATTGTCTGTATATTCAACCTTTAGTTTCTTGGTTTTACTCCAGAAATACAACACAGTTAAGCGGAGGCCGCCATCTGCTGGGAAGAAAGTTTGAATTTTGCCATCCTAAAGGCATGGTAGTGCGAAGCTTTGTTCTGCTCAATGCAGCTAGTCCTCAACGTACAGCCATAATAGACGTGAAGGATTAGTACCGCTTTATAAAAACCCTAGTAATGCCACACCTGGAATACTGCCACCAATTTTGGTTACCACACTGCAAAAAAGGGTGTTAAGACTTTGGAAAAAGTTCAGAGAAAAGCAACTAAGATGCTCAAAGGCCTGGAGACGAAAACATGAAGAACAGCTGCAGGATTTGGGTTTGGCTAGTCTGGAGAAAAGAAGGGGGGGGGAGACACGATAGCATCTTCCAATATTTGAGGGGCTGCCCCAAAGAAGAGGCAGTCAAGCTACTCTCCAAAGCACCTGAAGGCCAGACAAGGAAAGTGGATGGAAACTGATCAAGGAGAGATCCTTCCTTCTCTCCTTCCTTCCTTTCTTCCTTCCCTCCTTTCCTTCCTTCCTTCTCTCCTCCCTCCCTCGCTTCTCTCCTTCCTTCCCACCTCCTTTCCTTCTTCCTTCTTTCTCTCCTTGCTTCCTTCCTTGTTTCCTTCCTTCGTCCTTCCTCCTTTCTCTCCATTCTTCCCACCTCCTTTCCTTCTTCCTTCCTTCCTTCTCTCTCTTCCTCCTCTCCTTTCTTCTTTCCTTCTCCCTCCCTCCCTCCTTCTATCCTTCCTTCCCACCCTCCTTCCTTCTCCCTCCCTTCCTTCTCTCCTCCCTTCCTTCCCTCTCTCCTTCCTTCCAATATCTTAGGAATTGCCACAAAAAAAAAGGAGTCAAACTATTCTCCAAAGCACCTGAAGGCCAGACAAAGAATAATGGATGGAAACTGATCAAGGAGAGATCCTTCCTTCCGTCCTTCCTTCCTTCCTTCCTTCCTTCCTTCCTTCCTTCCTTCCTTCCTTCCTTCCTTCTCTCCTCTCCTCTCCTCTCCTCTCCTCCCCTCCCTCCCTTCCTGTTCTGATTCATATTTATGACGGTCACAATGTCCTGGCATCACGCGACCTCCTTTTGCGACCTTCTGACAAGCGAAGTCAATGGGGAAGCCGGATTCACTTAACAACCGTGTCACAAACTTAACTGCAGTTTGTGGACAAAAAAGGTTGTAAAATGGGACCAAAATCACTTAACAACTGCTTCAGCAGCCAAGAGAAACTGGGGCTAAAATTGTCGTCTTTTGCAGCCTCTTGATGGCTTCCTGTCAGCTTCGGTAGGCAGAGTCCTGGTTTTAAGCCAGGGGTGTCCAAACTTGGGAACTTTAAGACTTGTGGACTTCAACTCCCAGAATTCCCCAGCCAGCTGGGCTGGGGAATTCTGGGAGTTGAAGTCCACAAGTCTTAAAGTTCCCAAGTTTGGACACCCCTGGCTTAAGCCATCCCCACTTGGAGGGCTTGGCACCCGATTACCATCCAGAGTTCATTTCCCCAGCGGGATTTGGCACCCAACCGTTTCCATCCTGCTGGGAAAAGCAGCTTGGAGCTCAGGGTTGTTTTGGGGTCATTGACCTGAACTTTGGAAATGGCCTTTTCCCCCGAGAAATGGCTTCGGTTACCTTCCGGAAACCTCTTAGGATAAAGAGGGATTTTTTTTTTCCTGGAGGGTGTTTGGGAGATTGAATCTTAAAAGTTGTAGAAGCTCATGGCTCAGGACCTAGCTACTTGCGGGATCGCATCCTACCGCACACATCCCTGCGACCGATTCGCTCTCACAGGGAGGGACTCCTCCTGGTGCCGTCCACCAAGCAATGCCAGCGGGCGGCGCCAAGGAGTAGAGCCTTCTCTGTGATGGGCCCAGCCCTCTGGAATGACCTCCCTCCCGACATTAGAACCACCACCGACTTCTGCTCCTTCCGTCAAAAACTAAAGACTCACCTGTTTCGATTAGCCGGCTTGGCTCACTCATAGTTTTATCTTACCTCCTGGCAGATATTTTAGTTGGGTTAATTTTAACTTTCTGGGGTATTTTTAGGGGTTATTTTTAATATGGTTTTAATAGCTTTACTTTAAGATACAGTCTTTTAACCTCCTCATCTAATGTAAGGATTTGTGTATTTATATTTATTCCTATGTATTTGTGTTTTAATTTGACTGTACACCGCCCCGAGTCCCTTTTGGGAGAGGAGGCGGTCTAGAAATCTAAATAAAAGTAAAGTAAAGTACTCAAGGTTGTAATTGTTCAGCCTGGTCAGAGTTTCTAGTGGCCAGGAGGGGGCAGTAGGAGAGCCTCCATTGGTCTTGCAGCTTTTCTTTCTTTCTTTTTCTTTCTTTCTTTCATCTTTTTTCTTTCTCTCTTTCCTTTTTTCTTTTTCTTTCTTTCTTTCCTTTCTTTTTTTCCTTTTTCCTTTTTCTTTCTTTCTCTTTCCTTTTTTCTTTCTTTTTCTTTCTCTCTTTTCCTTTTTTTCTTTCTTTTTCTTTCTTTCCTTTTTTCTTTTTCTTTCTTTCTTTCTTTCTCTTAATTTTCCTCCCTTTTTCTTTTTCCTTCCACCCATCCACAATTACTTACTTCCTCTCACTTTCTCTCTCTTCTTCACCATCCTTCCTTTCTCCCTCCCTCCCTTTATCTCTCTCTTTCCTTCCATCCATCTCCTTCTTTTCTCTTTTTTCTTCTTCCTCCCACTCCCTTTCTCCCTCCCTCCTATTTATCTCTTTCCTTCCACCAATCTTCATTTTTTTGTCTCTTATTTTTTTCTTCCTTCCATTCTCCTTCCCTCCCTCCCTCTCTCCCTCCCTCTTTATCTTTCTCTTTCCTTCCACCGATCTTCCTTCCTTTGTCTCTCTTATTTTTTTCTCTTTCCTTATGCTCCCTTCTTTCCTTCCTTTCTTCCTCCCTCCCTCCCTCCCTTTTTATTGCTTTCCTTCCACCCATATTGCTTCCTACATTTCTTTTTCTTTTCTTCCTTCCACCAATCTTCCTCTTTCCCTTTTTCTCTTTCCTTCCACGTCTTCCCTCCTTTAATCCCCGTTTCCCTGTCCTCTCTTTCCTTCCTTCCTTCCTTCCCCTTTTTCTCTTTCCTTCCACTTCCTTCCTTCGATCCCCTTTCCCCTGCCCTCTATCTTTCCTTCCTTCTCCTCTTTTTCTCTTCCCTTCCACTCTTCCTTCCTTCCTTCTTTCCTTCCTTTCTTCCTCCCTCTCTCCCTCCCTTTTTATTGCTTTCCTTCCACCCATATTGCTTCCTACATTTCTTTTTCTCTTTTCTTCCTTCCACCAATCTTTCTCCCTTTCCCTTTTTCTCTTTCCTTCCACATCTTCCTTCCTTCGATCCCCTTTCCCCTGCCCTCTTATCTTTTCTTCTCCTCTTTTTCTCTTTCCTTCCACTCCCTTCTTCCTTCCTTCCTTCTTCCTTCCTTCCTTCCTTCCTCCTTCCCTCCGCCTTTTTGCTTGCCTCTGATTATTCTATTTCTTTGTTCAGGTGAGGAAATACCTTTGTAACAATGACCCAATGGCTGGGCAACTTTCAGCCAGACCCTCCCTCGCTCCTCGGTGGTTGTTATGGAGTAAATATCAGGAGGAAGGAATATTAGGTAGGTTTGCCGCCTTGAGTTATTTATAAAAATAATTATAAAAATGAATAAATTCGCCAGTTATAACTTCTCTGTCCTCCCTTGTGTATACTTGGGAGAGTGTCTCATCCTGGAATTGTGGAGTTTCCTTCCATGTAAACCCACACAAACGGGGCTGAGATGAAACTCACTTAAAAGTGTTTTTTTGCATTGCCAGCCTCTTAAATTCTAGACTTCTATTTTTGTTGTTGTCGGTTGATTTCCTGCAAGACAATGATAGTTTTTATGCCTCGAAAAGCAAGCATCCTTCCAAGCTGTATATCTTCAAAACTATCTGGGAACGAGCGGGATTATTTTTTCCCCATTTAATTAGCCAATGCTGGGAGTGGAAATCCACAAGTTGTAAAGGTGCCCAGTTCGAGCCCCCTGATGCCGAACGACGTTTTTCAAGCTTTGTGACTATTAAGACGCCTAGACTGCAGTGATTCATTTAATAGCCATCTGGCTTAGCCACAGACGCTTTGGCCCTAATCGTGGCCATAAATCGAGAATCTACCGTATGTACTATGAATTTTTATTGTACTGTATATTTACCAATCTGGGGACGTTCTGTGGGATATTTTAAGAGAATGTGATCAATGATTAAAATTGTTTATGCCTTTGATGAAGCGAACAATCATTTCTTGATATATATGGTTCTGGTTTTTTTCCCCATATTGTTTCCTTCTTTTCTAGGTTTTCCACTATTTTCTCTTTTTATTCTTTCCCTTTCGTTTCTTTGGTCCAAATGTCTGTCTTTTTCTTTGTACAATATATACTGTATATAAAAACAGGTGTGTGTTTTCCAGCACAACTCTGGAACGCCTCGAGCAATTTCAACCAAACTTGGTACACAGATGACTTACTCTCTGGAAACAAAGACTGTGGAGGTAAGAAAATATTGTGTTCTGTTAAGATACAGCCTGTTGTGCCATAAAATGGCTTCTACTGTACTGCCGTAAAATAGCTTCTACTGTACAGTGCAGTAGAGTTGCCATGGTAACGGCTTCACAGTACTCCACAAGGGGACTCCTTCTGGTAAGGGGGAAAATTCAACATTTGAAATTATGTTTGGTCCGGACATTTCCCCCTTATAAATAAATATATATATATTTATATATTTCGTAGATTTTCACGGGTGTAGGTTATGTATGTATGTATGTATGTATGTATGTATGTATGTATGTAAGGGTATGGCTAGCTGATGAGAGCTAAATAGCTTGAAATAGATCTACACTAGTTTCCATTTATTTATCAGCACAAATACATTTGTGTTGCATTTGTGCTGATAAATAAATAAAGATAAATAAATTTGTAAATAAATAAATTTATAAATAAATGTATATATATATATATATATATATATATATATATATATATGTATGTATGTATGTATGTATGTATGTATGTATGTATGTATGTATATATATATATATATGCTGGTTTTGTTGTATTCGGGTCTTTTCCCGTGTAAGGTTGAGATTGTCTTTGCAACGTTTCGGCAGGCTTACAGAAAGACGGCAGCTCCGATCACATTTTAAGCCCACAGCTTGAAGATGGCAGGTGTGATCCTGCCGAAACGTTGCAAAGACAATCTCAACCTTACACGGGAAAAGACCCGAATACAACAAAACCAGCATATATATATATATACATACATACATACATACATACACATACATACATACATACATACATACATACATACATATATATATATATATATATATATATATACATTTATTTATAAATTTATTTATTTACAAATTTATTTATCTTTATTTATTTATCAGCACAAATGCAACACAAATGTAACAAAGGCAACATTAAAAAATGGCTTTCTGCCTGGATGGCTCCTAGGGTGAGCCGAAAGACAGACAAGGGAAGCAGTGTGCTCCTTCCCATATTTGGGCATACCAGGGGTTGTGACACAATACACACACACACACACACAGACAGACACACACACACACACACACACACACACGTCATGTAATTGGATTCCGCCTTGATTTCTCACAGCAATAGATACAAACAACAACCTCTTATGCAATGAAGATTTGAATATTTAAAACAAAAGTGTTTTCAATAGCTTCAATAGCGTTACTTTAGATTGGGAAACTAAAACTGCCGTTAGGCGTAAGGCAGGGGTGGCTGAGGAATTCTGGGAGTTGAAGTCCACAAGTCTTAAAGTTCCCAAGTTTGGACACCCCTGGCCTAAGGTTAACTTAATTTCTAGTCTCCACACAAGTCCTGGGGATTCCCTGTTCGTTGACTCTCTATCTGTGCACCACTGCCCCCTTTGCAAACACATGATGCACAATTAGGTATTTGCACAGAGAGTTGCAAAAGCATCTGATGGGGTGCCGAAAACGCTTTCTTTGAAAAGGCTTTCAAGGCAGTTTCTTTCCCAGGCTGCTCAGGTAACGCCCCCATCCCCTCCTCGCTTCCAAGAATGGTGCGTGCGGCCGGCTGTTACTGCATCCCGTTTTCAGGCAGTTCTAGGCAGCGGAGATCGGGGCAACAGCCTTTTCGGGTGGCAGCGCCTTGCCTGACACGTCCTGTGCAGAGCCCGCTTCCGGGTGAGGGGTTTAAATTTTTTTTAGAACCTCTTCTATAGGTGTGGCTTGCTTTGTGGGAGTGGCTTGCCGGCCATGTGACCAAGTGGGAGTGGCTTGGCAGTCATGTGACTGGGTGGACGTGGCCAACTTGTAAAATGTGGTGAAACTCACTTAACAACGCTCTTGGTTAGCAACCAAAATGTTGGCTCAGAAACTCTGGCATTTGAAGCACGCAAGTCTTTAAGCTGTCAAGTTACAAGACCCTTGCACCCCTAACCCTTTAGGAAAAAAAACCCCAGGGGTGTTCAAACTTGACAGCTTTAAGACTTGTGGACTTCAACTCCCAGAATTCCTCCTCCAGTCATGTTGGCTCAGGAACTCAGGCATTGAAGTGTGCAAGTCTTAAAGCTGTCAAGTTACAAGACCCCTGCACCCCTAACCCTTTAGAAAAAAAAACCCTTCCTCTCTCCCTCCCTCCCTTTTTATTGCTTTCCTTCCACCCATCTTCCTTCATTTCTTTTTCTCTTTCCTTCCTTCCACCAATCTTCCTTCCTATCCCTTTTTCTCTTTCCTTCCACTTCCTTCCTTCCTTATTTCGATCCTTTCCCCCCTGCCCACTATCTTCCTTCCTTCCTTTCCTTCCCATAAAGTGTGACCATAAAATTATTCTATTCCTATTCTATTCTAATTACTATTCTATTCTATATTCCTCTTCTATTCTCTATTCTAATTACTATTCTATTCTATATTCCTATTCTATTCTAATTACTATTCTATTCTATATTCCTATTCTATTCTATTCTAACTACTATTCTATTCTATATTCCTATTCTATTCTATTCTATTCTATTCTATTCTATATTCCTATTCTATTCTATTCTATTCTATATTCCTATTCCATTCTATTCTATATTTCTATTCTATTCTATTATTCTATTCTATTCTGTTCTGTTCTATTCTAATTATAGTCTATACTCTATACTCTATAGAATATATTCTATTTATTCTATATTCTATCTCCCCCACCCCCGTGGAGAGGGACGCGCAAGCGCGGGCTCTCGCCCCTCCCTCTGAGCCAAGCCCCTCCCCCTTAAAAATTCACAGCTGGCGGTGGGAACTGGAGGTGGATCGGAGCCGGAGAGCGGCGGTGGCGGCGGCTGGCGAGCGAGGTGAGGCTGGGTGACCAAGGATCCCTGGAGCAGCGTCGGCCGGGCATGGGTGGCTGGGGGTCTGCGGCGACCGCGGGCGCCTTGTTGCAAAGCCAGAGCGCCTCCTCCGCCGTTCCCTGGTACAGGAGACGCGGGTTTCAAGCTGGCTTAAAGCGGGAGGCTGCCGTGCGCTTAGCTGGGTTGGAGAGGTGGTGGCGGCTGGCTCTTGCAGACAGATCGGGGGTGCAGGGATCCCCGGAGATCTCCTCGATCCCCCCCCTCCTCGCTTTCTTCCTCCTCCTCCTCCCTTGCTTGTTTTTCTCTGGGGGTCTTAATCTTGCAACAGTGAGTTAACGTTGCTTCTTTTGGGGTGTCTGTGCTCCGGGCTGGTGCAATTGTGCAATCCTGGCTTGCAAAGAAGCCGCCTTGCAGGTGTAGCGGATCGAAGCTAAAAGAAAAGAAACGGGATTTGAGGGGAGATCTTGGCTTCTGTCTTTAAAGGAATATGCATCCCCTTTCTTTAGCTTGCCGGCTTCTCTTCTCTTTGCCCCTTACTTTTTCATTCAAGTTTCTAGTCCCTGGGGCAAAAGGGGGGGGGGTGCTATTTGGCCATGAAGGAACCTGTTGGGACTAGCCTTGACCTCCTTCTAAAGCAGCCTGAAGAAGTTCCTACTTTCTTTTGGCCAAACGCATCCCTCCCTTTGCCCCAGGGACTAGAAACTTGAATGAAAAAGCCAGGAAAAGTCTTTAAGGCCGGTCCCTAGATTGGAGAAGAATATTTTTTAAAGACCCCCTTCCTAAGCTTTAGGTCTGCTTGGGCTGCCTGCACTAATCCTTTGCACCAATGATCAACTATGGTTTATAAACTCTGGTAACCAGCCTTAGCCCTCACACCCTATCATAGCTTAGTGTGTTGTGTGAGATCAATTGTGGAGTTCTGCTCTGACGTTAAAAAACGAGTTGAGTGGAGTCCCTTAACTTCTCATTCAATTGTTTTTGTAACTTTGTTCCTCTTCTTCAGCTTTCTTGTTTCATTTCTCTGGCCCTTCCCTAAAATCTCCCCAAGTTCCCAGAACTCATGAGATAAAATGTCAAGGATGTAGCTAAAGAGCCGGTTACACTAGAAAACCTCCAAGGTCCCTTCCAACTTTATTGTTTTGTGTTTTCAGCCTTGGCAACTTCTGGGATGAGTGGACTTCAACTCCCAGAATTTCTGGAATTCTGGGAGTTAAAGTCCACTCATCTTCAAATGGCCAAGGTTGAGAAACACTGACATAGATAGATAAGATAATTTAGGAAGACCTTGTAAAAAACCTGTCAATCAAAGAAATGGGAGGTTTTTACACAAAGGTTAGCTAGTCATCTTTCAGGGATGCTGTATGTAAGGGGCTGGACTTGATGACCTTTGAGGTCCTCCCAACTCTTGATTTCTAGAAGAAATATACTCCTAGATACAAGTAATACTTCTTATACAAGTAATTTCCTAAGGACTATTTTCCAAATTATTCATGGTGTCTTGTATTTTTGGTAGGGATTGCACCAGTAGAGGCTAAACCAATTTCCTTGTATATATGATGTACAATGACAAAAAAGGCTTTTTTTAAAAAAAAAAAAGGAAAAAGCTTGTCAAAAGAGTAGTGATGAAAAAAAAATAGGATAAACCACTCCAGGTGTCTGGAGCAGGCGAAAGAAAGGTCAAAAGTTATTATAAATATGAAATATAAATAAATTTTCTTTTCTTTCTGGCTATTCTGCTTTTAAGGCGAAGGAAGACAGGTTTCAATAATGTTCTTTTTAAAAAGAAAACACTGGCCGATGGGTGTGGTGTGCTGTCCAATCTTTTATAGATGTCTCCGTTGCAGAAGCTGGGCAGGGCGTTGATGGGCAGTCGTTCAATTTGATTCCTGTTGAGCAGGAGGGTGGATTAAATGGCCTCTCGGAACCCGTTCGGCCTTAAGAGTCTGTGTTTTGCAGACATGCAATCTCTTCTGCATGAAACATCACTTTTTGTACTGTTGAATGTGTTCTCGGACGCAGAACGCTGGTGGCATGAATAAATAGGCACACTAATCTATAAATGCGCATGAGTGCGTTTGTTAAGCGAGTCCACTTCCCCCATTGACTTCATTTGAATAAATAAATCATGCCGCCGTTAAGTGAATCCAACATTCCCCGTTGATTTAGCTTGTTAGAAGCCGCCTGCAAAGGTCGCAAAAAAGGGACCCCAGGTGGCTATAACTGTTGTGAATACATGTTGGTTTCTAAACGCCCGAATTTTGATCCCGTGGCTGTGAGGATGCTGAGATGGTCATAAGTGTGAGGACTAATGATAAGTCCTTTTTTTTCAGTGCAGTTGTAACTTTGAATGGTCACTAAACAGATGATTGTAAGTTAAGGACTGCCTGTATATCGTACGGGGGCTAAAATCTAATTTTTCATTTTTTAAAAAACTAAAAATCAGCTAAACATATTTCTCTTGGTACCTCAAACTCGGTGATAGTCTGTTGATAGAGGACAGGGGTGTCCAAACTTGGGAACTTTAAGACTTGTGGACTTCAACTCCCAGAATTCCCCAGCCAGCATGGCTGGCTGGGGAATTCTGGGAGTTGAAGTCCACAAGTCTTAAAGTTCCCAAGTTTAGACACCCCTGATGTAGGATGTGATGTGAAATGCAGGTAGTTTTTGACTTATGACCACAGCTGAGCCCAAAAGTTCCATTGTTAAGTGAGACATTTGTTAAGTGAACTTTGCCCCGTTTTACGACCTTTCTTGCCACAGTCAGTAAGTGAATCCCTGCAGTTGATAAGTCAGTAACCCGGTTGTTAAGTGAATCTGAATTCCCGTTTGACTTTTGCTGGTCACACAATCATGGGTATGCTACAAAGGTGGTAACTGCGAAAAACGACCATAAGTCACTTTTTTTTCCAGTCCCGTTGTAACTTGGAATGGTCACTAAATGAAGTGTCGTAAGTCGAGGACTACTGAAAACTTGACTTTCACTCGGCTGTGTGTGAGCTTTCTGCTTTCCCCTGGGTACATCCAATTGTCATACAAATGACTTGGCAGCTCATTGCTGTATTTATGGCTATGGCTTTCAATAAATATTTATGGCTTTAGTAATGGAACGGCAGGGGAATTTATCGTTCCACCTTATCACCGAACGTGCAACCTAGTAGTGCCTAATCCTTGTTTGTAAATCCTGCTCAGGACGTTGGCTTGCAACTGGGGGAGAAATTGAGCTACAGTCTTGAATGACAAACCGCCTGAGCTCGGAATTTCTGTTGCTAGCTGAGCGTTGTGCTCCATTTTACGACCTCTCTTGCCACAGTTGTTAAGCGTATCACTGCTGTTGCTAAGTGGGTGACATGGTTGTTAAGTGAATCTGGCTTCCCCATTTGACTTGGCTTGTCAGGAGGTCGCCAAAGGGGAGCAGGTGACCCCGGGATACTTCGACCGTCATAAATAGGAGTCAGATACCAAGTATCTGGAGTTTGATCATGCAATGGACATAAGTATGAAAAAAAGACGTTTTTCAGTGCTGTTGTAACTTCGAACAGTCACTAAACAAATGGTTGCAGGTGAAGGACCTACCTCCCAGAGAAAGGACTAATAGGATTAATACAGGGAGTCTTCTGGTTAAAATTTGGATGCTTGGTAACTGGTTCCTATTTATGACGATCGCAGTGTCCCGAAGTCACGTGATCTCCTTTTACGACCGTCTGACAAGAAAAGTCAATAGGGAGAGCAGGATTCACTTAACAACCGTGTTCCTATCCATCATTCAAAATAGAGCTGGAAGGGACCTTGGAGGTCTACTAGTCCAACCCTTTGCTCAAGCAGGAGACCCTATACCATTTCAGACAACTGACTGTCCAATCTCTTCTTAAAAACCTCCAGTGATGGAGCAACCACAACTTCTGGTGGCAAGCTGTTCCACTGGTTAATTGCTCTCACTGTTAGGAAGCTTCTCCTTAATTCCAGGTTAATTATAACAACTACAGTGCTTCCCCTGAACAGCTGTGGCAGGAAAGGTGGCAAAATGGGACAAAGCTCTCTTAAGAAATGTCTCACTTAGCAACATAAGTTTCAGGGTCCATTGCTGTGGTCGTAAGTCGAGGACTACCCGTCATTAAATCCCATGACCTACAGGAGATGTATCGTGTCCCAGGGACATCTGCGTGAGGATTTTTCAACCTTGGCAGTTTTAAGACGGATGCAGTTCAACTCCCAGTATTGAGTTGCCTGGGGGATTCTGGGAATTGAAACTGGCTGGGGGATTCTGGGAGTTGAACTCGGCTGGGGGATTCTGGGAGTTGAACTCGGCTGGGGGATTCTGGGAGTTGAACTCGGCTAGGGGATTCTGGGAGTTGAGGTTGGCTGGGGATTCCTGGGAATTGAAATTGGCTGGGGGATTCTGGGAGTTAAAGTCGCGTGGGGGATTCTGGGAGTTGAAGTCTGTTGGGGGATTCTGGGAGTTGAAATCGGCTGGGGGTTCCAGGGAATTGAAATCGGCTGAGGGATTCTGGGAGTTGAAGTCGGCTGGGGGATTCTGGGAGTTGAACTCGGCTGGGGGATTCTGGGAGTTGAAGTCGGCTGGGGGATTCTGGGAGTTGAAGTCAGCTGGGGGATTCTGGGAGTTGAAGTCCACCCATCTTCAAGCTGACCGGGTTGAGCAATCCTGATGCAGAAACACCCGAAACATGAGCAAGGCAATGAGCTTGACGTCCGGCAACATTTACAAGGTCACATGTGGTCTCCACTTGGACTGGATTCAAATATGCCAGGTTTCTATAACAATGCTTTGTCGAATAAACCACAGTTGACTGGATTCCTGCATTGCATAAGCCATAAGTTATGCTTCAGAAGCCACAAGCGGAAGGTGTGCTTAAGCTTTGAAACTAAAACAAAGTCAACCCTAGGAGAGTTGAATGCAACGTGTGAACGAACTGCCCTCTTGGTGCTATAATTCCTCTTGGTTTGAAAAATCTCATTTGCAAAAGAATTGAATACAATAGTAGAGTTGGAAGGGACCTTAGAGGTCTTCTAGTCCAGTGGTGGGCAACCTTTTTTTTCAACTGAGCCAAATCTCGCCAAAACCACTATTGAAATTTACTTTGAGAGCCACATTTTTAAAACCGAAAATACATAGGATGGTACACTGTTTTTAGTTTCAATAAGTTTTTATTGAGAATATTCTGCATGCAAGTATCCACATAGGTCGGGAGGATACAAATAACACAACTAATAAAACAAAAACTTTAGAACGATATTATTTATCGATAACGTTAAATTCCGTAAAATTTGCCTTACAATGTAGAGAAAATTACATCCTGACATTGACTGACAAAGTCACAACCACTAATGTGAACATTGGCCTTGCATTTCCTTGGATAGTTTGAGTAAGTCAGGTTTGTATGTTGTTGTTTTTAATTTCATCTCTCTCTCCCACTTTCTTTTTTTCTTTTTCTTTCTCTCTCTCTCTCTGGCTCTTTGTCTCTCTCTCCCTCCCTCCCCCATCTCTGTCACTCTGTGTGTGTGTGTGTCTGTCTGTCTCTCACTCACTCTCTGTGTGTGTGTGTCTGTCTCTGTCTCTCCCTCTGTCTCTCTCCCCTCCCTTCCTCTCTCTCTGTCACTCTGTGTATGTGGGTGTGTCTGTCTCTCACTCATTCACTTAATCACTCACTCTTTGTGTGTCTCTCTGTCTGTCTATCTTTCTCTCCCTCCCTCCCCCTCTCTGTCTCTCTCTGTCTCTCTGTGTGTGTGTGTGTCTGTCTGTCAGTCTCTCTCTGATTCCCTCCCTCACTCCCTCTCTCTGTTCCTCTCTCTGTCTGTCTTTCTCACTCATACACACACACACACACACACACACATACACACACACACTGTGGTCACCTTGTTGAGTGTTCCAATCACATTTGAAACACTCAACAACTGGCCTGCATTTATGGTATTTTGCAGCATTCTGCAGTCATAGGACCAAAATTGGTTGTCACTAGCCCGGGCTTTTGCAGAAGCTTCCCTCCGAAGCCCGAGAGGAGGGAGGGGAGCGAGCACCCGGCACACAGAAGAGCCGCATTAAAGGGTGTAAAGAGCCGCATGTGGCTCCCGAGCCGCGGGTTGCCCACCACTGTTCTAGTCCAACCCCCTGCTCAGTCAGGAAACCCTATACCAGTGATGGCTAACCTATGGCACGCGTGCCATAGGTGGCACGCGGAGCCATTTGTCAGGGCACGTGAGGCATGAGCGCGCTGGCCAGCTGAGTTCACCGTTTTGAAAAGCCATTTTTTCACCCTCCCCAGACTCCAGAGGCTTTATATGAGGCTGGGGAGGGTGAAAAGAGCCTCCACGCCCCCCCCCCCCCAGAGGCCCTCCGGAGGCTTCAGGGACCGTCCGGAGGCTTCCCTGAAGCCTTCGGAACGCGTAAAACGACCCTCGAGCAAACCAGAAATGACTTCCGGTTTGCTCGGAGAGTCGTTTTGAGCGCTCCGAAGGCGTCAGGGAAGCCTCCGGATGGTCCCTGAAACCTTCGGAACACTTAAAACGACCCTCCGAGCAAACCAGAAGTGACAGTCCCTGAAGCCTCCGGAGGGCCTTCGGCTCTTTTTGCCCTCCACAGGCTCCTATAAAGCCTCTGGAGCCTGGGGAGGGTGAAAAAAGCATGTAAAAATGGGGGGGTCGCGCCTGTTGTGCGTGCATGCGAACTGGGGGGTCGTGCATTGCATTGTGGGTGCGGCACACCCGCACACGACCCCCTTGCGATCCCCCCACTTGTGGCACACGAGCCAAAAAAGGTTCACCATCACTGCCCTATACCATTTTCAGACAAACGGTTGTTCAATCCCTTCTTAAAAACTCCCAGTTTTTAAAACTATAAGGACAGGGCAGCTGACATCGTGTTTAGGTAGTCCTCGACTTTCAACGGTATTTGTTTAGTGACCGGTCAAAGTCACGGCATTGAAAAAAAGGGACTTACGATCGTTTTTCACACTTAAATCCATTGCCGCATTCCCGTGATCACCTGATCAAAATTCAGAAGCTTGCCAATTGACTCGTATTTATGATGGTCACAGTGTCCCGGGGTCATGTGATCCCCTTTTGCGACCTTTTCACAAGCCAAGTCAAGATTCACTTAGCAACCGTGCGACTCACTTAACAACTGCTGTGGTTCACTTAGCAGCTGTGGTCAAAATTCAGACACTTGGCAACTGACTCGTATTTATGACGGTTGCAATGTCCCTGGGGTCACGTGGTTCCCTTTTGCGACTTTCAGACAAGCAAAATCAGTGGGGAAGCCTGATTCACTTAACAAGCCTGTGACTCACTTAACAACTGCAGGGATTTGCTTAACAGCTGTGGCAAGAAAGGTCATAAAATGGGGAATTTAACCAATTCTCACTTAACAACAGGTATATTAGGCTCAATTGTGATCATAACTTAATGACTGAAAAGAAATGTCCTAAAATGGGGCAAAATTAACTTAAGGAATGTCTCGCTTAGCAGCATGACTTTTGTGCTCTATTGTGGTCATAAATCAAGGACTAACTTCATTGCATTCAGATGTTTTGAGAGGCTGCTTTTAATAAATGAAATCAGCCTGAAAGAACAATCCTTTTTAACCAAGATAATTTGATTTTCGAGCCTGTGAGCGGCGTTTCTTCCTTAAAATTTCCCTTGGCTGAGTTGATTGATAATAATAATAAGGTTCACACATTAGACTAAGATATGTTGGTTTGATTTGAACCATTCTGGTTTAGGGATTCACTTTGGTCGGATTCACACCACATTCATAAGTCGGTTTACACCCAAATAGTTTAAGTAACTTTATTAGTTTTAACCTTCATCGATTGAGAGAGTGGCTTAGAATATTGTGCGAAATGGAGCCTTTCGATCTGGGTGTCTGGAAATCCAGAGGGTGGCTTAATTCAGTAACCATGTTAACTGGGTTGTGTGAATGCTGCAGCTATGTGTACAGACTGATGGGTTTGGCTAAAATTTCCTGACAATGAGAACAATTCATCAGTGGAACAGGTGGCCGTCGGAAGCTGTGGATCGCCTCCATCCCTGGAGGTTCTTAAGAATAAATTGGACAGTCATTTACTATGGGGTCTCCTGCTTGAGCAGGGGGTCAGGCTAGATGACCTCCAAGGTCCCTTCCAAACCCTGATATTTTGCATTCTTTCTGGTTTACTCAGCGACCCATGGTTACTTGTCAGGGAATTGTGCAGCAAATGGAGTCAGAAGACACTGACACAAACTTGCAGTGTTATATGCCATAAATAAATGTATTTTACATGTATATTTGCCTCAAACAAGATAATCGGGCACATCATTGCATCGTGAGGTAAATCGTGAGGTAAATCACAGAACGGCATGCATTGCACACGGAAGAAAAAGGCGGGAAAAAAGGGAACCTCCCCCTTTGGACCCCCTCAACCAATCATAACGTAGATTGCCTCATGCAGGAGCCGGCCCTCTCCCATCAATCAACTTTACTCTTCCAACTATTAAATTAAATATCTTAACAGTTATTCAAACTCCAGTTAGCCTGATTCACTTATTTTATGAAACCAAGCAATCCACCTTTGGCCTTGTATAATGTGCGAATTGACCCCAGAGTCAAACTGCAGCTGCCTTGCTGCTTTTTTCCTCATGAGCATTTTAAAGAATCGGGAGACCATGAGGACTAGAAACATTTTTAGCCCGTCTGTTTCTTTGTGCTTGAAAACCGATGACAAGTGTGTTCAGTGGAGGCTTTTTGTTGACCCGGATCTGGCCTGAACATCTTTGTGTGGTTTTTTTTTTCCGCCAAAAGAGTTTCTCTAGAATTGTTTGATTCATTGTTTAATTATTTGCAAAGCTTTGCAAAGTTTCGGGGCGGAACCTCATCCATTTTTGAGGGAGAAGGAGAAACATGCGTGTGCCTCGCCTTTATTGACACGTATTTCATTAGCACAGGGAGTCCTCGACTTAACAACAGTTCATTTAGTGACCGCTCAAAGTGACAGTGGCGCTGAAAAAAGGGATATGACCATTTTTCACAGTTACATGTGAAATGTGCATGTAGTTACAAGTTACATGTGTAGGGTTTCCTGCCTAGGCAGGGGGTTGGACTAGAAGACCTCCAAGGTCCCTTCCAACTCTGCTATTGTATTGCATTGTATTGTCCTCGTGATCACGTGATCCAAATTCAGAAGCTTGACAAGTGATTCATACTTATGGCCGTTGCTGTGTCTCAAGGGCATGCGGTCCCTTTTTTGTGACCTTCTGACCAGCGGTACACTTAACATCTGTGGCAAGAAAGGTCGTAAAATGGAACAAAACTCACTTAACACATGTCTTGCTGCACAACCAGAAATGTTGAGCTCAATTGTGGTCGTATGTCAAGGACACCTGTAATCCTCGTCTTAACAACGGTTCATTTAGCGGCTGTTCAAAGTGACAGTGGCACTAAAAAAGGGACATGCTCATTTTTCACAGTTTACATGTGAAATGGGAAGCCAGATTCACTTAACAACCATGTGACTCGCTTAACAACTGCCGTGGTTCACTTAGCAGCTATGATCAAAATTCAGACGCTTGGCAACTGACTCGTATTTATGACGGTTGCAGTGTCCCTGGGGTCATGTGGTTCCCTTTTGCGACTTTTGGACAAGCAAAATCAGTGGTTGATTCACTTAACAAGCCTGAGACTCACTTAACAACTGCAGGGATTTGCTTAACTATGGCAAGAAAGGTCGCAAAATGGGAACAAAATCCACGTAAGACATGTCTCGCTTCACAACAGAGATGTCGGGCTCAATTGTGGTTGTAAGTCGAGGACGCCTGTAGTCCTCGGCTTGCAGCTGTTCATTTAGCGACCGTTCAAAATGGCAGTGATATTGTAAAAAGTGACTTGTGACCCCTTTTTCTCACACTTGGGACTGTCACAGCATCCCCACAATCACAAGATCAAAATTTGACACGAATGTATGAGTTTTAAATGTCCGGTGATCCCCTTTGTGACCTTTTAACAGGCAAAGCCATAGGGGAGAGCCGGATTCACTTAACAACCTTGTGATTCATTTAACGACTGCAAATGATTTGTGTAACAACATTGGCCAAAAGGTCCTAAAATCAGGCGCAGCTCGCTTAACAACCATCTTGCTTAGCAATGGAAATTGTGGTTACAGGTCAAAGATACCTTTATTCTGTAATATGAGGCATAGGAGAATTCTCTTCTTTCTACAGTTTTTTTTTCTGACTAAGTCAATATCTTATTATATTATAAGATGTAAATCAATACATTGCAAAATTCAGATTTCTTTCTTATCATCGTGACTCGGGAGATTTTTTTTTCTCTCTGCCGGAACGTTATTTCAGCAAAGTGTTTTGATAAGATTTTTTGGATTAGAAAGAAAGAACCAAAACAGCCCCACCATTTCAGACACCGATAAAGCGAGAGGGATTTGCAGACAAAACTATTTTATTTTTTTAAGCGCTTATTGTATTTCTTTTACAGTGTTGAGTGTCCACCCTATGAGAAAAAGACTCTGGGCGTGGTGCAGGGGAAAGATGCTGACAAGCATAGCAAAAATCAGCAATGCAAGTGTAGGCATTGCAGGAGGAGAGCTGTGTGAGGAGAGAGTAATGTTGGGCTCAATTGTGGTTGTTAAATACAGGACTGCATGTACCTTTGAATAGTTGTAAGACAGGTTGGTCACATGACCCACCCGATGGCTGGCTGGGGTATTGTGGGAGTTGAAGTCCACACAATAACCACACCTCTTAACTCTGCCCTAGAAAGCAGCAGAGTGAAGAAATGGTCCACATCTATTGCTCATTTGACGCAGGGTGTGTGTTTTTGCAGTGGGGGGTAGAGCAGTGATGTCGAACCTTTTCAGCATTGAGTGCCCAAACTGGAACGCACAGGAAGCACTGGAAACTTGAAGTCCAGCGGACTGGTGTGCATGCCTCTTTTTCTGGGCGTTTTCAGGCCATTTTGGGGCAGCTTTTGGGGCCATTTTTCAGGCCATGTTTCAGGCAGTTTTTGTGCTGGTTTTTTTGTACTATTTTTCAGGCCATTTTTAGACAGTTTTTGGGCCGTTATTTGGGCCATTTTTGGACAGTTTTTCAGACTGTTTTCAGGTCGGTTTTTGGGGCAATTTTTCAGGCAGTTTTTTGGGCCGTTTTCAGACAGTTTTCCGTTTGTTTTTCAGGCAGTTTTCTGGCCATTTTTCAGGCAATTTTGGGACTTTTGGGGGCCATTTTTGGGCCATTATTTGGGCCATTTTCGGACAGTTTTTCAGACTGTTTTCAGGTTGGTTTTTCAGGTCAGGTCCATTTTTCAGGCAGTTTTTTGGGCAGTTTTCAGGCAGTTTTTGCACTGTTTTTCGGGCCGTTTTCAAGCCATTTTCTGGCACCCACAAAGACCAGCTGGCCAGCGCGCATGTGCACACTAGAAACCAGAAGTGCAGCTGGCGATGGTGCACATGCCCACAAAGAGGCCATAGGTTCACCATCACAGGGGTAGAGAGACATTAAGAAACCCACTGAGAGTTAGAAAGGTGGGCCATTGACCACTTACCCAAAAGGAAGTGGAAACGGGACCAACGAAATGGATGATGCCAGCGCAAACTTAACTCACCCATGCAACGTTTTAATTAGTGTCACTTTTAAAAGTTAAGGTAGGCATTTCACAATGAATAATGCCCCAATTACAATTACCTAGCAACTTTTGCAAGGGCCTGGAGCCACCTTTTTTTTTTTCCACCATCTGCATTGCTGTAAAGTAGATAACGATAGTCCCCAAAAAATCCATTTAGTGCAGAGCGCCTGGCCAGCTGCTGACAAGGAGATTAACATACATTTTGCATGTATTATTTAGGCTGTCAATTTTACAGCGATATGGGGTCTGCTTCTACTTTGCCTCTAATATGTAAATTTCCTGGCAGCACAGACCATTTCTAGGTGTCAACCGTCTTCTAGGAGATTGCAAATCCTTTTATCGCGTGTGCTGGAGACGAAATTCTTTGCTGCTGCATTGAAAATAAAGCCTAGGAATAATTGCTTCTGTTCTGTTCATCTCTTCGGGTTTAATACATGCTAGCTACCTTGTTTTAGGTAATACGTATTTTTACTTCATCTATATATATATATTTAAATGTGCGTGTGTTCCAGCATAACTCTGGAACGCCTTGAGCAATTTCAACCAAACTTGACTTACCCTCTGGAAACAAAGACTGTGGGGGTAAAAGCCCTCGGGATGTGTGTTCTGTTAAGATGCAGCCTGTTGTGCCTTTCAATGGCTTCTACTGTACAGCACAGTGGAGTTGCCATGGTAACGGTTAGGGTTACCTAACCCTTATCCTAACCCTGCCTTCCAATTCTACTTTTTCTGTTGATGCCATTATAGTAACAAATGTTACATTTTGTTACTTTATCTTTGTTATGTCTTATGTTTTATTTCCGCTGTTCCATTACTTTTTGTGTTGCAATTTAAATTTTTTAAAAAACCATGAATGGTCATTAACTGAATAAACAGCACAGGTAGTCCTCGACTTACGACCGGTCGCTTAGCAAAACCATAATTCAGCCCAAAAGTTCTCCTGCTAAGCAAGACCGTTGTTAAGTGAGTTGTGCCCAATTTTACGATCCATCTTGCCCCAGACGTTAAGCCAATCACTACCAGTTGTTAAGTGAAACATGCAGTCATTAACCTTTGACTTTGCTTATCAGAAGCCAGCTGGGAAGGTTGCAGATCCTCCTTAATTTCTCCTTAATTCCAGGTTGCTTCCCTCCTTGATTAATTTCCATCCATTTATTCTTGTCCTGCCTCCCACTCCTTTGGAGAATAGGTGGACCCCCTCTTTGTGGCAGCCCCTCAAATATTGGAACACTGCTATTATAGCACATCTTTGGTCTTCTTTTTAATTAAATTAGACATATCCAATTCTTGCAACCGTTCTTTGTATGCTTTAGCCTCTAGTCCCCCCCCCCCCCCCCCATCATCTTTATTGCTCTTCTCTGCACTCTTTCTAGAGTCTCAACATTTATTTTTATTTTTTTACTGTGGTGGCCAGAACTAGATGCAGTATTTCCTTGGGGTGGATTTAATCATCTTGCTGAGGGTGGAGAAAGTTTTACTTGTCCCTGTGAAGCCATTTCCTGCTGGGAGAAAATAATCTATCAGGAAACCTTTGGCTTAGATCCAAGCAGCCTAATTAATTAAATCAAGGGAAAAGGAAGAGAATCAAATCAGCAACCACCTGATTCAACCTTTAAAATGACAGCTATCTGCAAATTCTCCAAATTTGCCCTAGGACTCTCTTCAAATTATCCATATGGGGGCAAATCTTTGCCACCCATTGGCAGTAAATCAAATAATTTTTCTGTGCAAAGAACATATATCAGAGTTGGAAGGGACCTTGGAGGTCCTGTAGTCCAACCCTCTACTCATGCAAGAAACCTTACTTTCATGCCTACAAGCCATCTTTTCTTTTGGGCTTCAGGCCTGCCACACTTTCTACTGTTTACTTTCTATTATACGGGGCTGGGTGATATGTAGCCATAATAACATTCTTCTTAGAAACTCAAGGTCATCTTTGTCTCTGCACCTGACCGGAACTGGATGGGAGGAATCTGTCTTCGTGGCAGTGGGAGATTGGACCTTGTGATGGACTCATGGGTGTGGCGGCAAGATCTTGAACTTTCAACCGGGTGGGGAAAACCAGGAAGCTTTCAGATTCGGGTTTTCCCAGATGTGCCAACATGGCTCTCTTCATAAATTGGAACTTTGAGCAATACTTTGCCCTGGACTCTAATTTAATTTTTGGATGCTGTTTGGAACGCTGACACCTACATCATTTCAGACAAATGGCTATCCAACATCTTCTTAAAAACTTCCAGTGTTGGAGCATTCACAACTTCTGGAGGCAACTTCTGTTCCACTGATTAATTGTTCTCACTGCCAGGAAATTTCTTCTTAATACTAAATTGCTTCTCTCCTTGATTAGTTCTGATCCATTGCTTCTTGTTCTGCCCTCAGGTGCTTTGAAGAATAGCTTGGCTCCCTCTTCTTTGGGTCAGACCTTCAAATACTGGAAGATTGCTATCATGTCACCCCTAGTCCTTCTTGTCATTAAACCAGACATGCCTAATGTTTCTGTTAAAACGTACCTGTTCCATCTTTTTGATCTCCGTGATTTTGTCTTGTTGCAAGCTGTGATTCCGCTATGAAGGAGGTCCAGAGAGCAAGCAAGAAATGAATGCTTTTTAACCAATTTCGTTGTACGACCAATTTCGTTGATGTACAATGACAATAAAGGCTACTATTATTTTCTTGAAGATATTCCATCAGCCAACATTGAGAGTGCTGGACCAGATCCAGGAGGTTGAAGAGCCGATT
Source organism: Natrix natrix natrix (assembly GCA_029891615.1). NCBI lineage: Eukaryota > Metazoa > Chordata > Lepidosauria > Squamata > Natricidae > Natrix > Natrix natrix. The sequence continues at coordinate 588,560 of JAKRSK010008526.1, read as the reverse complement.
AGAAATCACTAATGCCCTTTGTTAAAGCAGGAAACGTTCCTGATTCCAACATCTAGAAAAGCAGCTCTTAAAGTCTTCTAATATTGTTTTGTTCCTTTCTCCTAAATTAGGTTACTGGAAAAGGGCACGCATGGCTGCACGCATGTAACGAAAATTAACCGTGCAGAGGTAATCCTTGACTTACGACCCACCGGTGGCTTAGCGAACCACGATTCAGCCCAATATTCCTGTTCTTAAGCCAGACAGCGGTGAAGTCAGTTTTGCCCCATTTTACGACCGACCTTGCCATCGTTGCTAAGTGATGGTTAAGCTAACCACACGGTTGTTAAGTGAAACTGGATTCTGCATTGACTTTCCTTGTCGGAAGGTCGCAAAAGGAGAATCACAAGACCCCGGGACACTAAAACACCAGTTACCGAGTGTTTGAATTTTGATCGCATGGATGCTGTAATAGTCATGTGAAAAGCAGTCGTAGGTCACTTTTTTTCAGTGCTGTTGTAACCTTGAATGGTCACTAAACGAGTAGTTGTAAGTCGAGGACTTAACTGTATTAATTATTATGACTTTCAACCAAGACAATAAGCTGATTTCCGTTATCAGACTCTGTTGCCTCCCAGAGTTATCCGGCAATACCCGTCCTTCCTTCTGCAAGTGCAGAGCAAAATCCCTCACCACAAATTATGTACTATATGAGATATATTATCGGTAATATATTATATTACTGCAGCCAGAGCAGAGCAGCCACAGGAGTTGATGTTTTAAGAACAGTGTGAAATTTGAAGAGCTTTTGAAATGCAGATATTGCTTGCTAGCTGAACGTGGGATTTATACAACTGTAGAAGTGTGTGAAGGGCTAAGAAGTGGCTCCGTGGCTGAGCTTGTCGATCAGAAAGGTTGGCAGTTCGGCGCAGTTCGAAAGCACGTAAAAAATGCAAGTAGAAAAACAGGAACCACCTTTGGTGGGAAGGTAACAGCGTTCCGTGCGCCTTTGGCGTTGAGTCATTCCGGCTACATGACCACGGAGACGTCTTCGGACAGTGCTGGCTCTTCGGCTTTGAAACGGAGATGAGCACCGCCCCCTAGAGTCAGGAACGACTAGCACATATGTGCAAGGGGAACCTTTACCTTTAACTTTAGAAGTGTGTAGAAATCTGAGCTCTCCACGAAGATTTCCAGAGTTGCTGCCGGAATATTAATTTTGCCATTGGGCAAAATGGCTGCGTTCATACAAGCCGAAACAAGTTGGGGAAAGGTCTTGCAGCTACACAGGAAGCGTGGGTGATTTGAATCTCGATTCGGTGTATTTGGTGGCTCAACTCTCTCCCCGAACCCAGTTGTTTGTTTAATTTAGAGTTTGCATAGCGCCCGTATGCAGAAAATGAAGCTGAATAGTCAAGGGGATGTTGTGTTTTGAGAACTCTTACCAAGCAGTTGAGGTTACAGGGTTAAAAAGAAAGAAGAAGAAGAAGAAATAATTATCTTCTTAAACAGTATTCGAGATGGTTGGATGCTTCCTTAGCTGTGGGGGTCCCTGGTGCTCTCTGAGATGGGTGGATTTCTTGCAGACGTTTCATTACCCAACTAGGGAACATCATCAGTATTAGGAGGGAGTGGGGTTTGCAAAAGGGGGAAGGAGGAGGAGGAGGAGTCCTTGGTGCTCTCTGAGTTTGGTGGTTTTCTTGCAAACATTTCATTACCCAACTAAGGAACATCATCAGTGCTAGAAAGGAGGGAGATGTTGTGGAATGGAGGAGGAGGAGAAGAGGTGGTAGACAACCATGAGGTCGCTGGTGCTCTCTGAGCTTGGTGGGTTTTTTGCAGACGTTTCATTACCCAACTAGGTAACGTCATCAGTGCTGGAAAGTGGGCGTTGGTTTTTTTTTTATACTAGTGGCTTGCCCTGTCAGCGTTGGTGGGAGTGATCTCGGTGGTTCTTTGATTGGGGTTGTTTATTGTTTGTCTGCTTTGGTAGTTGCTCGATTGGGGTATTCAAATGATTGTTCGTCTAGTCCAGGGGTGTCCAAACTTGGGAACTTTAAGACTTGTGGACTTCAACTCCCAGAATTCCCCAGCCAGCCATGCTGGCTGGGGAATTCTGGGAGTTGAAGTCCACAAGTCTTAAAGTTCCCAAGTTTGGACACCCCTGGTCTAGTCTTAATCTCGGTGTTCATCTCTGCTTTTCTGGGTGTTGATTGCCGGTGAGGAGGTGTTTTCATCTTTTTGTTTCCTTTTGGGCTTGTAGATCATCTCTTTTGAGTGGTATGTAGACGTTGTATATCTCTATGTGCCTGTTGATGGCTGATTCGTCAGAGTGCCAAACTTCCAGGAATTCTTTCGCGTTTTTGAACTTGGCTTGGTCTAGGATGCTCACAGTTGAAACCATGGTTAAGCCTATCCACGTGTTATGAAATTAAGGAGTTTTTAATCATGTATTTTAACTGCTAGTTGGTGTTCATAGCTACACTCCGCTGGTCTTCTGCCTGTTCGTCTCACATCGTGACTGTTGCAATCTTTACACTGTGTTATAGGTGACACCTGTTGTTTTTTCTTCCAGTGCTGCTGGGACTTTTGCTTTACTTAGCATGTTTGGGAAAGCTTTAGCTGGTTTGTGTGCTACAGGTGTTTGCTTTAGCTTCGGTTGCTTAGCTGCTGTGAGAATATCAAAGCATACATGAACAAAAGAATGAGGAAACTATTTGAGGTTTAACGGAAGTTGAGGAGTTAGTGGTTAAGAAACTGGCATTGGTCCCTGGAGGTAAGAATTAATGGTTTTATTTTGCCAGCGCATGGAGCTGTGCTCATAATTCTCTCCTCCCCAGAGGTTTGCTGAGTGGAGAACATCATTTGAAGTCATCGCTGACCGGAGGCCAACTCTGGCGGCCAAAATCTTCCTGTTTTAGGTCAGTCTTCTCCAACTTGGTTCCTCCAGTTGTTATCCCAGCAATGGTGGGCATCTTGGCCAGACCCGTGAACTAGGCTTTCCGAGCAAGGCAAATTAATACATGTAATAGAATAACAGAGTTGGAAGGAACCTTGGAGGTCTTCTAGTCCAACCCATTGTTCAAGCAGGAGGCCCTAGACCAGGGGTGTCAAACTCAGTTTCATTGAGGGCCTCATCAGGGTTGTGTCTGACCTCGGCAGGGGGGCATGGCCAGGGTGGGTGTGGCCAAGTCAAATCTCCCTTGTGTCGGGGGTGTCTGTGGTGGCCCGAGCACTCTGCCAGCGAAAAAGGGCTCGCGAGCTCCGTTTTTGGCTGCGACAGCCTCTTGCAACCCCCTGCCAGTGAAAATGGAGCTCCATTTTCGCTGGCGGGTCAGTCCATTGCTGTTTCCAGGGGGGTCTACCGGGCTAGATCTAAGCACCCTGTGGGCCAGATCTGCCCCCCCTCTCGGGCCTTGAGCTTGACACCCCTACCCTAAACTATTTCACACTGTTAGATTTGCGAACGAAAGCTTTGTTGCAGCTGTGTTACTGGCCGTTTTCTTTTATTCTGTTGCAGTCTTCTTTCTCTTTCTGTATCTTGCACTTTTTTTGCTATGGCTGGGCCCGTATGACCTGTTAGAAATTCTGTATACAGGCCTCCAGAACAAACAATGCACAGTCCATATGTGCTTTCCTTCTCGCAGTTGAGCAGGAAAGCACATGTGGACAGTGCACTGTTTGTAGGGCTAAATGCAGAATTTCTAACAAAAACAAATGGTTGTCCAACATCTTCTTAAAGACTTCCAGTGTTGGGGCATTCACAACTTCTGGAGGAAAGTCGTTCTGCTGATAAGTTGTACTAACTGTCAGGAAATTATGACTCTTGTTTGGTGTCCAAAACCATCTTCACTGGATCCATCATGATTGGGCAGGATCTTCCCCAACCGGTCACCTTTTGGACGTACTTGGAGGGCAACCTCCATGGTTGGATCAGGGTTTTTTTTGTCTGTTGCCAGTGTGCCCCCTTGTTGAGGTTTCACCTTCTGTCCTTCTAGAGGTGACCGAGAAGAATGTTCTCATCCGTGAAGCCATATGAAAACCAGCGGTACTCAACTTTGAAGAAGGACTGTCAGAGGAGGAAGATCTTGTTTGAAGATCCGCTCTTTCCAGCCAACGATGACTCGCTCTTCTACAAGTCTCGGATTCAGGGGATCCAATGGAAGCGACCCAAAGTAAGGCCAAGAGGGAAGGCGGGTCCTGGGATTTTGGGGGGTGGGGGTTCTCCATATCAGAGATAAACCTGAAAGTTCTACCATGATTGATGGGATAGTGCCACATTGAAACATTTGAACTTATCTTTTTTCTTCTCCTCCTCCTCCTCCTCTTCCTCTTCTTCTTTTTCTTTTTCTTCTTCTTCCTCTTCCACTTCTTCCTCCTCCTCCTCCTCCTCCTCCTCCTCCTCCTCCTCCTCCTCCTCCTCCTCCTCCTCCTCCTCCTCCTCCTCCTCCTCCTCTTCTTCTTCTTCTTCTTCTTCTTCCTCCTCCTCCTCTTCTTCCTCTTCTTCTTCCTCTTCTTCTTCCTCCTCCTCCTCCTCCCCTCCTCCTCCTCCTCCTCCTCTTCTTCTTCTTCCTCTTCTTCTTCTTCCTCCTCCTCCTCCTCCTCCTCCTCCTCCTCCTCCTCCTCCTCCTCCTCCTCCTCCTCCTCCTCCTCCTCCTCCTCCTCCTCTTCTTCTTCTTCTTCTTCTTCTTCTTCTTCTTCTTCTTCTTCTTCTTCCTCTTCTTCTTCCTGATTAGCCAATGAATCGGGCTTGATCATAATCAATAGAAAAGAATATTTGTAACTCAAGGGTGAACTGTGGGATCCTTGGTGATCTCTGAACTTGGTTGTTTTCTTCCAGGCGTTTCATGACCCAACTAGGTAACATCATCAGTGCTAGGGGAGAGAGGGGGGTTTGAGGAGGAAGAGGAGGAGGAGGAAGAGGAGAAGGAAGGTGGTGAGGAAAAGGTCTGTGGGGTCCTTGGTGCTCTCTGAGCTTGGTTGTTTTCTTCCAGACATTTCATGACCCAACTAGGTAACATCATTAATTCTAGAAGGGAGTTGGAGAGGAGGAGGAGGAGGAGGAGGACGACGACAGTGGGGTCCATGGTTCCCTCTGAGCTTGGTGGTTTTCTTGCAGACCTTTTATTACCTTTTACTTTACTTTACTTTTACTTTTATTTGCGCTTATAGACCGCCTCCTCTCCCAAAAGGGACTCGGGGCGGTGTACAGTCCATACAGAAATACATCACATGAATAATTAAATAATTAAATAGTTAAATTGTTAAAGATAAATAGATATGGAGGAGGTAAAAAGAACTGTACAACTAAGTAAAGTATCTAAAATATAGTTTTAAAAAAACCCTTAAAAAATATCCCATAAATTAAATTTAAAAACAGTTCCCCTAAAAAACCAGTTAAAAATGTATCTGCCAGGAGGTAGCAGTTATGAATGTGCCAGGCCAGCTAATCGGAACAGGTGAGTCTTCAATTTTTGTCGGAAGGAGCGGAAGTCGGTGGTGGTTCTAATGTCGGGGGGGGGGGGAGGTCATTCCAGAGGGTTGGGCCCATCACAGAGAAGGCCCTATTCCTTGGCGCCGCCCGCTGGCATTGCCTAGTGGACGGCACCAGGAGAAGTCCCTCCCTGTGAGAGCGGATTGGCCGCAGGGATGTGTGTGGCAGGATGCTACCTGACCAGATAACGCCACAAGTGATAGAAGGAGAGGGGTTTGTGGAGAGGAGGAGAAGGAGGAAGAGGACTGTGGGGTCCATGGTCCTCTCTGAGCTTGGTTGTTTTCCTGCAGATGTTTTACGACCCAGCTAGGTAACAGCATCAATGCTGTTGAATGTGAGGTTTGCTCCCCGTTTGTACCTCTCAGCTTGTCCTTCCAGGGTTGGCAGGGGTGTGATTTTCTTCTGGGTTGTTTTCTGCGTGATTGTTTGTCAGGCATTAATCCCTGCTTCTCTGGGCGTTGGCTGCTGGAGAGGACACGTTCTGGTCTTTTGTTTTCCCTCTTAGCCTTTTTATGATCTTTTGGAAGCTTGCAAATAGTGATCACCTGATCCCAGGACGCTGCAACCATTATAAAATCATGCCGGTTGCCAAGCACCCAAATTTGGATGCTACGTCAGTTGTAAGTGCGAGGACCAGTGGTCAGTAACATTTTCCGTCTCACAGTAACTTTGAATGGTCACTAAATGAGGGGTTATAAATCAAGAACTACTCAATTTTTCTCTATCGGGGGAGCTTCCATCCGATCCCACCTACCCTTTTTATTATCATCATAGCTATTAATTCAGGTAATCCTCAATTTACGGCCGCAATTGAGCCCAACATTTCTGTTGCTAAGCAAGACAGCTGTGAAGTGAATTTTGGCCCATGTTGCAAACTTTCATGCCAAGATTGTTAAGTTGTTAATTTAGCAAGGCAGATTGTTAAGTGAATTGACTTTGCTTGTCGGAAGGTCACAAAAAAGGGGATCGATGACCCCCGGACACTGCAATTGTCATAAATATGAATTACTTGTCAAACATCTGAATTTTGATCATGTATGACTGCTGTAACATTGAACGGTCACTAAACGAGTCATTGTAAGTTGAGGATTACCTGTAATAGAAGACCATTCCCAGATATAGGTTCTTTTGCAAGCTTCGTGGGAGAACCGGATCTCCTCCTACCATGGATCCTGCTGTTGCGATCTCCTTGGGAATCTCCCAAGCTTTTAATGCCTGAATGACTGCATTTTTGTGTTCCAAAAAATGATGCAATTGTCCAGCTGCGGAGACAAATGTCATTTCTCTCAGCTGCACCCTCCAGACAAAAATCATTTGAATTTCAGAGCAGACAACACAGCCCTTGTCTGGCTTTTGTTGGAGAACGTGGAGGCTGGGGGAAGAGAAGGTCCCCTGTGAACAGACCGTGGTTTGATGTCAGTTTTAATTTAAGGAGTTCATACATCATTGGTACAGAGAAAGGCTTTCTCCGGTTTGTTAATTGTTTCTGATATTATCACGTTCTTATGTTCTTAAGATGTTTAGAACTACCTGGAGTCACTCAATAGTGAGAGTGACATATAAATTTAATCTATATATATATATAAAAGCCAAGTATCATCCGCTCATCACGAAATCTCCAAAACCGTAAAGCCTACAAACTTGAAATTTGGCACGTATGTTCCTCTTGGCTTCTGGGGTGCTCGCTAAGAAAGGATTTGTCGAAATGACCATCAGATCATTAGCATTTCTTATATAGTAATTAACACACTCTGATGCTAAGGAGTTCTACTCCCCCTCCCCATCTGAAAAGAGCTCTGTTCCAACTGCCAGTTGCAGCTGGGTACAGGTGGGATTGAAGGGCTCAAGGCCACCTATTTTATTGTTGTTAGACGTACAGTAATGTCTTAATCTGTAACAGAATAATAAATCTTTTCCTATAGATTTTTTTCTAAAATTGCTAGAGGAAATACAGCAAGTTTGAATCTGCCTTTTTTTCTGAATTAGATCTACCAGCTAGTGCAGAGTGGACTTCAACTCCCAGAATTCCCCAGCCAGCCAAGAGAGTTCTGGGAGTTGAAGTCCACTCTTCTTAAAACTACCAACCTTGTGAAACACCATGGATGAATTTATGTACCTGCCAACTCATCAACTGTGGTTCACAACTCGCATTACACTGTAAAGCAAATTGTGATTCACCAAGTTAAAGCATTCTGTACTAACCAACTAATAACGATTTACTCCATACCTGCACTGTTGCTGATTTTTAACTCAAAAACATAAGCCAGTAGTTGATTTTGTGGGCTAATTCAGTGCAATTCTGGGTGGATTTTGGCTGATTTTTAAAAAGTGAAGCAGGGCCAGGCCTGGTTACTATCCGGACTGGAGACCACCAGGAGATCTCGGAGAGGCAGCCACAACAGGACAAGTAACAGAATATAACAGAACAACAGAGTTGGAAGGGACCTTGGAGGTCTTCTAGTCCAACCCCCTGCTCAGGCAGGAAACTCTGTACCCTTTCAGACAAATCTTCTTTAAGTCTTCTTTAAAATCTCCAGTGTTGGAGCATTCACATCTTCTGGAGGGAAGTTGTTCCACTGATTAATCGTTCTCACTGTCAGGAAATTTCTCCTTAGTTCCAGGTTGCTTCTCTCCTTGATTAGTTTCCATCCAAGCTGGAAAGAACATCCGCTGGCAAATGGAAGCCGTTTTGCTAATTATGAAAAGAAAGCTGCCCAGAGGGGTGTATGAAAGAAGTAATCAGGATCCAAGGTGGTTTAAAGGCAGCTTTACTTAGAGCAGGTGGCTCAATGGCTAAAATGCTGAGCTTGTCGATCAGAAAGGTCAGCAGTTTGGCGGTTCGAATCCCCAGCGCCGCGTAACGGAGGGAGCTCCCGTGACTTGTCCCAGCTTCTGCCAACCTAGCAGTTCAAAATCACGTATAAAATGCAAGTAGAAAAATAGGAACCACCTTTGGTCCGTGCGCCTTTGACGTTGAGTCATGCCGGCCACATGACCACGGAGACGTCTTCGGACAGCGCTGGCTCTTTGGCTTTGAAACGGAGATGAGCACCGCCCCCTAGAGTCGGGAACGATGAGCACATACACGCGAGGGGAATTTTACCTTATACCTTACTCGGAGAGCATCCTTGTTCCCTTCTTAGAGAAAAGGAACAAGGTCAAACATTTTTGTCAATCTCTTGCAAATTGTCAACAGTCCCTGGGCTATTTTTCACTCCGCTCTGAATTTCCTTCTTTGGGCTCTTCCAAGCTTCAAACTGCTCCCTGCCACTGGCTGCTTTCCATATGTGAAAATCTTCCTAGCATCTGCTACGGAGACTCAGAGAGAGACAGAGAGGGAGACAAGGCAGTTTTCAGGACTGTTTGGAGCAAGACTGGAGGGTCTCAAAGCAGGAGGGGGTTTCAGTTTTGCTGATCTGATCCAAATTTCCTGCTCCTCTTCCCTCCCCTTTTCTCTTTGACTTCAGCAGCTTTTTTTCTATTCTGGAAGTTATTCAACTTTTCTGTTTCATAATTACAATGAGAGTAGATTTCTTCCTTCCTTCCTTTCTTCTTGTCCTTCTGTCTCTCCACTCCTTATTTCCTCCTTCCCTTCCTTTCTTCCTTGCTTTACTTTCTTCCCTCTTCTCATCCATCCCTTCCTTCCTGTCCTTCTCTCCATCTATTCCGTCCCTCCCTTTTTCCTTCTCTTCCTTCCTTCCTCATCTTTTCTTCATCCATTTCTTCCTTCCTTTTTTCCCCTCCCTTCCTTCCTTCCCTCCCATCCATTCCTTCCATGCTGTCTTTTTCTCCATCCATTCCTTCCTTCCTTCCCTCCCTCTTCCTTCCATCTTCCCATCCATCCATCCTTTCCTTCCTTCCTGTCCTTCTCTCTATCCATTCCTTCCTTCCTTCCCTTTCTCCCTCCCTTCCTTCCTTCCTCATCTTTTCTTCATCCATTCGTTTTCTTCCTCTCTTCCTCCCTTCCTTCCCTCCCCCTCCATTCCTTTCATCCTGTCTTTTTCTCCATTCGTTCATTTCCTTCCTTCCTTCCCTCCCATCCATTCCTTTCATGCTGTCTTTTTCTCCATCCATTCCTTCCTTCCCTCCTTCCCTTCCCTCCCTCCCTCTTCTTTCCTTCTTCCCATCCATGCCTTCCTTTTTGTCCTTTTCTCCATCTTTTCCTTTCCTTTCCCCTTCCTTCTCCCCCTCCCTCCCTCCTTCTCTCTCTATCTGCCTACAAATGTTTTCATTTTCTAGAATTTCACACCAAGCCATCCTGGGAGATGAAACCTTGCCTCAGACACTCAATATTTAAAATATAAAAAAAGCTTGGTACAGAGTAGCATCTGTTGAGCATCTGGAGAGGAGCCTCTGGAGTAACAGTGGCAAGTCGCTCCGTATCTATTTGTCTGCCAACTCAGTTTCCCTGTTGGCATCCATCACCATTCATTAACCACACAGTGACTCACAATCACAGCCAACAACTGAGCTCTAATGCGGTTGTGGAATTTGATATGTGAACGCGGAGAAGCAGCACAAAAATCCAAAATATCTCTCTGTAGCCTTCCTTCTGAACTCCTTCCCGGTTTTCCCCCCCCTCTACGGGTAGTCCTCGACTTAACGACCAGAAGGGAGCCCAAAATTTCTGTTGTTAAGTGTGATTTGCCCCATTTTACAACCTTTCCTCACTGCAGTTGATAAGTAAGTAACCTGGTTGTTAAGTGAATCTGGCTTCCCCCATTGACTTTGCTGGTCAGAAGGTCGCAAAAGGGGATCACGTGATCCTTGGGCACTGCGACCGTCATAAATATGAGCCAGTTGCCAAAACATCCAAATTTTGATCACGTGACCATGGGGATGCTGAAATAGTCCTAAGTATGAAGAACAGTACAATATAATAGCAGAGTTGGAAGGGGCCTTGGAGGTCTTCTAGTCCAACTCCCTGCCTAGGCAAAGGCAGTGGGTTGGATAGACAAATGGCTATCCGTCCAGTCAAAAGTTGCTTTTTTCAGTGCTGTTGTAACTTTGAACGGTCACTAAATGAACTGTTGTAAGTCGAGGACTTATGTGTTTCTCTTGGACACCTAAGGAAGTGCGAAATTATCTTGCAAAATGATTATCAAGACCCTTTCCCAACCAATGGTCATTCCACTTAGGGATGCAGCAGTGGTGGGTTTCAAAATTTTTTAGAACCTATTCTGTAGGTGTGGCTTGTTTTGTGGGAGTGGCTTGGCGGTCATGTGACTGGGTGGGAGTGGCTTGGCGGCCATGTGACCGGGTAGGCATGGCCAAGTTGGAAAATGTGGTAAAACTCACTTAACAACGCTCTTGCTTAGCAACCAAAATTTTGGGCTCAATTATGATCATAAGTTCTCCTTCCTTCCTTCCTTCCTTCCTTCTTGTCTCTCTCTCCCACTTATTTTCTTTCCCTTCCTTCCTTCCTTCCTTCTTGTCTCTCTCCCCCACTTATTTTCTTTCTTTCCCTTCTTTCCTTCCTTCCTTCTTGTCTCTCTCCCCCACTTATTTTCTTTCTTTCTTTCCCTTCCTTCCTTCCTTCCTTCCTTCCTTCCTTCCTTCCTTCCTTCCTTTTTGTCTCTCCCCCACTTTCTTTCTTTCTCTTCCTTCCTTCTCTCCTTCCTTTCTTGTGTGTGTGTCTCTCTTTCTCCAACTTTCTTTCTCTTTCCTTCTTTCTCTTTCTCATTCTTTCTCTCTCTCTCTTTCTTTCTTTGTCTCTCTCTCTCATACACACACACACACACACACACACACCATTTCCCTCATGTCTGCCACTGACAGCTCTCAAAGAGAAGGAAGTGTAAGGACTCCTGCCTTGGGAAGGGGTTGGACTAGATTACCTCCATGTTCCCTTGCATCCCTCTATGTTCTCTGTCCCGTTTAGTCACAAACAGCCCCATTCACTTTAAAGTTGGCCGCAAACTCCACTCATCCCGCGCGCACCCTGGTCCCACCCAAGGAGGCGAGCTGTGGGGCGGGGGGGAAGGGGGGAGTCTGTGAATACAGGCATTTGTTTTCTGGGTTCCCAAGGAAGCATCTGATTGGAAGGATGGGGGAGTGGGGGATATTACAGTTTTATTTATTTACTAGCTGGATACCTGTGCTTCTCTGTGAAACTATATGATCAGGCTTGATAAATTTACGATTGGGCTTGATCAATTGACACTTAAAGCTTGAAAATTAATGAGTAGTTAAAAAAGGGCACTGTATTATTTCATTAGAGAGAGTAAGCTAGGTTTCTTAAATCCTTTCTGATTATGACAAAAGCAGGGTTGGACTTTAATGCTGCTTCTTCAACAATTGCTTTAGCTTCACTCTCTCAGGAATGCAGAAAATCAGGTTGGACCTGAAGCCAAGGACTGCAAAGAGGCAATCGATTGCTAAGAAATGATCCCTGGGAGAAATTCAACTGCTTTTCCCAATGGTTGCCAAATCCTTTTTTTTTCTGAGTTCCAACTAGATCTAAAGTGCACCTGTTGTCTCAAGAGATTGCAGTTCTAAATTATATTCAATAAAGAGTAAACTTTCGCCATTAGACAACAGAGGCAGTTCTCAGATGAAATGTGGTGATAAAGTGGCTTCCAAGGGCAGAGTGCATGGCTTGGAAGAGAGTGAGCTTCCTGGAAGTCCCTTAATTTCAGCTGGTTTGCCAAATCTAGAATGAGCTTCTTGGAAGTGAGTTGAGCTTCTTGTAGCTCCTTATTTTAGCTGGTCCACCTCATCCAGAATGAACTTCTTGGAAGTCCCTTATTTTAGATGGTTTGCCAATGCAGAATGAGCTTCTTGGAAGTGAGTCAGCTTCTTGTGGCTCCTTATTTTAGCTGGGCTCTTCCAGAATGAGCTTTCTTGGAAGTGAGTGAGCTTCTTGGAAGCCCCTTAGTTTAGCTGGGCCAACAAATCCAGAAGGAGCTTTTTGAAAGTTCCTTATTTTGGCTGGGCCCATAAATCCAGAAGGAGCTTCTTGGAAGTTCCTTGTTTTAGCTGGGCCCATAAATCCAGGAGGAGTTTTTTGGAAGTTCCTTATTTTTGCTGGGCTCTTAAATCCAGAATGAGCTTTTTTTTGAAGTTCCTTATTTTAGCTGGGCTCATAAATCCAGAATGAGCTTTTTTTTGAAGTTCCTTATTTGAGCTGGGCCAACAAATCCAGAATGAGCTTTTTGGAAGTTCCTTATTTTAGCTGGGCCACCAAATCCAGAATGAGCTTTCTTGGAAGTTCCTCATTTTAGATGGGCCAACAAATCCAGAATGAGCTTTTTGGAAGTTCCTCATTTTAGATGGGCCAACAAATCCAGAACGAGCTTTTTGGAAGTTCCTTATTTTAGCTGGGCCACCAAATCCAGAATGAGCTTTTTGGAAGTTCCTTATTTTAGCTGGGCCACCAAATCCAGAATGAGCTTTTTGGAAGTTCCTTATTTTAGCTGGGCCACCAAATCCAGAACGAGCTTTTTGGAAGTTCCTTATTTTAGCTGGGCCAACAAATCCAGAATGAGCTTTCTTGGAAGTTCCTCATTTTAGATGGGCCAACAAATCCAGAATGAGCTTTTTGGAAGTTCCTCATTTTAGATGGGCCAACAAATCCAGAACGAGCTTTTTGGAAGTTCCTTATTTTAGATGGGCCAACAAATCCAGAATGAGCTTTCTTGGAAGTGAGTGAGCTTCTTGGAAGCCCCTTAGTTTAGCTGGGCCCATAAATCCAGAAGGAGCTTTTTGGAAGTTCCTTATTTTAGATGGGCCAACAAATCCAGAATGAGCTTTCTTGGAAGTGAGTGAGCTTCTTGGAAGCCCCTTAGTTTAGCTGGGCCCATAAATCCAGAAGGAGTTTTTTGGAAGTTCCTTATTTTGGCTGGGCCCATAAATCCAGAATGAGCTTTTTTGGAAGTTCCTTATTTTAGCTGGGCCACCAAATCCAGAATGAGTTTTTTGGAAGTTCCTTATTTTAGATGGGCCAACAAATCCAGAACGAGCTTTTTGGAAGTTCCTTATTTTAGATGGGCCAACAAATCCAGAACGAGCTTTTTGGAAGTTCCTTATTTTAGATGGGCCAACAAATCCAGAATGAGCTTTCTTGGAAGTGAGTGAGCTTCTTGGAAGCCCCTTAGTTTAGCTGGGCCCATAAATCCAGAATGAGCTTTTCTGGAAGTTCCTTATTTTGGCTGGGCTAACAAATCCTGAATGAACTTCTTGGAAGCTGCTTAATTTAGCTGGCTTCCCAAATGCAGAAGGAGCTTGGAAGCCCCTTAGCTTAGCTGCGCTACAAAATCCAGAAGGACCTTCTTGCAAACTGACATATTTTAGCAGAGTTACCAAAGCCAGAATTATAGCTTTAATTCAGGGGTTTACGATTTATGACCCGTGAAACCGATTAGCTCAACAAGGGAGTGACCGTAAGCAAATACAATTGATTGCTTCCCACCAAGTGAAGAGGACCCTAAACAACTCTTTGGAAAGTCAAGGAGACAGATAAGCTGCCTGTCCTTGTAACTTCCTCTTGAAAATAACTTGATGGTTATTCATTAATTAAATTTGCTTGCCTCCCAGGGCAGCTTATGGCATTAAAATGAAATCATAAATGAAAAGGTTTTGATAATCCGAACCAAGAGGGGTCTCGCTCTCTCGCTCTTGCTGTTCTCATTCTCCATTTTCCTGAATGAACGTCTTGGAAGCTGCTTAATTTAGCTGGCTTCCTGTTCTGACCCCCTCCTCTTGTATACCAAGACACTCCGACACAAAGTCTCTTCCAGATGTTTATTGACATACAGGTTCCACCTTGGCAGCAATCCAGCCTGCCAAGGTCAAGATAGCACTCTGGGCAGCAATCCAGCTACAGCGACACCCCTTGGCAGCAATCCAGCTACCAAGCTCCAGATAATCACCTTAGCAGCACTCCTGCCTGCCAAGGTCCAGGGAACAGATTGGCAGCAATCCAGGTAAACCCTTTGGCAGCAATCCAGCCTGCCAAAGTACGACACAGATCTGAGCTTCTCCAACTCCAATGATCAGTTGATTCCTGCCAAGGGTGTGTCCACAAGCAGTCCCTTTATAGTCTGGAGAGGAGTCTAATTATCAGCAGCTGAGAGCAATTACCTCCTGTAATTGCTCAATTGCTCCTTACGGGTAGCACGTCGGTAACGAGCATCTAATAGATCACTGCTGATGTCTGACTCACTGTCCTGTGACTCCTCCCCACTGCTCCAAGGCATGACATCAGGAGCCCCCTTCCTTTGGCTTTCACCACTGCTCCATGCCTCAGGCGCCCCCTGGTGGCCAACCAGCCTCTCTGCGCCCTGCTCAGCGTCGGAACCCTGTCCAGGGTCCCCCACCTCCTCTTGAGCCGACTCAGAGGGACCCTCGCTGTCGGAGTCTGGTGGCAACTCCAACAGCTCCTGCTGGGCCACAACAGCTTCCCAAATGCAGAAGGAGCTTGGAAGCCCCTTAGTTGAGCTGGGCTACAAAATCCAGAAGGAGCTTCTTGCAAACTGACACATTTTAGCAGAGTTACCAAAGCCAGAATTTATAGCTTTAATTCAGTGCTTGGGACGGAAAAAAAGTAATGTAAAGTTAAAAAAAAAAAGGAGTGAGGAATGGAAGCAGAGAAAATATAAGATGTCTGGCTTTCTTAAATTAGTTTTCTTCTCTCGTTCCAATTTGGGCTGAATTCCAAACTAGAACTCTTATGGAATTTAAAGCTGTTTATGGATTCAGCTCAGCGCTTTAGAGACTGGCAAAGATTTTTGTTAGGGATGTAACCCGAGGCTTGGCTTGGCAATGTATATAAGCTATGATTACTTTACTGTTACTTTAAATGCTTAAGAGATGTAATTGGTTTGTTACCTCAAGCAGCCATAAGAGGGAGCCAGAATGGCTGTTAGCTCTCTGTTTTGTTAGATGCTGGTCGGTGTATTTTGAGGTATTGTGGTTTGCTACTGTTTAGCTATATTTTGTGTGTTAGACTGACTATTTTGATAACTGAATGACTGAACCGTGTATGACTTGGACTGTTAACCGGACTCTGAATACCTCTATATTTCTACATAGTAAACTACTATATTTTTATACTATTTAGTGCAGGGGTGTCCAAACTTGGGAACTTTAAGACTTGTGGACTTCAACTCCCAGAATTCTGGGAGTTGAAGTCCACAAGTCTTAAAGTTCCCAAGTTTGGACACCCCTGATTTAGTGTCTCTGTATGCTGGTTTGTGCGTGTTATTCCATATCACTCTCATTCCGCTTCTCTGCATACTCGCTCTCCCAACGGGGAGATTAATTGCTTAACAATTTTACTGGTAGAAAACTATTGATAAGGTGGGACTTTCTGAAGGAAACACACTGCATTTAGTCCTCAGCTTACCACCATCCGTTTAGCAACCGTTCCAAGTTACGGCGGCGCTGAAAAAAGTGACTGAGGATTAGTCCTCGCACTTACGACCATCACAGCATTCCCCAATGATCAAAATATGGATGCTTGGAGACTGGCATATATTTATTGCCGTGTCTTAAGATGACTTGATCGTCATTTGTGACCTTCCCACCCAGCTTCTGAGAAACAAAGGGATTGTCGGATTCTGTTAATGACTGCGTGATTCACTTAACAACTGCAGCTTAACAACCATGGCACAAAAAGGTCACAAAAACGGTCACAAGTCACTTTTTTTAAGCGTTATCGTAACTTCAAACAGTGAGCTGTTGTAAGTTGAGGACTACCTCCAGAGGGCGACGCCCAGGAGTAGGGCCTTCTCTGTAGTGGGCCCCACCCTTTGGAATGACCTCCCCCCAGACATCAGGACAACAACCGACCTTCGCTCCTTCCGTATGAAGCTGAAAACCTACCTGTTTCGACTAGCTGACCTGGCATAATACTACAACCTCTCCAGCCCAGGGCATTTTTAATTGGTAATTTTAGTTTTTAAGGGTTAATTTCACTGGGGTTTTAACTTTTTTAGGTATTGTAACTTACTTATTTATTTATTCTTACCTCCTCTGTACGCTATATAATACTTTTGTACGTCGCCCCGAGTCCCTGTGGGGAGAGGGGGCGACTAATAAATTCAAGTAATAAATAAATAAATACCTGTAGTTTGTGAGTCTGCTTGGCCCAGCAATGTTGGATTGTCTTCAGAAGTGGTATTCAGACGGTTCGGATTGGTTTGGGCAAACTGGTAGCGGAGATTGCGGGTCAGCCTGCCATTCTATTTAGCCATGTTTTTGAGGTTGGGTGCATGTCGGAAGGGGAGGGAGGGGGCAACCAGTGGTTACAATAATACAATAATACAATACAATAGCAGAGTTGGAAGGGACCTTGGAGGTCTTCTAGTCCAACCCCCTGCCTAGGCAGGAAACCCTATACCGTTTCAGACAAATGGCTATCCAACATCTTCTTAAAGACTTCCAGTGTTGGGGCTTTCACAACTTCTGGAGGCAACTTCTGTTCCACTGGTTAATTGTTCTAACCGTCAGGAAATTTCTCCTTATTTCTAGGTTGCTTCTCTCCTTGATTAGTTTCCACCCATTGCTTCTTGTTCTGTCCTCAGGTGCCTTGGAGAATAGCTTGACCCCCTCCTCTCTGTGGCAGCCCCTCAAATACTGGAAGACTGCTATCTTGTCTCTCCTGGTCCTTCTCTTCCCTAGACTAGCCATGCCCAGTTCCTGCAACCGTTCTTCATATGTTTTAGTCTCCAGTCCCCTCATCCTCTTTGTTGCTCTTCTCTGCACTCTTTCTAGAGTCTCCACGTCTTTTTTAGATCATGGCGACCAAAACTGAATGTCGTATTCCAAGTGTGGCCTTACCAAGGCCTTATAAAATGGTATTAACCCTTCACGTGATCTTGATTCTCTCCCTCTGTTGATGCAGCCTAGAACTGTGTTGGCTTTTTTGGCAGCTGCTGCACGTGGCTGGCTGCTATTGAGGTTGTCCACTAGGATTCCAAGATCCCTTTCACAGTTACTACTGTGAGTTACTACGGTTATTTTAAGTGCAGCCCATCTCTGGTTGTCTTCCAGCTTGGCTGCTTCAAGGCTTATCTTGAGGCCCCTGGATGGAAAACATCCCAACTCGTTTTGTAGACTTGGGTATAATAAACTTTCCTTTCGTTTCTCCCAGCCAATGCGGCTTACGATTTATGACCCGTGAAACCGATTAGCTCAACAAGGGAGTGACCGTAAGCAAATACAATTGATTGCTTCCCACCAAGTGAAGAGGACCCTAAACAACTCTTTGGAAAGTCAAGGAGACAGATAAGCTGCCCGTCCTTGTAACTTCCTCTTGAAAATAACTTGATGGTTATTCATTAATTAAATTCGTTTGCCTCCCAGGGCAGCTTATGGCATTAAAATGAAATCATAAATGAAAAGGTTTTGATAATCCGAACCAAGAGGGGTCTCGCTCTCTCGCTCTTGCTTTCTCATTCTCGATTTTCTTTCTCTTTCTCTCTTTCTCCTTCTTCTCCTTCTCATTCTCTCATTCTTTCTCCTTCTCTCTATCTCTCCTTCTCTCTGTCTCACATTCTCCATTTTCTTTCTCTTTCTCTCTTTCTCATTCTTCTCATTCTCATTCTCTCATTCTTTCTCCTTCTCTCTATCTCTCCTTCTCTCTGTCTCACATTCCCTTTTTCATTCTATCTTTCATATATATGTGCGTGTGTGTGTGTGTATAATATATTTGACTATCTATCATTCTATCTATCATTTGTCTATCATCTATCAATCTGTGGTCTCTGTGTGTGAAATCTATCTTCCTATATCTGTCCATCCATCCATCCAATTTATACAGCCATCCATCTCACAAAAAGTGACCCCGGGCAGCATACAACAATAAATTAAAAACCAAACATGCCTCAAAACAGTCTTTGTTAAAATTTGAAGCAGATATCATTGAAAAAAAAGTAAAAATAAAAACAGGGAATATAAAAAGTATGTGTGTCTGTCTGTGACTCCTTAATGTATTTATTTATCTACTGGACAAATCTGAGCCTATTCCCCATTTGGCCCAGCAGGTGGCAGCAGCTGGGTGACATATAGATGCCTTGGAAAGCTAAGCAGGGTTGGGGGTGGTTAATGTTTGGATGGACTCAAGACACCCTCATTTCCACCCATAAGAACATTGTTCTTTTCATCTCTGGCTCATTTCTTTCCTGCTTTGTGATGATACAGATAGTCCTCAAGTTACTACCGGGCCACTTAATGACTGTTTGAAGTTACAGCAGACCCCTCAAAAGCTACTTACGATCCTATTTTGAATTTACGACCACTGCAGCAGCCCTGCGGTCATTGACTCTTGCAATTTACTCATACAACTGACGCAGGGAACCTCTTCTGACCCAGTCCTAGCAGAACCAAGAAGCAAACTCTTTGTCACGGAAAACCTCTCTTTATTTACCTCTTGTGAATTAATTGCATCCACCCACTGAAAAGTCCAAGCAAGAGTCCTGCAAGGAGTTAACTACAGCAACAGACCTTATCAGTTCCTTGCGATAATTGTGAGCCCCCAGCCGAAAGGCTGCAAATTAAGTTCTGGCAAGCAGTCTTTGTGGCATCAAACACCATGAGCAAAATCTTCAGAAATACGAACTGTTGTCTCCTACGACCACCACTCCCCTTTCCTTCTATTTATTCCCCAGCCAGGGAGGGGCCATTCAGCGTCCACGTGTGCTTTGCTTCCCGAGTCAACTCCTTGTCCTCCATTGTTCTCCTCTCCTAACAGCTCTACACATACGTGCATCTGGAACAGGGAAATGTCCCACGGCCCTAGCTCTATCTCTGCGTCCGACGTAGAGGATCCATCAGAGCCTTCCCCAGGCCCTAGAACTGACCCAGGTTCTTCCCCAAACTCCTCATCATCCAAGTCTGGAGAGAGCTGCCAGCTTATGGGCCACAACGGGACCCAACAGAGTGGGAAGAAATCTCAAGACCCACAGGGACCCTGAGACGTGGGAAACACAACTCAGAGGTTCGGGGAGGCCTTTGGGGGACAGGGGTAGAGTCTGCACTGGACATCCCCCATCCTGAGGCCCTCTGTGTTCCTCTTAACAAACCGGCACATTCATTTAACGGCCATATCGGAAAGAATAAGAATCGGGTTTTGTTAGTGTGGTGATCCCATGAGCGTTTCACTTAATCGCCATCGTGATTTTTGAGTGTAATGGGCAAGCTCTGTTACAGTCGTTAGTTGAGAAACGCTTGCAAGTATTTATTTGTTTATGATTCCACTTTTGGAGGCTAGAAAATAATGGAAATCCTGACAGTGAACGATTTTCCTTCCGGAATTGTGGGAGGTTTATAAGAAGAGTCTGGACGGCTACTTATCTGAAATGTTAGAGTTTCCTGCTTCAGCAGGGGGTTGGACTAGAAGACCTCCAAGGTCCCTTCCAAGTCTGTTGTTCTATTACAGCCAGCATTAATTATCCAAAGCCTTTGAATAATGTACCCAAATTATTCCGTTATTCTGGAAGCTATTAAGAAATAAAGGCTAGCTGTAGATTAAGAACCCGTTGAGATAGCCAGCTTTGGCTGATCTCAGGGGGGGGGGGGGAAGTAGAGAAAAACCACATTTTGTGTCCGTGTGTTTGCCAAGAAAACAAGGAGGGGAGGAGAACCCAGCTTGTCTCAAACAAACTTAATCTTATCTTTATGACCCGAGATATTTGTACTTTAGCGACTCCCGCAGAATAAACAAATACAGCAAAAGAAAAATTATTTCCTGCTTAGGAAAAAAAAACAAAAAGCAACTGGCTGAAATACAGTCTGTGGTAGTGGAAAAATAATTCCATTTTCCAAGCATCTGGGGTTCATTTGCTGTTTGCATTTTGTTTTTAAATTTTAGGGATTAAGTTCCTGGCCCTTACTGGGGTATAAATTTGCTCAAACATGTAAGGGGGTAGAGCCTTGGGCGAGATGTGCAAACTGCCCCTTCCTGTTTTGTTAAAATCTATATGTATAAAAATATGCGTTTGTGTGTGTGTTCCAGTATAACTCTGGAACGCCTCGAGCAATTTCAATCAAACTTGGTACACAGATGATTTACCCTCTGGAAACAAATGTTGTGGGGGGATAAGATACCCCTAAAACTCCTCGGGGTGTGTGTTCTGTTAAGATACAGCCTGTTGTGCCTTAAAATGGCTTCTACTGTGGCCATCTACTGGGTAATGAAATGTCTGCAAGAAAACAACCCACTCAGAGAGCACCAAGGACCCCATAATCAATACAATAATACAATACAATACAATACAATACAATACAATACAATACAATACAATACAATACAATACAATACAATACAATACAATAGTAGAGTTGGAAGGGACCTTGGAGGTCTTCTAGTCCAACCCCCTGCCTAGGCAGGAAACCCTATACCGTTTCAGACAAATAACTATCCAACATCTTCTTAAAGACTTCCAGTGTTGGGGCATTCACAACTTCTGGAGGCAATTTCTGTTCCACTGGTTAATTGTTCTCACTGTCAGGAAGTTTCTCCTCAGTTCTAAGTTGCTTCTCTCCTTGATTAGTTTCCACCCATTGCTTCTTGTTCTACCCTCAGGTGCCTTGGAGAATAGTTTGACTCCCTCTTCTTTGTGGCAACCCCTGAGATATTGGAACAATGCTATCCTGTCTCCCCTAGTCCTTCTTTCTCTTAAGCTAGACATACCCAGTTCCTGCCACCGTTCTTCATATGTTTTGGCCTCCAGTCGCCTAATCCTCTTTGTTGCTCTTCTCTGCACTCTTTCTAGAGTCTCCACATCTTTTCTACATCGTGGCGACCAGAACTGAATGCAGTATTCCAAGTGTGGCCTTACCAAGGCATTATAAAGTGGTATTAACCCTTCACGTGATCTTGATTCTATCCCTCTGTTGATGCAGCCTAGAACTGTGTTGGCTTTTTTGGCAGCTGCTGCATACGGCTGGCTCCTATTGAAATGGTTGTCCACTAGGACTCCAAGATCCCTCTCATAGTTACTACTACTGAGCAAGGTACCACCTATACTGTACCTGTGCATTCCATTTTTGTTGCCTAAATGTAGAACCTTACTCTTTCACCATTGAATTTCATTTTATTAGATAGTGCCCTCCTCCTCCTTCCTGCAAATAATCCTCCTCCTCCTCCTCCCCCTCCTCCTTCCTGCAAATCTTATTCCCTTCTAGCATTGATGATGTTGCCTAGTTGGGTAATGAAACGTTTGCAAGAAAACAATCCAGCTCAGAGAGCACCAAGGACCCCATAATCTTCCTCCTCCTCCTCCTCCTCCCTGCAAATCTTACTCCCTTCTATCACTGATGATGTTACCTAGTTGGGTAATGAAACGTTTGCAAGAAAACAGCCCAATTCAGAGAGCACCAAGGACTCCTCCATGAAATCCATGCATGCTGGCTGGGGAATTGTGGGAGTTGAAGTCCACCCCTCTTAACATTGCCAAGGCTGAGAAACAAAAGCCGACCTTAGAGGCTGCTGTCTTCCCTGATTTATGATCCTGGAGGAGATTTTAGCTTGGCAGCCTCACTTAAAAAATTGTGCTGTCTGGTAATGTCTCCTTAATGAAAAACAGACTTTCCTGGCTGAGCCTCCCAAATTGAATTTTTCATCCCCGTTTCAGCTACACTCGTTTTGCTGCAGGGCGTTTGGGCTCAATGTGAAAATTAGCAAAGCCTTCACCGAAAGAAATTGGGAGCTTTGGTTATTTTGCTCAATTGATCCCAGGACGTAGGGGATAAACATCAATGATTTGGTTTTTTTAAAAAAATCCAAAAAACCCAGTTTTTTTAAAATTTTAAATGGGATTTTTAAATTTTAAATGGGATTTTTTTTAAATGTTTATCCAACTTATTTTAATAAAAAAGTTTTGGAAGTAAAGCTCTATCTTAAAGATGGTTTTCTATTGAAGATACATTCATAATGTAGTTTATTCAGCATCAAATGCAGCTTAATTCTATAGCATGAGAGGCTGTAGATTCTGCAATATTGGGGCTGTCAGTGAGTCAACAGCGGGTCAGAGGACATGGAGATCACAGCTGCTCTTTACAAATTATGATTTAAATCGAGTTGATTTCAATCAAACCCTTTGAAATTGTGACTTAAATCGATTTCTATCAAATCCAGCCCGGCTCAGGAGAAGGGCGCCTTCTTGACAATTAGCACCCACTCCTTTCCATCCCCAGAAATACAGGTGGTCCTCGATCTTACGACCGTTGCAGCATCCCCTTTTGCGACCTTCCAACAAGCAAAGTCAATGGGGAAGCCAGATTCGCATAGCAAACCATGTTCTTAACTGCAGTGATTCACTCACTCACTATCGCCACAAAGGTTTCGAAAATGGGGCCAAACTCACTTGAACAGCTGTCTCGCTTAGCAACAGAAATTCTGGGCTCAACCATGGTCGTAAGTCGAAGACTTCCTGTAGTTAATTTGGTGCATAGAGGCCGATACTTCTCCACTTGCAGGATATTCTTAAGCTGTCGGCAATATCCTTCGGTATCTGCCACCACTTTTGTCAAGCTGGCTGGGGAATTCTGGGAGTTGAAGTCCACAAGTCTTAAAGTTCCCAAGTTTGGACACCCCTGCCATAAGTCCTCCAATTTCTCCTTTTCCTACTTGCAAAAGTCTTGCACTTAGGCCAGAAAAAACAAAAGTACACATATAGATTGGGTGAATCCAGGCTTAATAGCAGGGACTGGGAGAGGGATCTTGGAGTCTTAGTGGACAACCAGCTAAATAGGAGCCAGCCGTGTGCAGCAGCAGCCAAAAAAGCCAACGCAATCCTAAATTGCATTAACAGAGGGATACAGTCAAGATCAAGTGAAGCACTAATATCTATAAAGCCTTAGTAAGGCCACACTTGGAATACGTCACCACGATGTAGAAAAGATGTGGAGACTCTAGAAAGAGTGCAGAGAAGAGCAAGAAAGAGGATTAGGGGACTGGAGGCTAAAATATATGAAGAACGGTTGCAGGAACTGGACATGTTCAGCTTAAGAGAAAGAAGGACCAGGGGAGACATGATAGCAGTCTTCCAATATCTCAGGAGATGCCCCAATGAAGAGGGAGTCAAGCTATTCTCCAAGGCACCTGAGGGCAGAACAAGAAGCAATGGATGGAAACTAATCAAGGAGAGAAGCAACTTAGAACTGAGGAGGAATTTCCTGACAGTTAGAACAATTAATCTGTGGAACAGAAATTGCCTCCAGAAGTTGTGAATGCCCCAACACTGGAAGTCTTTAAGAAGACGTTGGATAGCCATTTGTCTGAAACGGTATAGGGTTTCCTGCCTAGGCAGGGGGTTGGACTAGAAGACCTCCAAGACCCCTTCCAACTCTGTTATTCTGTTCTGTTCTATTCTATTCTGCCTATGTTTGCTTGTATTTGCTACCACGTTGGAAAAACCTGCTTTTGGTATTTTATATGTACTTCATGTGTTATATTTCATATAAAGAGAAGTTAACGAATTTTGCTGAATCAGCTTTCTGGATGTGATTGCTGTTGCAAACTTTCACAGCTCATCCTACAGCCTCTCTCTCTCTCTCTCTCTCTCTCTCTCTCTCTCTCTCTCTCTCTCTCTCTCTCTCACACACACACACACACACACACACACACACACACACACACACCCCGGGTCCCTGATTATCTTTGTGGCTGTGCTTTGCAGATTCGGGTCAAAGTTTAAAGGAAAGTTTGAATTTGCAAGATAAGGATATTTTGCATAACTCGCTGCTTTTTGTAGGCATCTGAAGAAGTTTGGAGTGTCCTAGTGAAAAGTGGACTTTCTCAACATCCTCTCCCCAAACGGGATGGTGGAGATTTTCCAGGCGAGGGGGGTGGAAAATAGCAATAAGTGAAATTCTGCATTGTTGATCCCCCAAAGCAGATGTCCTGCATTCTTGCCAGTGCTATTCAAGAGTTGCAAAGTGAAGAACAAAATTGGGTGGTTGTTCCCCCCCCCCCCTGCTATGCAACTTTTCTAGAAAATGATTTATGACAGGACAGAGGTCACTTGGGTGTTGGACACAGAAAACATTGTTCTCCAGTACGTCACCGGTGGCTAAATTGCAAAACTGCATTCATTTCTGTTCTCTCCGCTCATTTAGCTTCCCTGTATATGCAATAAATAATTATTCCTCCTCTTTCCCCACTGATACAGCCATTGAAATTCAGAGGAAGTGGATTTAGGCCACCAAGATGGTTTTAAGGAAGGGCGGAGGTCTATGCTAAGGAGAGGGATCCTATTTTTGCAATGTGCTGAAATAAAAGTCAAAAAAAGCCAACATAGTCTTAGGCTGCATCAACAGAAGGATAGAATCAAGATCACACGAAGGGTTAATGCCACTTTATAATCCCTTGGTAAGGCCACACTTGGAATACTGCATTCAGTTCTGGTCAGCATGATGTAGAAAAGATGCGGAGATTCTAGAAAGAGTGCAGAGAAGAGCAACAAAGATGATTAGGGGACTGGAGACTAAAACATATGAAGAACAGTTGCAGGAACTGGGAATGTCTAGTCTAAGGAAGAGAAGGACTAGGAATGATGTGATAGGAGTCTACCAGTATTTGAGGAGCTGCCACAGAGAAGAAGGGGTCAACCTATTTTCCAAAGCACCAGAACGCAGGACAAGAAGCAATGAATGGAAACTAATCAAGGAGAGAAGCAACTTAGAACTGAGGAGAAACTTCCTGACAGTTAGAACAATTAATCAGTGGAACAGAAGTTCTCCATCATCCAGGTCATGGCCGCCCCCAAGGTGCTTTTTTTTTTCAAGAGGCTACTTGACTTTCTGATTTTCTTTCTTTGAAGACGTTTTGCTTCTCATCCAAGGAGCTTCTTCAGCTCTAGGCTTGCATGGTGGAGTTTCTAGCCACCAGCTGAACGTCTCTACTATGCACAGAAAAAGAGATGCATCTATTACATCATTAGTTGAGATGGGAGACAGATAATCTGTACATGGCTGGCTTCCATTTAAACGCAAGACATCATTGATCCAGTTGAGTGGCTTGTGGGAACAGGACCCAGCATTGACCCAGTTGAGTTGGTTCTTGGAAGAAGAACATGTCATTGACCCAGTTGAGTTGGTTCTTGGAACAGGACCATCATTGACCCAGTTGAGTTGGTTCTTGGAACAGGACTCATCATTGACCCAGTTGAGTTGGTTCTTGGAACAGGACCCATCATTGACCCAGTTGAGTTGGTTCTTGGAACAGGACCCATCATTGACCCAGTTGAGTTGGTTCTTGGAACAGGACCCATCATTGACCCAGTTGAGTTGGTTCTTGGAAGAAGACCATGTCATTGACCCAGTTGAGTTGGTTCTTGGAACAGGACCCACAATTGACCCAGTTGAGTTGGTTCTTGGAACAGGACCCACCATTGACCCAGTTGAGTTGATTCTTGGAATAGGACCCAGTATTGACCCAGTTGGGTTGGTTGTTGGACAAGGTCCAGTTGAGTTGGTTCTTGGAACAGGACCATGTCTCTTGGCCCAGTTGAGTTGACTGTTGGGACAGGACCCAGCATTGTCCTAGTTAAGTTGATTCTTGGAATAGGACCCAACATTGATCCAGTTGAGTTGGTTTTTGGAATAGGACCATGTTTCTTGGCCCTGTTGAGTTGGTTCTTGGAGCAGGACCCAGCATTGATCCAGTTGAGTTGGTTCTTGAAATAGGACCACGTCTCTTGGCCCAGTTGAGTTGTTTTTTGGAACTGAACCACATCCTTAACTCCATTGTTCGTGGTAGTAGGGCCACAGCCCAATCTACTTTACATGCTTGCTGTTGGGAGCGAGTGATAACATTTGAGGAGAGAGTGTTTTTACGTTTCCATGAACCACAGCAAAATTTCAGACAAACTTCTAGCCAACCAATAAACCCAACAGACTTCTTTCCCAGGCTCACGTACCAAAGATGAAGATCAGGGCAGAAATGTCCTAAGAGTGTCTTGAACTTCTGCATCCACATTTTCCCTCCTGGCCTTCACCAAGAAACCTGTTTTGAACAGTGCTAGTGTTGTATAGTTATTTTTGACCATCATCTTCTAGAATGTCAACTTATCTATCATTCTGATACCTACATTCTGATGCATACATACTATCTCTTTCCATGTCCACCTTACCTGATTCTTTCATGTTTCTAACTATTGATAGAGTCTATTCCATGTAGCATAGTATTCTGTATCTCTTTTATCTTTTTATTTTTAGCGTTTGTCCGTTTCCGCACAGACTAGTATCTTCCTTATCGTTTCCTCCCCTGAAGGGGTAGTTTTCGCTCTTCCACTGCTGCGCATACACCTTTCTTGCTGCGGTCAAGATGTGTAATATTAGGTATATAGTCCCTTTATGATAGCCATCTGATATAATGCCTAATAAAAATAATTCTGGCTTAAACTCTATACCATTTTTTTTTTTAACCACACATGAATTTGTATCCAAAATTTCCTTGCCTTTAGACAGGTCCATCACATCTGGTAGTATGTGCCAGGTGTTTGCTTACATTTCCAACAGTTTGGGGCAATGGTGAAATCTAATTTTTTTTCCTATCGGTTCTGTGCGCTTGGCTTGTTGGACTTGATGGGGGTTATGTGGCTGGGTGGGCGTGGCTATGTAGTCATGTGACTGGGGGATCAAAAGACAGAAACTCACTTTAACAGTGTCCTGCTAGAGCGGGGTTGGACTAGATGACCTCCAGGTCCCTTCCAGCCCTGGATTATCCTCTGAAGCTGCGTCTAGTGCCAGGTTTGAAGTCCTTCTTTACTCTCCTTTTTCTCTTTCTTTCTTTCTTTCTTTTTCTCTTTCTTTCTTTCTTTTTCTCTTTCTTTCTTTCTTTCTTTCTTTCTTTCTTTCTTTCTTTCTTTCTTTCTTTCTTTCTTCTTTCTTTCTTTCTTTCTTTCTTTCTTTCTTTCTTTCTTTCTTTTCTTTTTCTTTCTCAGCACTCCCTCCTGCCCATTTTTGCCCTGGCAGGCTTCAGAGCAAAAATGGACACCCCCACTCTCCCATTTCTGGAGAACCTGTAGTAAAAAAAATGCTTACTTTAAAAAAAAAAGTTCTGAAGATCAGCTGTAGAACGTGTGATCATTGGAATTTTTTAATTTTTTTTTAGTATTTTTTACTACCGGTTCTGAGAACCAATAACATTTTTTACTACCAGTTCGGGCGAAGTGGCCCGAACCGGTAGCATTTCATCCCTGGTTTGGGGGCATATTGCTAAACGTTTTAGCCAATCTTGCAGGGGGGCAGGTGCCACTTATTTGTTTTCACTTCTGTTTTATGGCAAGTGAGATGCCAGGACAATTACACTGTATTCAGTATGTTTATATGTAGACAATAAAATATATATTTAAGAAAAGAAAGAAAACTGTTTTGTTTCTCTCTTCCCTCCCTCCCTCTCCCTCCCTCCCTCTCCCTCCCTCCCTCTCCCTCTCTCTCCCTCTCTCTCCCTCCCTCTCTCTCCCTCCCTCTCCCTCTCTCTCCCTCCCTCTCTCTCCCTCCCTCTCCCTCTCTCTCCCTCCCTCTCTCTCCCTCCCTCTCCCTCTCTCTCCCTCCCTCTCTCTCCCTCCCTCTCCCTCCCTCCCTCCCCCTCTCTCTCTCCCCTCCCTCTCCCCTCTCCTCCCTCCCTCTCCCTCCCTCTCCCTCTCTCTCCCTCCCTCTCCCTCCCTCCCTCCCCCTCTCTCTCTCCCTCCCTCTCCCTCTCTCTCCCTCCCTCTCCTCCCTCTCTCCCCTCTCTCTCCCTCCCTCTCTCCTCCCTCCCTCTCCCTCCCTCCCTCTCCCTCTCTCTCCCTCCCTCTCTCTCCCTCCCTCTCCCTCCCTCACCTCCCCCCTCTCTCACTCCCCTCCCTCTCCCTCCTCTCTCCCTCCCTCTCCCTCCCTCCCTCCCCCTCTCTCTCTCCCTCCCTCTCCCCTCTCTCCTCCCTCCCTCCTCCCTCTCCCTCTCTCTCCCCTCCCTCCCCCTCCCTCTCTCTCCCTCCCTCCCTCACCCTCTCTCTCCCTCCCTCCCCCTCCCCCTCCCTCCCTCTCTCTCTCTCCCTCCCTCTCCCTCTCTCTCCCACCCTCTCCCTCTCTCTCCCTCCCCCTCCCTCCCTCCCTTTCCCTCTCCCTCCCTACCTCTCCCTCCCCTCCTCCTCCCTCCCTCTCCCTCCCTCCCTCCCCCTCTCTCTCCTCCCTCCCTCTCCCCTCTCTCCATCCCTCCCTCCCTCCCCCTCTCTCTCCTCCCATCCACCCTCTCCCTCTCTCTCCCTCCCTCTCCCTCTCCCTCTCTCTCCCTCCCTCCCCCTCCCTCCTCTCTCCCTACCCTCCCCTCACCCTCTCTCTCCCTCCCTCCCCCTCCCCCTCCCTCCCTCTCTCTCCCTCCCTCTCCACTCTCTCAATCCCACCCTCTCCCTCTCTCTCCCCCCCCCTCCCTCCCTCCCTTTCCCTCTCCCTCCCTACCTCTCCCTCTCCCTCCCCCCTCCCCTCCCTCCCCTCCCTCTCTCCTCTCCCCCCTCCCTCTCACCTCCCTCCCTCCCTCCCTCCCCCTCCCCCCTCCCTCCCCTCTCTCTCTCTCCCTCCCTCTCCCTCTCTCCTCCCACCCTCTCCCTCTCTCTCCTTCCCCCTCCCTCCCTCCCTTTCCCTCTCCCTCCCTACCTCTCCCTCTCTCTCCCTCCCTCTCACTCCCTCCCTCCTCCCTCCCTCCCTCCCCCTCTCTCTCTCCCTCCCTATCCCCTCTCCTCCCTCCCCTCCTCCCTCCCCATCCCTCCCCCCTCTCCTCTCCCCTCCCTCTCCCTCTCTCTCCCTCCCTCCTCCCCTCTCCCTCTCTCTCCCTCCCTCCCCCTCCCTCTCTCCTCCCTCCCTCCCTCCCCTCTCTCTGCCCTCCCCCCCCTCCTCCCCCTCCCTCCCTCTCTCTCTCTCCCTCCCCTCCCTCTCTCTCCCACCCTCTCTCCCTCCTCTCTCCCTCCCCCTCCCTCCCTCCCTTTCCCTCCTCCCTCCCTACCTCTCCCTCTCCCTCCCTCCCCCTCCCTCCCTCCCTCTCCCTCTCTCTCCCCCCTCCCTCTCCCTCCCTCCCTCACTCTCTCTCCCTCCCCCTCCCCCTCCCCCCTCCCTCTCCCTCCCTCTCCCTCTCTCTCCCTCCCTCTCCCTCCCTCCCTCTCCCTCCCTCCCTCTCCCTCTCTCTCTCTCCCTCCCCCTCCCTCTCTCTCCCTCCCTCCCTCAACCTCTCTCCCCCTCCCTCCCTCTCTCTCTCTCTTGCAGGACATCTGTGATGACCCCCACCTCTTTGTGGACGGAATCAGCTCCCATGACTTGCATCAGGGGCAGGTGGGCAATTGCTGGTTTGTGGCTGCCTGCTCAGCGTTGGCATCCAGAGAGGCCCTGTGGCAGAAGGTAACCAGTTTGGAAATTGTCGGGGTGGGGGGGGAATAGTCTTCTTTGCTCCCCTGGCTGTGTTGGCACAGTGTACTTAGCTGTCATGTGAGCTGGCCTCGTGGACTTACGACCAGTGGTGATATCCTGCCTGTTTAACGACCTGTTCGGGGATCATGTGCTTTGCACGCGTCAGCAGTTTTAACAAAATGTACCTTCCGTGTTCCTTCTGGGGAGTAACACAGCTGAGGCCCGGCAGTCCACTCTGCTGCACGAATCAGCTGAGAGGACATAGGTGTTCTGACTGAGGCTTCCCAAGAGCATGAAACAAACTCCTTTTTCCCCGACAAAAAACCCTTTTATTAATTGACTGTGAATTCTGCTCATTCACATCCAGTTTTTTCAAGGGAGGATTTACAGTCACAGACCTCCTCTGGCTTGGAGAGCTGCCAGGCCGTTATCTGCAAAACTTGGCAAGGAGTCTCGGAGAGTCACAAACCAATGAAGCAAACTAATTCTCTCCTGCAAACTCCACTCCCCTGTCGCTCCTCTTTTATTTCCCCTGGGAGCGGACATTCATCCTCCACCTGTGGCCTTACTCCCAAGTCGACCCCTGTTCTTTAGCTGTTCCCTTCATCTGGCAACTCTGCGCATGCGCACACTGGGAACAGGCTCCAGCTGTTCATCTGCTTCACTGATGTCTGTCCGAAGGCAGCTGATAACTGTCAGACGGCCCTGGCCCCCTCTCTGCCTCCGACACAGAGCCCTCCTCAGAGCCTTCCCCAGACTCCAGGACTGGCCCAGGTTCCTCCCCAACCTCCTCACTGTCCAGCTCTGCTGGCAGGCCACAACAATAGGTAAGTAAAGCGCAGGGGTGAATGGCGGGCCAACCTGATCGTCAGAGTGAACCAGTTCGCCCGAACCGGTCTGGACCAGCCCAATCCCACCCCTGCTTGAGACCACAATTGAGCCCAGAATTTCTGTTGCTAAGCGAGACAGTGAGCTTTATCCCATTTTGCGAACTTTCTCGCCACATTCGTTAAGTGAAACACACTGCGCTTGTAAAATTAGTCACACAGTTGTTGAGCGAATCCGGCTTCCCGGTTGACTTGGCTTGTCAGAAAGTCGCCAGAGGGGGATCCCATGACCCCGGGGAAACTGCGACGGTCATAAATATGAATCCTTTGCCATAGCATCTGATCACGTGATCATGCGGCAATGGTTTTAAGTGTGAGAAAAAGTCATGTCACTTTTTTCAGTGCAGTTGTAACTCCAAATGCACTGTTGTAAGTCAAGGACTCCCTCTACTTTATAAGGTGGCAAATATTCATAATATTCCTTCCTTCCTCCTCCTCTTTCTGCCCCCCAACAACAACCCTGTGAGGTGGGTTGGGCTGAGAGAGAGAGAGAGAGAGAGAAACTGGCTTCGGATCCATGAGATGCAAACGAAAAACTGCAGGTATATTTTATTCCGGTTTGCATGTTCTCTAATATCCATAGATTTGCAAGCAATTTCTCCCTGTGGGATGCAATTCCGTACTCCTTTTTTGATTGGGAAACTTGTTGGAAAAAAAGATGGATAATTAGTTGTATTATATTTTGCAAGTCAGTTGAGGATAATACACAGGAGAGGAAAATGTGCTTTTATTTTACTGTATTCTCTTCCTTACCTGGAGGGAGGTGTTGCCCTCTAGTGGACACCTGGTGAAATTCTTCCTCTTCAAAAGAGGATGAGGTTTGTGGTTCTAACTACCATATTTATATAAGATGCACCTTCCCTCCCTCAAAAAAAGCAGGTGAAAATTGAATATTTTCTGAATACAGCATTTTTAGCCTACCGAAATCCCACCCCCTTTGCAAAAATGGACATGCATAGCCTTTAGGAGGCTTCCAGAGTACTCCTGGGGCCTGGGGAGGGCAGAAATGAGCGAACAAGGGCTGTTTTTGCTCGTTCTTGACACACACACACACACACACACACACCCAGCAGCATTCTATAAGCCTCCCAAACCCTCTGCATGTCCTTTTTTATTTTTGCAACAAATGGCCCGTTTTTGCAAAAAACTGGTTGTTTTTTGCTCATCTGCCCCCGAGCACTTTACAAACCTCCCAAAGCTCTGCATCCCCCCCCCATTTTTTGTGTGCAGAATGCAAAAACATTTTTTTAAAAATTTACTTCTTCAAAATCATGGTGCGTCTTATACTCCGGTGCATCTCATAGTCCGAGAAATACGGTATATCGATACACAGGTAGTCCTTTACTTATGAGCACAACGTACGTTGCTAGGAAAGACAGCGGTGAAGCGAGCTTTGCTCTGTTTCGTGACCTTTCTCACCGCCGTTGTTAAGTGAGTCACTGCGGTTGTTAAAGACAGTATCACAGTTGTGAGGCGAATCTGGCTTCCCCATTGATTTTGCTTGTCAGAAGGTCGCAAAAGGGGACCTCGGGATGCTGCGACCGTCATAAATATGACTCAATTGCCAAGCGTCCGAATTTTGATCACCATAGGGATGCTGCAACAGTCATAAGTGTGAAAAATGGTCATAAGTCACTTTTTTCAGTGCTGTTGTAAGTTTGAACAGTCACTAAAAGAATGGTTGTAAATCAAGGACCCAGATTGTTGGGGGCAAGAGGCTGACTCTGTAAACCACTTAGTGAGACGTTAGTTAAGTGAGTTTTGCCCCATTTTATGACTTTCTTGTCACAGTTGTTAAGTGAATCCCTGCAGTTGATAAATTAGTCACACCGTTGTTAAGTGAATCTGCCTTCCCCATTGACTTTCCTTGTCAGACGGTCGCAGGACACTGCGACCGTCATAAATATGAATCAGTTGTCAAGTATCCAAATTTTGATCAGATGATCATGGGCAACCTGCAAAGGCCGAAACTGTGAAAAATGATCGTAAGTCACTTTATTCCAGTGCTGTTGTAGCTTTGGTCACTAAACGAACTGTTGTAAGTCAAGGACTACCTGTAAGTCTAAGTGCTAATGCTACCATACTTCTCTGAAAATAAGACCAGGTCTTATATTAATTTTTGCCCCAAAAGATGCATTAGGGCAGAGGTGTCCAAACTTGGGAACTTTAAGACTTGTGGACTTCAATTCCCAGAATTCCCCAGCCAGCTGGCTGGGGAATTCTGGGAGTTGAAGTCCACAAGTCTTAAAGTTCCCAAGTTTGGACACCCCTGCATTAGGGCTTCCTTTCCAGTTAGATCTTGTTTTCAGGGAAATACGGTACTTAAATGCATCTGTCTAGTTTGATGATCTTAGCTGGGGCTTATTTTGGGGCAGGGCTTCTATTATGAAAAAGGTGGCTCAGTGGCTAAGACCCTGAGCTTGTCAATCAGAAGGTCGGCAGTTCGGCGGTTCGAATCCCTAGCGCCCATGTAACGGAGTGAGCTCCCGTTACTTGTCCCAGCTTCTGCCAACCTAGCAGTTCGAAAGCACGTAAAAAATGCAAGTAGAAAAATAGGCACCACCTTTGATGGGAAGGGAACAGCGTTCCATGCGCCTTCGGCATTGAGTCATGCCGGCCACATGACCAGGGAGACGTCTTCGGATAGCGCTGGCTCTTGGGCTTTGAAAGGGAGATGAGTACCGCCCCCTAGAGTCAGGAACGACTAGCACATATTTGCGAGGGGAACCTTTACCTTTAATTTTATATTATGAGCATCCTGAAAAACCACGGTAGGGCTTATTTTCCAGTTGGGTCTTATTTTGGGAGAAAGAGAGTATTAAGTTGTAACTTGAGGATTACCCGTACCTGTCTTTTGTTTCACACACACACACACACACACACACACACAAACACACACACACACCGACATCCTAAAGCCTCCCTCTTTGCTCCTGGGGGATGTAATTCAAGCCAGGGAGGAAGGCTCACTAGAGTCTTATTATTTGAGATCTTCCTCTTCCTCTCTGGACTCCCAAATCCCTCCTGGGTTGTTTGTTCAACGCTGATTTTTTCCATCTTGGCCTTTCGAGCTGAAAGGAGCTTGAATTTCTCCTGGTGCTCATTGCCCTGAAAGGAAAAACTTGCAGAATATTCATGAATATACAATACAGTACAATAGCAGAGTTGGAAGGGACCTCGGAGGTCTTCTAGTCCAACCCCCTGCCTAGGCAGGAAACCCTATAGCGTTTCAGACAAATGGCTATCCAACATCTTCTTAAAGACTTCCAGTGTTGGGGCATTCACAACTTCTGGAGGCAACTTCTGTTCCACTGATTCATTGTTCTCACCGTCAGGAAATTTCTCCTCAGTTCTAAGTTGCTTCTCTCCTTGATTAGTTTCCACCCATTGCTTGGATGCTTTAGAAGTGGATTGTTAGAATAAGCAGTCCTCGACTTACGACTCTTCCTTTACTGACCATTCTGAGTTACAATTGCGCTGCAAAAAAGAGGTTGATGATCATTTTTCACACTTAACGACTCTGGCAGCATCCCCACCGTTGCAGGATCAAAATTCAGACCCTTGGCAATTGACTCATAGTTATAACGGTCGCAATGTCCCTGTGTGTGTGTGTGTGTAACGTGATCCCCTTTTGCGACCTTCTGACGAGCGAAGTCAATGGGGGAAGCCGGATTCACTTAACAACCGTGCGACCAATTTAACGACTGCGGTGATTCGCTTACCAACGGCAGCAAGAAAAGTCATAAATTGGAGGCCAAGCCCCCTGAACAACCGTCTGGCTTAGCAACAGAAATCTTGGGCTCAACTGTGGTCGTAAGTCGAGGACTTGTGTATTTCGAGATGCTGGTACGAATTGCCTAAATGGAGAGAGTGGTAATATTATCTTGTTATTATCGCTGGACTTGAAAGGAAATTGGAGACCATCTTTTGTTGTAAATTGGATGCACTTTGTGGGTCACTTTTAATTTGTTTTTCTCTTTCATTTCAGTTTAAATTTTTATCTTTGCTTTTGAAATTGAAGGAAGATATTAAAGGGGGGCGGAAAATAGGTTGGAATTCACACACTTGGTCCGTGGATGTATCTGAATTCTCCATACAGCCCCAAATAACACAAAAGTGTGAACCAATTTTCTCAGCTGAACGAGCACTTTAAAAAGCCCACATGCCTTCAAAGTTGCCGAAATTGAGAAATGCTACTTTAATGCACAGGTAGTCCTCGACTTACGACCACAACGGAGCCCTACATTCCCACTGCTAAGCAAGACCCTTGTTGAGTGAGTTTTGCCCCAGGGGATGACCTTTCTGGCCACGGTTGCTAAGTGAATCCCTGCAGTTGTTAAGTGAGCAACATCATTGTTAACGTGACTCTGGCTTCCCCGTTGACTTTGCTTGTCAGAATGTCGCAAAAAGGGAACACACTGCGACCGTCGTAAATGTGAGTCAGTTGCCAAGCGCCTGAATTTGGATGACGTGACCGTGGGGACGCTGTAAGTCAGAGGACTGGTTGCGAGTCACTTTTTTTCCAGTGCCGTTGTCATTTCAAACGGTCACTAAATGAACGGTGGCAAAAAGAGGGCTACTTGTGATCAAAATAATCATAAGTAGCCAAATTCCAGAGCTTCCACATTTCCTTAAATGTCAGGGAAGGTTGACTACTGATTAGCTGGACTGGCGACATCCGTTGTGTCCAAGGCAATTTAGAATGAGTTATTTTTGCTGCTACAGGTGTGTTGTAATCCTCCATTCGACGCCGTTGCTTGGATCTCCAGAGAACTTCCTAATGAATGAACATTTGGAAGGCAGCACACCGAGGAATTGTCGTCTTTCCATGATCACATTCGCCGAGGGCGGCCTCACATGCCCTCCATTCATTAGATCCCTAACCAGATTAACAGAGTTGGAAGGGACCTTGTAGGTCATCTAGTCCAACCCCCAGCCTAAGCAGGAGACCCTACACCATTTCTGATGGATGGCAGTCCAGTCTCTTCTTGAAAGCCTCCAGGGATGAAGCTCGCACAACTTCCGAAGGCAACTTCTGTTCCACGGGTTAATAGTTCTCGCAGTCAGGAAATTCCTCCTTATTTCCAGGTTGAATCTCTCCTTGGTCAGTTTCCATCCATTATTCCTTGTCTGGCCTTCGGGTGCTTTGGAAAACAGGTAGACCCCCTCCTCTCTGTGGCAGCCCCTCAAATATTGGAAGACTGCTCTCATGTCTCCCCTGGTCCTTCTCTTCCCTAGACAGCCATGCCCAGTTCCTGCAACCGTTCATCGTATGTTTTAGCCTCCAGTCAGAAAACCCAGTTCTCCTAAGGCAGCGATGGCAAACCTTTTTTGGCTCGCGTGCCATAAGCGGGGGGAGCGCAGGGGAGGTCGTGCGCAGACATGCCGCACCCATAATGCAATGCGGAACACCCCCAGCGCGCATGACAGGTACGAACCCCCCCCCATTTTTTGCATGCTTTTTTCGCCCAACCCAGGCTCCAGAGGCTTTATTGAGCCTCCCCCCCACCCCCACCCCGGAGGCCCTCCAGAGGCTTCAGGAGCTTCCCTGAAGCCTCCAGAGTGCAAAAGACCGGTCTTCCTGGGAAACCGGAAGTTCTGGAACAGACTTCCGGTTTGCTCATAGGGTTGGTTTAAGCCCTCCGGAGGCTTCAGGGAAGGCCAGAGGGCTTAAACCGGCCCTACGAGCAAATCGGAAGTGGCTTCTATCTATCGTGGTCGTAGGCTGCCACAGAGAGGAGGGGGTCAAACTATTCTCCAAAGCACCTGAAGGCCAGACAAGGAACAATGGATAGAAACTGATCAAGGAGAGATTCTTCCTTCTCTCCTTCCTTTCTTCCTTCTCTCCTTCCTTCCTTCCAACATCTCAGGGGTTGCCCCAAAGAAGGGGGAGTCAAGCTATTCTCCAAAGCCCCTGAGGGCAGGAGAAGAAGCAATGGGTGGAAGCTAATCAAGGAGAGAAGCAACCTGGAGCTAAGGAGAAATTTCCTGACAGTGAGAACAATTAACCAGTGGAACAACTTGCCACCAGAAGCTGTGGTTGCTCCAACACTGGAAGTTTTTAAGATGACCATTTGTCTGGAATGGTATAGGGTCTCCTGCTGGAGCAGGGGGTTGGACTAGAAGACCTCCAAGGTCCCTTCCAACTCTGCTATTCTGTTAAGTGTGCCATTGCTCAGGGAACGGTTGTTAAGCCAGGTTGTTAAGGCAGCCGATATCAAGAGACGTAGCTCGGGGGAGGATCATACCACCGATGATCGTGTCCCTCCCTGGAAAACGAGACGCCCAGAGGAAATCCCCTCAGGCTC
The DNA here is from genome assembly GCA_029891615.1 of Natrix natrix natrix. Lineage (NCBI taxonomy): Eukaryota > Metazoa > Chordata > Lepidosauria > Squamata > Natricidae > Natrix > Natrix natrix. The sequence goes on along the minus strand of JAKRSK010008526.1, from coordinate 551,568 downwards.
CCTACTTCCCCAAGCCAGGTTGCTTAGCATCACCGGGATACCAGCCAACGAGCGAAGACGCAGGAGGACGTTTCCTTTTGCCTGCCTCAGACGCCTCCGCCGCTCGTCCATCCGTGCCGAATCTCCCCCGAAGAACGAAGCACGATGAGTTCCGAGGCAGACGAGTTGGAGCTGCCTTTGGTCCAAGATGTCCAGCTGACCGAGGTGATGAGGATCCGAAGGAAGACCCTCCAGCAGAAGAACGAGAAACCTCAAGACGGCGAGAAGCTCCTTCAAGCCAACGAGTTCGTCTTCCGACTGGACTTCTCCCGTCAGCGCGACCTCCGTTTCCTGAGCTGGAAAGTCATCTTGGACCAGCCTGGCAAGGCCACCATTATCGGGACCTCTCAGCACTGGACGCCGGACCTGACCAACCTCATGAGGAGGCAGCTCTTGGATCCGGCGGCGGTGTTTTGGAAGAAGGCGGACACACCCGAGGCGGTGGACTGCAACGAAGCCGATGCCCTGGAGTTCGGAGAAAGGTTGGTGGAGCTGGCCAAGATCCGGAAAGTGATGTATTTCTTGGTGGCCTTCACCGACGGCCTCGAGCCATCTCACCTGAAATGCTCCGTGATATTCAACATCTGAATTCTTCTTCCGTCCCAGCTCTCCTCGACGGCTTTTTCGTCCTCTGAAATAGTCTTCTGTTTTGTTTCGGGCTCTGCAACCTCCCACCTGTGACTTCGTTTTGAACCAGATGCCGCTTCGAAACGCAGAATTGACATCGAACTTCAGCCTGACCTTCGATCGGCTCTAAGTTGGACTTCAGAAAGAGCACCTCCCTCGCTAGGCTGGGGAATCTGCTGTTTGAAACCCGGAAGGCTTTCTCCGGAAGTTTTTATTTTTATTTTTAAATTCGATGTATATTTCGTCTCTCTGTCGCCTCCTCTCCAAACGTAAACTCAACTGGCTTGTGCAGAAGGCGTCTCTGAAATGGGGAGCGTTTCCCCACCGCAGTCAAGACCCCCAGAAAAGGGGATTAAGACCCATGGACTGTGTCAGAAGCCTACCTAGCAGGGCTGGGTGTGAAAAAATAAACCAGGCATATCTTGATATTCCTTTGATCCGATTTATTGCAGTAATTTGCACGCTTCTCAAAAGGGGCAGCATCACCCAAATCCAGGCACCTGATCATTTAAAAAAAAAATTTTCTTCCAAAGTAAGCCCTAATTTTCACGGAGGCTGAGAAAAATTGTTGCTTTTTCTTCATCGAAAGTTCTGCTAACTTATTTTACGTTCTCCAGTGCCAGCAACCCACCGTCCATTAGAGCACAAGCATGGAAGTGTTTAAACAGGTGGTCCCCTTTTTTCACGCTTTTGCAAAATTGGCATCTTTTTTTTTTTTTTAAACTGGGACCGGACGACCGGAGGGTCGGTAACTAAAGTTGGATCCAAACTTCAGGAACTCGAGATCATGTCCGTCCCCTTGCTTGCTTTTCCAGGAAAATACAAAGATGGACCACTTCCCAAAACGAGTGCCTTGCTGCACCGTGAATTAAATTCCTTTAAATAAAAAAGCAGTGGGGTTTTTTTTCCCCCCTTTGTGCAAATCTGAGCTTTGAAAGAAGCTTTTAAAACTTTTTGTGCTTGGTTGAACCGGAGGTAGGATGAAAAAGCTCAACCCAATCTTTTTTTGGCTTGATTGGAGAAATCTTTTTTGCTTGGGGGCACCCAAAATTGGCTGGTTTCCTTGAGTCACTTCGAATCCAGAATAAAGAATAAACATAGTTGGAAGGAACCTGGGAATTCTTCTAGTTCTAGTAATCGTGTGAAGTATTAGTAGCGCTTTATAAAACCTTAGTAAGACACCCCCACCCACCCCACCCCCCGGACCTACTGGATCCAGTTTTCGTCACCACGTTACAAAAAAGACTTTGAGACTACGATAAAAGTACAAAGAAGAGCAAGGAAGAGGATTAGGGGAATGGAGGCTAAAGCATATGAAGAACGGTTGCAGGAACTGGGTATGTCTAGTTTAATGAAATTAGGGGTGACACGAGAGCAGTATTCCAGTATTCGAGGGGCTACCCCAAAGAAGAGGGGGTCAACTTATTTTTCAGAGCACCGAAAGGGAGGACAAGAAGCAAAGGATGGAAACTAATCAAGGAGAGAAGCAACCTGGAAACCAATTAACCAGTGGAACAGCTTGCCACCAGAAGTTGCGGCTGCTCCATCGCTGGAGGTAGATAAGAAGAGATTGGACAGCCATTTGTCTGCGATGGTATTGGGTCTCCTGCTTGAGCAGGGGGTTGGACTAGAAGACCTCCAAGGTCCCTTCCAACTCTATTCTGATTGATTGATTGATAGTTCAACCCCCTATGTTCTTTTCCTTTTTTCTTTTGCCCCTCTGAATTTGGCCAAGGACTTTTGATGGCTCTTCTTTTCCACCCAAACTTTAGGAAGCCCTTCCAGAAGGGGAGGATCACGAAGCGGAATCGAATGCCGGAATCCATTGGAGTTTATTTTCTGGCACTTGGAGAGGTTTTCTCCCTATGAGCAAGTTCTCAAGTCTTAGCACTGATGATGTTACCTCCTTGGGTCATGAGACGTCTGCAAGAAAGCCCACCAGGAGGAGACCACCGAGGACCCCAAGTTCTCTTTGTCAGCAGAGTGTTAACAAAACCGAAAGGGGTGGGTGGGTGTTGTGTTCTCCTTGTGTGCTAAGAGTGTGGCTGCGGGAATAAGCCTTGCGATGTCTGAATCGCAGTGGGGAAGAGAGTACTAACTCTGTGTGGGTTGGATCCTTAGCAGCTTAAGAGGACATTGAATGGAAAGGAGAGAAGAGAGAGAGAAAGAGAGAAAGAGAGGGAGGGAGAGAGAGAGAAAAGATAATTTGGGTGTGTAGTTGTGTGTCTAGGGAGTGGTGCGATGTCCTAGAGCAGGGGTGTCCAAACTTGAGAACTTTAAGACTTGTGGACTTCAATTCCCAGAATTCCCCAGCCAGCATGGCTGGCTGGGGAATTCTGGGAGTTGAAGTCCACAAGTCTTAAAAGTTCTCAAGTTTGGACACCCCTGTCCTAGAGGTAGAGCTCTCGCCTCACAATCAGGAGGCTGTGAGTTCAATCCTAGGTAGAGGCAGATATTTCTCTCTCTGGGCACGATGAGTATGTATCTGCTGGAAAAAAAACTCCGCATTGGCGACAGGGAAGGGCATCCGGCCAGTAAACACTGAGCTCCATTCAGTTGCCCAGACTCCACTCTGCAAGGGATTATGGGTCGTTAAAAGAAGACATTGTGTGTCTAAGGGTATAGGGTTGTTTGAAACATTCATCCCTTCCAGAAAATTGCTGGGTTGTTATCTTGGAGTCGATGGAGTCCAATATACGGGTGAATTGCTGGGAGCCAGAAGCTGTTGGTGGGTATTCCTTTGCGTGTGGCCCTCTACTTAAAATTCCAGGTAGTCCTCGACTTACGACCACAAGTAAGGTGGTTGTTAATTGAGTCAGGCCTGATTTTACACTGTATGTTGCCATGGTCATTTGCCTTCCCTTCCCCTGCCGTCTATTTTTTTCTTCCTTCCTTCCTCCTTCTTTTCCTCCTTGCCCTCCCTACCCCCCTTCGATGCCCCTTTTCCTGCCCTCTATTTTTCTTCCTTCCTCCTTTCCTTCCTTCCTTCCTTCCTTCCCTCCCTCTCTTCGATCCCTTGCCCTATATCTTTCTTTCCTCCTCCCTCCCTTCCTTTGATCCCCCTTCCCCTGCCCTATCTTTCCTTCCTTCCTTCCCTCCCTCCAATCTCCTGCCCTATAGCTTTCTTTTCTTCTTTCCTTCCTTTCTTCCTCCCTCCCTTCCTTTGATCCCCCTTCCCCTGCCCTATCTTTCCTTCCTTCCTTCCCTCCCTCCAATCTCCTGCCCTATAGCTTTCTTTTCTTCTTTCCTTCCTTTCTTCCTCCCTCCCTTCCTTCAATCCCCCTTCCCCTCCCCTATCTTTCCTTCCTTCCTTCCCTCCCTCCCTCCGATTTCCTGCCCTACAGCTTTCTTTTCTTCTTTCCTCCCTCCCTCCCTCCTTCCTTCAATCCCCCTTCCCCTGCCCTATCTTTCCTTCCCTCCCTCCCTCCGATTTCCTGCCCTACAGCTTTCTTTTCTTCTTTCTTTCCTTCCTCCCTCCCTCCCGTTGATCCCCTGCCCCATATCTTTCTTTCCTTCCTTCCTTCCCTCTGATCTCCTGCCCTATAGCTTTCTTTTCTTCTTTCCTTCCTTCCTTCCTCCTTCCATTCCTTCATCCCTCCCCCCCTCTCTCTGTGTGTCTCTCTCTGTCTCTCTCTCTCTCTGTCTCTCTCTCTCTCTCTCTGTCTCTCTCTCTCTCTCTCTCTCTCTCCTGTCCATGCTATTCCAAAAAACGAACTTTTTCAAGATACGAAGCAATGTCTCCCTTAGGAGAAAAGTCCAGCTTGAAAGCTTGGGACATGTCAGTGTTGGAGTGGCAAGGAAAGCTTTTTGTTTTTAAATGCAAATTACTCTGGCTTTTTTAGGAAAGGTTTAGGAAAACAGTATTAAATGCTGCTTGCAGTGTTTCTCGCCCGTGGCAACTGGAAGACGCGTGGGGGAATTCTGGGGGTTGAAGCCCACCCCTCTTAAAAGTGGCCTAGATTGAGAAACACGGATTTAGATGCTTTGAAGAAGCAATAAATAACTTGGTTTCAATTCCTAGACTTTGTAGAACTGGGCAGAAGAACCACTTGAGCGAGTCCAACTTTGACCAGTTTAGGGGTTAAAATCAAAGCTTTCCCAGCAGATGACGGATTTCCTCTTAATTGATAACTGAAATGATCCCCACATTCCTAGACCTTTTTATTTAAAAGAAAATTGGTTAGAGAAATTATAAGTGAGTTTCTCTCTACATTTTTACACCAGTTGTGGTAAGCTTTCTTAGTTTGCTCTATCCAATATTCTCTGGGGAGAGGAGGTGGTCTAGAAATTTAATAAATTATTATTATTAATTCTGCGTTTCTGTCTTTCTTCCATGTGGCCAGAGGGGAAAAAATAGAGCCGTCTCTAGCAAGATTAACACATACAGTATAGGTAGTCCTCAACGTCCGACCAGAATTGAGCCCAACATTTATGTTGTTAAGTGAAGACATTAGTTAAGTGAATTTTGCCTCATTTTACAATCTTTCCTGCCACAGTTGTTAAGTGAGTCACATTTGTTAAGTGAATCTGGCTTCACTTCAACAACGTTTCTGTTGTTAAATGAAACATTTGTTAAGTGAATTTTGTCCCATTTTGACTTTTCTTGCCACGGTTGTTAAGTGAATCACTGAAGTTCTTAAGTTTGTCACGTGGTTGTTAAGTAAATCACTGAAGTTCTTAAGTTTCTCACACGGTTGTTTAGCAAATCACTGAAGTTCTTAATTTTGTCACACGGTTGTTGAGTGAATCACTGACATTCTTAAGTTTGTCATACGGTTGTTAAGCGAATCACTGACGTTTTTAAATTTGTCACATGTTTGTTGAGTGAATCACTGAAGTTCTTAATTTTGTCACACGGTTGTTGAGTGAGTTTGTCATACGGTTGTTAAGCGAATCACTGACGTTTTTAAATTTGTCACATGGTTGTTGAGTGAATCACTGACGTTCTTAAGTTTGTCACACGGTTGTTAAACGAATCTGGCTTTCCCCATTGACTTTGCTTGTCAGAAGGTTGCAAAAGAGGAATCACGTGACCCTGGGACACTGCGACTGTCATAAATATGAATCAGTTCCCAAGTGTCTGAATTTTGATCACGTGATCATGGGGATGGTACAACGGTCATTAGTGTGAAAAACGGTCATAAGTCACTTTTTTCAACCCCGTTGTAACTTTGAATGGTCACGAAATGAACTGTTGTAAGTTGAGGACTATATATATATGATAGATAGATAGATAGATAGATGATAGATAGATAGATAGATAGATAGATGTGTTGTATTTGTGCTGATAAATAAATGGAGACTAGTATAGATCTATTTCAAGCTATTTAGCTCTCATAGCTGATGAGAGCTAAATAGCTTGAAGTAGATCTATACTAGTCTCCCTTTATTTATTTATCAGCACAAATACAACACAAATATAAAAAGGCAACATTAAAAATATGGTTTTCTGCCTGGATGGTCTCCTGCAGTGAGCCGATAGACAGAAAGGGGGAGTAGTGAGTTTCCTCCCATATTTGGGCATACCAGGGGTTGTAACACAAATACACACACACACACACACATATATAATAGATATGACAAAATATCAAATTAGCCATAACAATGATGTATTCTTGTACAATATTATAGAATCTATACTATACCAAAGGGAAGCATTGTGTCATATTTTGATTGGCAGGAAAAAAAATAGCCTTTTTAATCATTGATATATTACAGGTGGTCCTCGACGTACGACCACAACTGAAAACCAACTTTTCTCTTGCTAAGCCAAACAGTGGTGAAGTGAATTTTGCCCCATTTTTACAACCTTTCTTGCCACAGTTGTTAAGTGAGTCACAGGGTTGCTAAGTGAAACTGACTTCCCTATTTGACTTTGCTTGTCAAAAGGTTGCAAAACGGGACCCCTGGGACCCTGCAACCGTCGTAAATATGAGTCAGTAAATATGCCAAGGGTCTGAATTATGATCACACAATGCGGGGAATGTCAAGTCACTTTTTTCAGTGTCGTCGTAACTTTGAACGGTTATAAGTCGAGGACTACCTTTAAAGATTTCTTCATTCCTCACCTTAATGTCCGAACTGAGATTTCCTCGGTTACAATTTTAAAATTCTCTTCCTGGGTCATAACAAAGTCACATTCTTCTCTTTAATATGAAAAGTTATTTTCTTCTGGACTGTAAAAATAGATAATGACTACTTCTACTCTTCAAGTGTACTTTCCATTACACAAAAACCACTATTAATAAAAGCAGGAAAAAAACATATGTATTTCTGATTTGTGTTTCATTGCCGTGTTCGAATCACGGTCTGTTGTGGCCTGCCGGCTGCCGGACCCTCCAGCAACCGAATCGGAGGAGGAGGTGGCGGTGTGGGCATCAAGGCAGCCTGAGAGCTCCGAGGGGGAAGAGGGAATGGAGCTGGCAGAGAGAGAGAGAGACGGAGCTTGAGCTGTCCGTCACCCCTCAGATGGAGAGCCAACAGCCCCCAGGTCTGGAGGTGGCTGATGAGGAAGAGGAGGAACAGTTGGGTCTAGTGCTGTGATGGCGAACCTATGGCACATGTGCCACAGGTGGCACGCGGTGCCATTTGTTAGGGCACGCGAGGCGCCAACTGACTCCGGCCTTCTTGTGAGGCCGTTTTTCGCCCTCCGGAGGCTTCCTTGAAAAACTGGCCCTACAAACAAAGTTTGCTCGTAGAGGCCGGTTTCTGCCCTCCTGAGCCTCAGGGAAGCCTCCTGAAGGCTCCTGAAGGCTCCGGAGGTCGAAAATCAGCCCTACGGACAAACCAGAAGTCACCATTCCCGAACTTCCGGGTTCCCTGTAGATCTGTTTTTTGCCCTCCGAAACCTTCAGGGAAGCTGCGGAGGCCTCCGGAGGGCATCTGGTGGAGGGAGGCTGTTTTTGCCCTCCCCAGGCTCCTAGAAAGCCTCTGGAGCCTGGGGAGAGTGAAAAAACAGTGCCAAAAGCGGGGTGGTCGCTGGTCATGTGCGCATGTGTGCGGGGGGGGGGAGGTGGTCGTGTGCATAGCATTATGGGTATGGCACACCCGTGCACAATCCACCTGTGCTCCCCCCGCTTTTGGCACGGGAGCCATCACTGGTCTAGTGCCTGACGCACCGATGAGCAGAAGGCAGAGGAGAGGAGAGGAGTGGAAATCTATGGGCCAGTCCTTGGGACAGAAGAGCCAGCACTGCTACCGAAGTCCCACCCTAGCTCTGGGGATAAAAGGCAGGGGGCAGAGATGAATAGATGTGTGCGAATATAGTTTATCTATGGATGCAAAATATATTAGCAATAGTCCTTAGATTTATATACCACTTCACAGAGCTTTTCTAGCCCTTTCTAAGCGGTTTACAGAGTCAGCCTCTTGCCCCAACAATCTGGGTCCTTATTTGATCCACCTCCGAAGGATGGGAAGCTGAGTCAACCTGGAGCCTGGTGAGATTCAAACTGCCAAATAGAAGTCAGCCGGCAGTCAGCAGAAGTAGCCTGCAGTACTGCACTCTAACCACTGAACCATCTTGGCTATTCTAGATAGATAAACACAGAGAGAGAGATATGATAGATAGATGATAGATAGATGGTAGATAGATAGATAGATAGATAGATAGATAGATAGATAGATAGATAGATAGATAGATAGATAGATAGATAGATAGATGATAGATAGATGATAGATAGATAGATAGATAGATAGATAGATAGATAGATAGATAGATAGATGATAGAGATAGATAGATGATAGATAATAGATAGATAGATAGATGATGATGATAGATAGATAGATAGATGATGATAGATAGATAGATAGATAGATAGATGATGATAGATGATGATAGATAGATAGATATAGAAGATAATAGAAGAGATAGATAGATGAGATAGACTAGAAGATAGATAGATGATGATATAGATGATGATAGATAGATAGAGAAGATAGATAGAGATGATAGATAGAAAAGAAGAGAAGAAGAGATGAGAGATAGATGGAGAGAAGAGTAGAAGGAGAGTTATATATTAAAATACACCTGACCTTATCCTTAGCTCAGTTGCTAAGACACTGAGTTTGTCGATTAGAAAGGTCGGCAGTTTGACGGTTCAATCCCTAACACTGCGTAACGGAGTGAGCTCCCGTTCCTTGTCCCAGCTTCTGCCAACCTAGCCATTCGAAAGCACGTAAAAACCACAAGTAGAAAAACAGGAACCACCTTTTGCGGGAAGGGAACAGCGTTCCGTGCGCTTTTGGCGTTGAGTCATGCCGGCCACATGACCACGGAGACGTCTTCGGACAACGCTGGCTCTTCAGCTTAGGAACAGAGATGAGCAGCGCCCCCTAGAGTTGGGAACGACTAGGCCATATGTGTGAGGGGAACCTTTACCGTTAACCTTATCAAGTAAACGAGCAAAGGTCTATCATGGATGTGAAAATTCTGCCATGTATCAGATTTCTTTTTTAAAAAACTCTGTTTTTATTTACTTTTTTATTTGCCCCCCCCCCCTCCCGGAAAGGAGCAGGCAAAAATTATTAGGATGATTAGGGGACTGGAGGCTAAAACATACGAAGAACAGTTGCAGGAACTGGGTATGTCTAGCTTAAGAGAAAGAAGGACTAGGGGAGACATGATAGCAGTCTTCCAATATCTCAGGGGCTGCCACAAAGAAGAGGGAGTCAAGCTATTCTCCAAGGCACCTGAGGGTAGAACAAGAAGCAATGGATGGAAACTAATCAAGGAGAGAAAGCAACTTAGAACTAAGGAGAAATTTCCTGACAGTGAGAACAATTAATCAGTGGAACAGCTTGCCTCCAGAAGTTGTGAATGCCCCAACACTGGAAGTCTTTAAGAAGATGTTAGATAGCCATTTGTCTGAAACGGTATAGGGTTTCCTGCCTAGGCAGGGGGTTGGACTAGAAGACCTCCAAGGTCCCTTCCAACTCTGCTATTGTGTTATTGTATTATTGTATTATTAGCGCATGGATTTCTAAATGGACCCGCATCATTCTAAGTGGGTTTTTTTCTGCCTCTATCAAAAGGGCAAATCGTATCGAGTTTTTTTTTTCTTAATGGAAGAAAAATTCTTTTAAAATTTATTCCCCATTTGCCTCTACTTATTGCAACAGCTCTTAAGTGAAAAGAGATTAGCCTGAATATTAATATTGCTATTTTTTTTAATGGATCTCTCTGTTCCACTGAGTGGTTTCAATCTTTCTTTCTTTCCCTCCCTCCTTCCCTCCCTCCCTCCCTCCCTCCCTCCTTTATTTATTTATTTATTTATTTATTTATTTATTTATTTCGGTGGTGTCAGTGGCAAATGGATTTTTAAAGAGGGATTTTTGAACAGTTTCTCCTATTTTTCTTCCCCCAGCCACGAAAAAGGATTGATATTTGTTCATTTCCCTTCGTTCAATTTGAAAATATAATTCGGAGGGGTGTGGTTGTGTTATACATGATCTGGATTCTAAGGGTCTGTAACCGGATTCATACAGCACATTAATTAATTACAACGTAGTCCGTGACTTACGACCGTGATTGAGATTAACATTTCTGTCACTAAGCGAGACAGTCGTTAAGTGAGTTTTGTGCCCCATTTTACGATCTTTCTTGCCGCCACAGTTATTAAGTGAATCATCGCAGCTGCTAAATTAATAACATGGTTAAGCTTCCCTCAATGGCTTGTCAGAAGGAGGCAGTGGGGGATCGCCTGACCCTGGGATGCTGCGACCGTCATAAATATGAGTCAGTTGTCGAGTGTCTGAATTTTGATCATGTGACCACAGGGATGCTGCAATGGTCGTAAGTGTGGAAAACGATCCTGGGGCAACTTGTAACACTTCAAATGCTCACTAAATGAACTGTTGTAAGTCAAAGACTAACTGTGTTTTTAAAAATGTACTTATACATTTTTCTTTAACATATGTGAGTGCTTAATAAACAGTGTATTTTCTGGCTTAATTTACTTATACATAATGATGGTAATAATAATATTTACTTGTATATAGTGGTATTCTTCCAACTTCTAATTTCTACCTTTATTATGGAACCATTGGTAAAACAAATCCCGTGTTAAAAATATTCTGTATCTTCTTTGTCCTTTATCTTTCATGTTAATCTATCCATTTCCACACAATCTAATATTTTTTTTAAATTATATATTCATCTGTAGGAATTTCCCCATTTTACAGTGTTGTACAAATACAATTCTCACTGTTGTCAAAACATGTAATCTTCCTCCTCCTCCTCCTCCTCCTCCTCCTCCTCCTCCTCCTCCTCCTCCTCCTCCTCCTCCTCCTCCTCCTCCTCCTCCTCCTCCTCCTCCTCCTCCTCTTCTATGTATATAAAAATGGGCTGTGTGTGTGTCCCAGCATAACTCTGGAACACCTTGAGCAATTTCAACCAAACTTGGTACACAGATGATTTACTCTCTGGAAAATACGGTAATACTTGTGGGGCTTAAGACTGTCAAGGTGTGAATTCCGCCCTGAATTAACGAGGTGTGAATCTTGGCATTCCTTGAAAGCATACCTTTGAAGTAAGCGAAAAATAAACCCCGAGGCATAATCTAATAAAATATATTTTAATTGTAAATAAAGTTTTAAAAAGTACAAACTTACTAAGCTAATAATTACTCACATCTTGGCAGAGATCCTTTGTCTGCCTGTATACAGACGAAGGAGCAAAGAAGTTAATGTGATGTAATGACCTGCGCAGTAAATCATTGCTGATAAGAAACAGTTCATTCTACCGTATAACTCAGAATGCAGGTACAGCTGGCAAACCAAAAGAAACACAGTGACAAAGACACCCCTAACACCCCTGGGGAGCTGTTCTGTTAAGATACAGCCTGTCGTATTAAAATGGCTTCTATTGTACTGCCGTAAAATGGCTTCTACTGTACAAGCACAGTGGAGTTGCCATGGTAATGGCTTCACAGTACTCCACAAGGGGGCTCCCTCTGGTAAGGGGGAAAATCCAACATAAGAAATTACGTTTGGTCCAGACATTTTCCCCCTTATAAATAAATACTCGGACAACACCGGGTTATCAACTAGTATTAAATATATGTTCTCTTTGTCATATTTTCCTAACAATATAGCTAACAAAAATATTTCTGGTTTTAAACCTGTGAGTTGCTTTATCGTTTTCTCTAACCATGTATGTATTTTCATCCAGAAATGTTGGAAATGTAATCATATAATGGGCACATACCGTCATATGTAGTGGACATGCCCAAAGGCAAAAAAAAATCTGGACTACCCGTGTTTCTTAAACGCTCTTTCTCCTGCCTGTTCCCTTCAATTCCACCAGGTAATTCCCGATTGGAAAGAGCAAGAATGGTCCTCGGAGAAGCCGCAAAATTATGCCGGGATTTTCCATTTCCAGTTCTGGCGTTTTGGCCGGTGGATCGACGTGGTGATTGACGACCGCCTACCAACCCTCCACAATCAACTCATCTACTGCCATTCCAACTCCAAGAACGAGCTGTGGTGCGCTTTGGTGGAAAAAGCATACGCGAAGTAAGGAGACCCCGGGGATTGCGTATCCTACCCGCTTTTCCTGACCTAGGGCGTCCCACAGATCCTATGTGGAATCTATATGGGATGAGATCCCACAGATCCTATCTGGCAAAAGGCAGTTAGTCTTTCAAATATCCAGAACTGTAAAGTCTACAAACCTGAAATTTGGCACATATGTTCCTCTTGGCTTTTAGGTGCTTGCTAAGAAAGGATTTTTCAAAATGACCATCCGATCATCAGTATTTCTCATAAATATTATATTAACATGCTCTGATGCTAAGACATTCTACTCCCCCTCCCCACCTGAAAGGAACTCTGTTCCAACTGCCAGTTGCCTTATATTAACATGCTCTGATGCTAAGGAGTTAGACATTCGACATTAATTTTCAAGCTTTTAAGTATTAAGCTTGATCACATAGTTTCGTAGCGAAGCACGAATATCCAGCTAGCACTATATGTGAATGGTTTACCCTATCAGTGTTGGTGGGAGCGTTCTTAGTGGCTCTTTGTGGTGGTTCTTTGTGATATAGCTGATTGCTGTTTAAATAGAGAGCAAACCCCACTCCCTTCTAGCACTGATGTTCCCTAGTTGGGTAACGAAATGTCTGAATCCAGCCGAATCCAGAGAGCACCAAAAACTCCACAGTTCAACCCTGAATTACAGCTATTTTCTTTTGTTGAAATGTCTTTTTCTCCTTTTTTTAGTGGCCTTCTTTTGCCTAATCTCCTGCTGGCACTTGTCAATCATGTTCGCAATGAGAATTCACACACACACACACACACACACACACACACACACACACAGTCCTCAACGTAACGACCACAATTGAGCCCCAGATCTCTCTTGCTAAGTGAGACAGTCATTAAGCGAATCTGACTTCCCCACTGATTTTGCTTCTCGCCAAAAGCGATCAGGTGATCCCTGGGGACACGGCAACTCTCCTTAAGTACATGCCGGTTGCCAACCCGTGAATTTTGATCTCGTGACCATGGGGAGGCAGCAACGGTCATAAGTGTGAGGATCGGTCGTAACTTCGAGGAGCCATTGTGAGTGCGAGGAACAGTTCTGAATGGAAAATCTCTTTTTGTCAATTCGCAAAGCACTTCCATGCCTGTTATTGAGTTGCCATGGGCAGAATGGGGGAAGCTCATTCCACGCATACCTTCGGCCTGGGTCGGATCTCACATTACCACAGCAGACTTGTGAGGCGTGGAATTCTACAACCTGCTGGGGCACCTCATTAGATAATGTGATTTATGACACAGACGGAGGGGAGAGGGGAAACGGGGGCGAAATTCAGCCGTAACTTATGTGAGGTCAGATCTGACTCTGCTCGGGTGTTTGCCGAAATGTTGTTCCTAATAAATGACTGGATTTCCTTTGAAACTTGGCTCGAGGCTCCTGAATTAATTAGGGCATCTCTCGGGAACCTGACATCTTTCTTATTCCACCCATAGACTCTCCGGATGCTACGAAGCCTTAGATGGAGGCAACACGGGCGATGCCTTGGTGGATTTTACTGGGGGGGTCTCGGAACCGATTGACCTGGTCGATGGAGGCTACGCTAACGATGAAGCCAAACGAACCCTCCTTTTCGAGAGGGTGCTGAAGGTCCACAACCGAGGAGGCCTCATCAGCTGCTCCATCAAAGTAAGCAGGTCTGGTCAGTAGACACAAAAAGAAACTGTACAACCCAACCTACCAAAAACATAAGTGTAAAAAACAGACTAGAAAGTTAAAATAAGCACACAAACAATAGTGAGAGAACAGCTGTCTGATCCCGATGAATACAAACCAACTGGGTTGCATTAACAGAAGGATACAATCAAGATCAAGGGAGGTACTAATAACACTCTGTAAAGCTTTAGTAAGGCCACACCCCGAGTACTGCATCCAGTTTTGCTCCACACAGTATTAAAAGATGTGGAGACTCTAGAAAGAGTGCAGAGAAGAGCAACCAAGAGGATGAGTGGGGACTGAAGTTTTCCTCTGAAACTGTGTTTAGGGCCAGGTTTATAGTCCTTCCTTTCTTCCTTCCTTCCTTCCTTCGCTCCTTCCTTCCTTCCTTCCTTCCTTCCTTCCTTCCTTCCTTCCTTCCTTCCTTCCTTCTTTCTTTCTTTCTTTCTTTCTTTCTTTCTTTCCTTCTTTCCTTCCTTCCTTCCTTCTTTCTTTCTTTCCTTCCTTCCTTCCTTCCTTCCTTCCTTCCTTCTTTCATCTGTTTTTTTTTTCTTTCTTTCTTTCTTTCTTTCTTTCTTTCTTTCTTTCTTTCTTTCTTTCTTTCTTTCTTTCTTTCTTTCTTTCTTTCTTTCTCAGCAAACCTTCCCCCCCCCCCAATTTTTGGCCTAGCAGGCTCAGGGAGCAAAAATGGACATTGCTCCCCCCCACTCCCACGTTTCCGTAGAACCTGTAGTAAAAAAAAATTCTAAAAAAGAATAATTTCCGTAGCTCAGCTGTGCGACCTGCAATCGTCGGACCGTTGGTTTTTTTTAATTTTAAAAAACCCTTTTTTTAGTATTTTTTTTTTTGCTACCCGTTCGGTAGTGAATGCCTGCGTTCTCTTTTCCAGGCCGTGTCGGCTGCCGATATGGAAACCCGGCTGGGCTGCGGCCTGGTGAAAGGCCACGCCTACGCAGTCACCGACGTCAGGAAAGTCCGCCTCGGCCACGGCTTGCTGGCCTTCTTCAAGTCCGAAAAGCTGGACATGATTCGCTTGAGGAACCCTTGGGGGGAGCGAGAGTGGAACGGCCCCTGGAGCGACACGTAAGTCTGGCTTGGGGCATCGCCCATCCACAGGTGCTCCAGATGTCTGGTAGCCATCCATGTTTTCTTCTTTCTCATGCAGGCACAAGCGGCGGTTGCGGGGAGTCTTGTTCTTGCTTATTAAGAATATTTATTTTAATTTTGTTTATTTATCGTAACTGTCATCCTCATTTAACGACCCCGTAATCCCCTGCGGGGTGGAGTCTGGGCATCTGAGTGGAGATGAGTGTTTTGCTGGCCGGATGCCCTTCCCTGTTGCCAGTGCGGAGTTTTGTTCAGCAGATACATTCTCAGTGTGGCCCAGGGAGAGCAATATCTGCCCCTACCTAGGATCGAACTCACAGCCTCCTGATTGTGAGGTGACAGCTCCACCTCTAGGCCACCGACCCACTCAATTTTGTTTGCTTAGAGCAGGGGTGTCCAAACTTGGGAACTTAAATTTCCCAAGTTTGGACACCCCTGGCTTCTAGCCTGCCTTTATTATTTTTTTATAAACAACTCAAGGTGGCGAATATATGTGTAATATTCCTTCCTCTGCCTATTTTCCTCACAACAATAACCCTGCGAGGTAGGTTGGGCTGCGAGGGACAGACTGGCCCATCTTCAGCCAGCTGGCTTTTATGCCTAAGGCGGGACTAGAATTCCCCGTCTCCTGGTGATTGGCCCAAAGTCACTCAGCCAGCTTTCAGGCCTAAGGCGGGACTAGAACTCACCGTCTCCTGGTGATTGGCCCAAAGTCACTCAGCCAGCTTTCAGGCCTAAGGCGGGACTAGAACTCACCGTCTCCTGGTGATTGGCCCAAAGTCACTCAGCCAGCTTTCAGGCCTAAGGTGGGACTAGAACTCACCGTCTCCTGGTGATTGGCCCAAAGTCACTCAGCCAGCTTTCAGGCCTAAGGCGGGACTAGAACTCACCGTCTCCTGGTGATTGGCCCAGTGTCACCATTTTGCCATGTTGTTAAATGAATCACGCCAATAAACAAATCAGGCTTCCCCAGTTGACTTTGCTTGTTAGAAGCCAGTCAGGAAGATTGCAAATCACAACCACGTAGCCAAATGCAAGTCGGTTGTTAAGCGAATCACGTTAGTCGTTAAGTGAATCGTGACCACGAATGGTGATCATATGTCCTTGGGATGCTGCAGCTGCCCTAGATACGTGCTAGTTGCTAAGTGCCTGAATTTTGATCACTTGATCTTGGGGAATGTTGCAATGGTCGTAAGTGTGAGGAACGGTGATAAGTGACTTTTTTTCATTGCCGTTGTAACTTTGAACGGTCTCTAAACTTAGAATGGCTCTAAGTCGAGGGTTAAATGTATAGGCTTGTTCCCAGAATGCGGAATTGCTGACATGGCCCCGAAGATGCTCTTTGGTTCTTGCCATCCCGAAAACTTATTTTTCATTTTCCAGCTCGGAGGAATGGCAGAAAGTCAGCACCAGTGAACGAGAGAAACTCGGAATGACCGTGGAGGACGATGGAGAGTTTTGGTGAGCATCTTGGGCAAAGAAAATGAATGGGGATGGTTTAGTCAATCAATCTTTGGCAATACGCTGGCAGAGCTTTCCACCATATATACGATATATATAAAAATGGCTGTGTGTGTGTGTACCAACATAACTCTGGAACGCCTCGAGCAATTTCAGCCACACTTGGTACACAGATGACTTACTCTCTGGAGAAAAATACTGTGGGGGGTAAGACACCCCTAACACCCCTTGGGGGAGGGGGGGATGTTCTGTTAAGATACTGCCTGTTGTGCCTTAAAATGGCTTCTACTGTACTGCCATAAAATGGCTTCTACTGTACAGCGCAGTGGAGTTGCCATGGTCACACCTTCACGGTACTCCACAAGGAGGGTCCCTCTGGTATGGGGGAAAATCCAATGTTAGAAATTACGTTTGGTCCTCCCCCCTAAATAAATACTTGGGCAATGCTGGGTTATCAACTAGCGAGAAATAAAATGTTTTTCCAATCAAACTCATCTTCTGCTTTACTTCATTGGACACATCCAGGGCGTCCTAGGGTTGATTAGACAGCCGTCTTCCAATCCTTGAGGGGTGTCAGAGAGAGAAAGCCTAACCCTAAGCTTCTCCAAAGCGCTTGGAAGTCTGGGCCAGAAGAATCAAAGAGAAAAGAAACTTAGAACTGAGGAGAAATTTCCTGACAGTGAAAGCAATTAATCCGCAAATCTGTTCCACTGGTCAATTGTCCCCACCGTCAGGAAGTTTCTCCTTAATTCCAGGTTGCTTCTCTCTTTGAGTTTTCGTCCATCGCTTCTTGTCTGGTACTCGGGTGCATTTGGAAAATAAGTTGACCCTTGAGTACAGTTTTTGGTGGGATCTGGATCTGGTTTACAGGATTAATTCAGCATATGCTAGAACACACAACGTTCCAAGGGAGGTACATGTTAAGTTTCTTAGGAGGACCATGAGGGATGAGGTGCTAGGGGCCCAAAGGGAGGGGACCATTAAAATATAAAGATAGAGAAATTACCATTCTTAAGCAAATTCCGAAAAAAAGAAGGGAAAAAAGAAGGAAGTTTTCCTCCTTATCAAAGAAATTATACAATAAAGGAGTTTGGTTTAGATGGTTATCGCCAGAGGGAAATGTTGATTTTTTGGGAGGGAAATAGAATTAGAATTAATACAGTGGAGGAGGCAGAAGCCTTCATTAAAAAACATAGTTCTCTCCGAGAGGACGAAAATAGGGGAGGTGGTGAAAAAGGTGGTAATGTGCAAGATATGAAGGAGGGGGGGGGGCTGTGGCTCCATCTGAGGACAGGGAGGAGGGAGCAATATCGAAAAGGCTCAGGTCACGGAAAATAAGTTGACCCCCTCTTCTTTGCGGCACCCTTCCAATATTGGAAGCCTGCTATCAGGTCTCCCCGAGTCAGAGGAGGTATTCAGCAGGTTCTGACCAGTTCTGGAGAACCGTTAGCGGAAATTTTGAGTAGTTTGGAGAACTGGTAAATACCACTTCTGACTGGCCCCGCCCGCATCTATTCTCTGCCTCCTTAGTCCCAGCTGATCAGGAGGGAATTTTGCAGTAACCTTCCCCTACCACACCCACAAAGCCACGCCCACAGAACTGGGAGTAAAAATGTTTGAATCCCACTACTGCCCCTAGTCCTTCTTTTCATGAAACTAGACATAACCAATCCCTGCAACCGTTCATTATATACTTTAGTTTTAGTATGTTTTAGATGAGTTGTGTGTTTAAAATAAATCCAACTGGAGTAGTTCTTAGTGGAAGCACAGGAAAAATGGGTGTTTTTCTTTCTGGGCCCACCGAAGAAGACAACTGAGAGCTTTTGAATGCAGGATACACTTTGCGTAGCCAAGGAAAGATGGCCTAATTAGAGCAATGAAAGGTGAGATGTTCCAGAATCGACTGTCCGCTTCTTCTCTTCCTAAGGATGGCTTTTGATGACTTCTGTAAGTACTTCACCGACATCATCAAATGCCGCCTGATCAACACGTCCTACCTGAGCATCCATAAGACATGGGAAGAAGCCGTCTTGAAGGGCGCCTGGACGCGGCATGAAGACCCCTTGAAGAACCGTTGCGGGGGCTGCATCAATAACCGGGATACCTTCCTGCAAAACCCCCAGGTAAGAAGGTCAAGAGGAAGATCGAGAAAGGCATGAGAGCAATCCAACATTGGCAAGTTTAAGATATATGGTCCTCAACTCAACCTTCTCAACCCATCTTCAAGTCACCAAGGTTGAGAAGGTTCAGAATTCTGGAAGTTGATGTCCACTCATCTTGAACTTGTGGAAGTTGAGAAAATTGAGAATTCTGGGAGTTGAAGTCCTCCCATCTTGAAATTGTTAAGGTTGAGAAGGTTTGGAATTCTGGGAGTTGAAGTCCACTCATCTTGAAGTTGTTAAGGTTCAGAAAGTTGAGAATTCTGGGAGTTAAAGTCCTCCCATCTTGAAGTTGTTAAGGTTGAGAAGGTCGGGAATTCTGGGAGTTGAAATCCATTCATCTTGAGGTTGAGAAGGTTTGGAATTCTGGGAGTTGATGTCCACTCATCTTGAAGTTGTTAAGGTTGAGAAGGTCAGGAATTCTGGGAGTTGAAGTCCACTCATCTTGAAGTTGTTAAGGTTGGGAATTGAAGTCCATCCATCTTAGTTTCCAAGGTTGAAAACACCGGTTTGTAGATCCACTCAAGAGGTTCACCCAACAAGTCTTCTCCAACCGAGATACCACAAGCTCCTCCTTTTGTTCTTCCCCTAGAATGTGAACAACATTACGTACTTCCCAAACACACACACACACACCAATGGGAAGACTAAATAGATAGTCCTTGCCTTAAAACAGTTCATTTAGTGACCATTCAAAGTTACAAGGGCACTGGAAAGAAGTTGACTTGGTGACTTGAAGGTAGGTGGACTTCAACTCAACCTTCTCAACCCATCTTCAAGTCGCCAAAGTTGAGAAGGTTGAGAATTCTGGAAGTTGAAGTCCACCCATCTTGAAGTTGTTAAGGTTGAGAATTCTGGGAATTGAAGTCCTCCTATCTTGAAGTTGTGAAAGTTGAGAAAATTAAGAATTCTGGGAGTTGAAGTCCACCCATCTTGAAGTTGTTAAGGTTGAGATGGTTGAAAAGTCTGGGAGTTGAAGTCCACATATCTCAAAAGTTGCTAAGGTTGGAAAACGCTGCATTGCAGTGTACTTCTATGTCTCCGTTGTAGGTATAACTTTGATTTTGATAGTTTCTTATCTTTCTTTTGTGGCTTTATTACCTTGAGTTGCCTTTTTGTGGTGTCAAAATTGTTTGATTGCAGGTTTTATTATTGAGAATTACAACTGAGGCACTTGCCTACCTTCTAATGATAGATTTTGAGTTTTTCTCTCCTTGGTTCGTTGACCTGGATGACTTCAAAGATCTGATTGTTGTGTGCCTCTCTTTTTCACCCAGTACATTTTTGATGTGAAGAAACCAGAGGACGAAGTCTTGGTTTGCATCCAGCAAAAGCCCAAACGGGCCAGCCAGAAGGAAGGGAAGGGAGAAAACCTCGCCATAGGATTTGATATCTTCAAGGTAAGCTTTGATGACCAACTTCTTATTAGATGTTTGGAGGTGGCCAGAATGGACCGTTCTGGTTTTAACTGGAGAGTAGTGTTTCTCAACCATGGCCACTTGAAGATGGATGGACTTCAACTCCCAGAAAAATCACCAAGATTGAGAAAGCTTGAGAATTCTGGGAGTTGAAATCGTACCATCTTCAAGTCATCAAAGTTGAGAATGGTTGAGAATTCTGGGAGTTGAAATCGTACCATCTTCAAGTCATCAAAGTTGAGAATGGTTGAGAATTCTGGGAGTTGAAGTCCTCCCATCTTCAAGTCATCAAAGTTGAGAATGGTTGAGAATTCTGGGAGTTGAAGTCCTCCCATCTTCAAGTCATCAAAGTTGAGAATGGTTGAGAATTCTGGGAGTTGAAGTCCTCCCATCTTCAAGTCATCAAAGTTGAGAATGGTTGAGAATTCTGGGAGTTGAAGTTCTCCCCACTTCAAGTCACCAAGGTTGAGAAACCCAGACATAATCCTTCTCCTAATTCCTTCTCTTGATTTTTTTTATTACACCCAGGTGGAACTCAACCGGATGTACCGAATGCACACCCTACAGACCAAGGTCGCCAGCTCCATCTACATCAACTCTCGTAGTATCTTCTTGAGGATGGACCTGAAAGAGGGTCGCTATGTCATCATACCAACCACTTTTGAGGCTGGCCATGTAGCCGAATTCCTGCTCAGACAGTTCACAGACGTGCCTTCTGACTTCCAGTAAGGACCAGGGGGCTTCCCTCAATCTTCCCTTCGGAAGAGGTTGGATGGGAGCAGATCAGAGGAATCGGGGAAAGGGTTTACTTTGACCAGTGTAGAAATCACCTTTGGAATTCACTGCCTCATGATGTTTTCCTACCAACTGGGAGGCCCTCCTATTCTCTTCTTTCTTTCCTTCCTTCCTTCCTTTCTTCCTTCCTTCCCTCCCTCCCTTCCTCCTTCCCTTCTTCCCCTTCTATTTCTTTCTTTCCCCCTTTCCTTTCCTTCTTCCCTTCTTCCCCTTCTATTTCTTTCCTTCCCCCTTTTCCTTCCTTCCTTCTTCCCTTCTTCCCCTTCTATTTCTTTCCTTCCCCCTTTTCTTTCCTTCTTTCCTTCTTCCCCTTCTATTTCTTTCCTTCCCCCTTTTCCTTCCTTCCTTCTTCCCTTCTTCCCCTTCTATTTCTTTCCTTCTCCCTTTTCCTTCTTTCCATCCCTCCCTCCCCCTTCCCCCCTTCCCCTTCTATTTCCTTCCTTCCTATCTCATGCAAGAAATTTTGTACCTATGTACGAATATCTTCTGTACTTCTATTTTTTTTTTCCTGCTAAATTGTTCAACAACGAAGCCTTGCCAGAAGCAGCTCAGACTATAGAAATTAGGTGGAGTGAGGGGACATCAGGATACGGCTTCATGCCATCCAGCCAGTTTGCAGCAGCTGAAATGTGTACATCTTACTTGGAGGCATGTCAGAGCCATCAATGTACAATTAATACATGATCAATATTGGTCCAGCACCTTCACAATGTTCACAGAACAGAATTAACTGCTTCTCCAAATTCACCTAAGTTGTCTACGTGCAAACGTAGGTTGGGTTAGAGTTTGGATAAGTTGCCAAAACCTAACCAGGGTTAAAAGCTATGTGTGTTGTGCAAATCCAGTCACTTGGTCTTTCAATGATCTGGTTATGCCTCTAGGGTGAAGCCCACCATGTAGCCCAGTGATGGCAAACCTATGGCACGCGTGTGCGCGCTGGCCAACTGAGTTCACCCTTTTTAAAAGCCATTTTTCGCCCTCCCCAGGCTCCAGAGCCTTTATAGGAGGCTGGGGAGGGTGAAAAGAGCCTTCCCTGCCCCCCCGGAGACCCTCCGGAGGCTTCATGAGCTTCCCTGAAGCCTCCGGAGTGCAAAAACCCGGCACTGGGCAAACCGGAAGTTCAGGAACGGACTTCCCATTTGCTCGGAGGTTCGTTTTGACTGCTCCGGAGGCTTCAGGGAAGCATCCTGAAGGTCCCTGAAACCTCTGGAGGCCTTCCGGGGGGGGGGGGGGGGAGGCTGTTTTCACTCTCCCCAGGCTCCTATAAAGCCTCTGGAGCCTGGGGAGGGCAAAAAAAGCATGCAAAAAATGGGGGGGTGGAGCGCCTGTATTGCGCACAAGCGCACTGGGGGAGTCGCGCATTGCATTATGGGTGCGGTATGCCCACACACTACCCCCCTGCGCTCCCCCCACTTATGGCACGCGAGCCAAAAAAGGTTCGCCATTGCTGATGTAGCCCCTTTGCATTCTACAGTTTCTTGTCTTGTTTAGCGACAATTCAGAGCTGCTTTTCTTTTGATTGTGCGTGAAGGTTCGCCAGGTTGGGTCCTTGCTTCTAAAGGACATTCTTCTCCTGGTCTTCAAAATATCTGATGTCTCTTGGGTTTCTCATCTTCTTTCTCCAGAGAACTGACTTTGGACGAGCCCCCCCACACCTGCTGGAGTGGAATATGTGGCTATCCCCAAGTGGTGTCCCAAGTCCATGTCATCTCGGCTTCTGGGCTGAAGAACCAAGGCGCTGAAGAAGGTGCCAATATTGGTTTCAATCCAACCACGATCAAAGAGAAGGGAAATCAGGAAACGGGTGTCTTCTTCTAAGTCAGTGTTTCTCAACCTTGGCAACCTGAAGATTCAACTCCCAGAATTCTCAACTCCCAGAATTCTCAACCTTCTGGACTTGAAGATGAGAGGATCTCAACTCCCAGAATTGGGAGTTGAAGATCTCAACTCCCAGAATTGGGAGTTGAAGTCCTCCCAACTTCAACTCAAGAAGGTTGAGAATTCTGGGAGTATTGATGTCCACCCATCTTCAAGTTGTTAAGGTTGAGAATTCTGGGAGTTGAAATCCTCCCATCTTCAAGTTGTTACGGTTGAGAATTCTGGGAGTTGAAGTCCACCCAACTTCAAGTCACCAAGGTTGAGAAGCACTGTTCTAAGTAGTTGAAACATCTGCTGGAGGAGGAGGAGGAGGACAACTGTGTTGTCCTTGATGCTCTCTGAGGTTGGCTGTTTTCTCGTAGACGTTTCATTACCCAACTAGGTAACTGTCAACTCATAAAACATTCCTGGCCTGCTCTCGAGTTGCCATAGGCAGGAGCGGGGAGAACTGACAGAGCAACTTGGCAGCCATAATCAGAAGCACATTTCATGTAATTGAAGAAGAAGGTTTTATGTTTTATATTTTGTTTGTCTAAAAATAACTTTTACAAAAACAAAAAAGAAGCACATTCCACGCATACCTCTCTCAAGGTGGTATCTCAGGTTACCAGAGCCAGCCGAGAGGCGTGCTTCCTACAGCCCGCAAAAGTGCTCCGTTGTAGAATGTGATTCATGACACACCCTGGGAGGAGGAGGGAAACAGGGTCATAGTTGGGCTGTAAGTTACATGGGGTCAGAGCTGACTTCACTCGGGTATGTGCTGACGTGTTGCTCCTAATAAATAACTGGATTTCTTTTTAAACTTGGCTCGAGGCTCATGGGTTTCGTCAGAACCCTGACAGTAACATCCTCAATGCTAGAAGGGAGCGAGGTTTGCTCTTTGCAAGCAAGCTTCTTGTATATAAACAGAGAGCAAACCCCACTCTCTTCTAGCACTGAGGATGTTACCTAGTTGGGTAATGAAACGTCTGCAAGAAAACAACTAACCTCAGAGAGCACGAAGGTCCCCACAATTCAACCCGGAGCTACAAATATTCTTTTCTGTTGGTGGAATTTTTCCCTCACCTCTTACATTCCTCATAGTAGTAGAGGAAGGTTGGTCAAAGGGCATACAAAGATATTTTTGAGGATTTTAATCATACAATAATTCTGCGTCAAATAATCAAATTTTAAGGAAGGAATTTAAGAATCAAGAAGACAGGAGAGGCTTAATTAAGGGGAACAGGAAAAACAGGGTGACAATTCCTTTTGTTTCCCTCGTGCCTCAGGAGTGGATCCCTATGTGATCATAAAGTGCGAAGGGGAGAAAATCCGATCACCGGTCGTGAAAAATACTCTGGCGCCAGAATTTGATGTAAAAGGACTTTTCTACCGCAAGAAACCAGGACAGCCGGTCATAATTCAGGTAAAGCTGAAAGAATCACTTTGGACAGCAAGATGGAGAACATAAAATAAAATATAGGTAAAGGTAAAGCTTCCCCTCGCACGTATGTGCTAGTCGTTCCCGACTCTAGGGGGCGGTGCTCATCTTCGTTTCAAAGCCAAAGAGCCAGCGCTGTCCAAAGACGTCTCCGTGGTCATGTGGCCGGCATGACTCAATGCCGAAGGCGCCCGGAACGCTGTTCCCTTCCCACCAAAGGTGGTTCCTGTTTTTCTACTTGCATTTTTTACGTGCTTTCGAACTGCTAGGTTGGCAGAAGCTGGGACAAGTCACGGGAGCTCACTCCGTTACGCGGCGCCAGGGATTCGAACCGCTGAACTGCCGACCTTTCTGACCGACGAGCTCAGTGTCTTGGCCAACTGAGCCACTGCATCCCCTAGAAAATAAAATATAAAATAACATCAATAAAATATAAAATAACATCAATAAAATATAAAATAACATCAATGAAATATAAAATAACACCAATGAAATATAAAATAACATCAATACAATATAAAATAACATCAATAAAATATAAAATAAAATAAATAACATATAAAATAAATAAAGTAACTTTGGTGAGCTTCATCTTCTAATACCCAGAATCCCCATCAGGGCACCGTTGCACCCATGGGAAGACGAGGCTCAAATATGTTCCATTTTTTTAAATTTCCGACGTTTATTTTCTTTCCTCTATTGAAATGCCAATTACTCAAAATCACCACAGTGCTTTTCTGTAGCTCTCAAAGACCCGGGCTTTAAAATGTCTCTCTTTGCAAAGGCCAATGTGTTTCATTTCAGCCACAAGTTCCAGAATTAAATCAGAGTCCGAGGCAAAGGATTCCTCAAAGTTCCCATTTATTATTTATTTATTTATTTATTTCTTCGAATTTCTAGACCGCCCCCTCTCCCGAAAAGGACTCGGGGCTGTGTTATTAAGAGAGCCATGTTGGCACATCTGGGAAAACCCGAATCTGAAAGCTTCCAGGTTTTCCCCACCTAGTTGAAAGTTCAAGATCTTTTCCCCACACCCAGAAGTCCCATCCCATGTTCCAATCTCCCACTGCCACTTGGCAGCTTCCACCCATCCAGTTCCGGCCAGGTGCAGAGGGTGCAGAGACAAAGGATGACCTTGGCTTTCTAGAAAGAATGTTGTTATGGCTACCTATTATCTAACTCCATTTTCCCACCATAGAAAATGCATAGTAGAATAATAGAAAGTGTGGCAGGCCAAAGATCCAAAAGGAAAGATGGTTGCAGGCCTGACAAACGTATCTCCAGAGCAACTCCCAAGTTGGAAGGCCAATGAATCACGACACTTAAAGGACAAAAAAAAGCCAACACAGTTCTAGGCTACATAAACAGAGGGAGAGAATCAAGATCACGTGAAGTGTTAATACCACTTTATAATGCCTTGGTAAGGCCACACTTGGGATACTGCATTCAGTTCTGGTTGCCACGATGTAGAAAAGATGTGGAGACTCTAGAAAGAGTGCAGAGAAGAGCAACAAAGAGGATTAGGGGACTGGAGACTAAAACATATGAAGAACGGTTGCAGGAACTGGGTATGTCTAGCTTAAGAGAAAGAAGGACCAGGGGAGACATGATAGCAGTCTTCCAATATCTCAGGGGTTGCCACAAAGAAGAGGGAGTCAAGCTGTTCTCCAAGCCACCTGAGGGTACAACGAGAAGCAATGGGTGGAAACTAACCAAGGAGAGAAGCAACTTAGAACTGAGGAGAAACTTCCTGACAGTTAGAACAATTAACCAGTGGAACAACTTGCCACCAGAAGTTGTGAATGCTCCAACACTGGAAGTCTTTAAGAAGAGACTGGACAGCCACTTGTCTGAAATTCTATAGGGTTTCCTCTTTGAGCAGGGGGCTGGACTAGAAGACCTCCAGGGTCCCTTCCAACTCTTGCTATTCTGTTATTTCTCTCCTGAGCTTCCTTCCTCTTTGTCCCCCTGCAGATCTGGGACCACAACCTGATCACAGATGAGTTCCTGGGTCAGGTGGCCTTGGTTGGAGACCCCGACGAGCTTCATCCTTTCCACATCCTCCACCTCCAGGACAAAGGGAGCAAACGGGTTTCGGATCTGCCCGGCGTTCTGAAGGTGCAGTTGCTGAGTAGCAGCGTCCTCACGAGCATCTGAGAGACGCAGTCCAGGCGCTGGGAGCGGCCTCCTCTGCTCCGCACCCTCTTCCCTGATTCCTCTGCGTGTGCTTCTCCCTTGTCTCCATCTCCTCTGCATGCCTTCCCTGTGGAAATGGGAGCAGCCCTTCTAAGTTCAATCGGGGTTGATTTTCACCATTTGACCCCAAAAGGTGCCTTTTTTCCAAGAAGCCAAAATGCGACGTTTTCCTCCTCCTTCTCTTCTCCTCCTCCTGCTTCTTCCTCCCTCTCTTCCTCTTTCTGTTATCTTTCTTGCTCCTCCTCCTCCTTCTCCTCCTCCTCCTCCTCCTGCTTCTCCTCCTCCTCCTTCTTCTTCCTCCCTCTC
This sequence comes from Natrix natrix natrix, assembly GCA_029891615.1. Lineage (NCBI taxonomy): Eukaryota > Metazoa > Chordata > Lepidosauria > Squamata > Natricidae > Natrix > Natrix natrix. The sequence continues at coordinate 524,970 of JAKRSK010008526.1, read as the reverse complement.
TTCCTCCTTCCGTTATCTTTCTTGCTCCTCTTCCTCCTTCTCTTCTTCTCCTTCTCCTCCTCCTTCTTCCTTCCTTTTTTCTTCTTCTTCCTCTTCCTCACTCCTACTCCTCCTTCTCCTTCCCCCTTCTTCTTCTTTCCCTTCCACCTCTTTCTCCTTCCGTTATCTTTCTTGATCCTCCTCCTCTCCTCCTCCTCTTTCTCTTCTTCTCCTTCTGCTTCTTCCTCTCTTTCTCCTTCTGTTATCTTTCTTTCTCCTCTTCTTTTCTTCTCCTTTTCTTTCTCTTTCTCCTTTTGTTCTTTTTCTTTCTCCTTTTCCTACTCTTCTCCTCCTCCTTCCTCCTTCCTTTTTTCTTCTTCTTCCTCTTCCTCACTCCTACTCCTCCTTCTCCTTCCCCCTTCTTCTTCTTTCCCTTCCACCTCTTCTCCTCCTTCTCTTCCTCCTCCTTCTTCCTCCCTCTCTTTCTACTTCCGCTATCTTTCTTTCTCCTCCTCCTCTTCTCCTCCTCCTCATCTCTTTCTCTTCTTCGCTTTTCATTCTCTTTCTTTTTCCTTTTCCTTCTTCCTCTTTCTCTTTTTCTCCTCCTCCTCCTCCCCCTTCCCTCTTCCTTTCTTCTTCTTCTTCCACTTCCTCCCTCCTCCGCCTTCTTCCTTCCTCCTTCTTCCCCTTCCTCCTCCCCTATCCCCCTTCTTTTTTTCTTCTTTTTCCCCTTCTTCCTCCTCCTCCAAACTGGGACATCATCAGTAACCAGAGTTGGAAGGCCACCTCACCCAGAGAAATTTCCCAGACAACGCTCTTGTGCGAAAACTGGACGTTTACACGGAGGATACACAACTCTGCACACACTGGGGTACGTGACCAGCCCGTTGGCCACATCGTTGAGTTCGCCAAACGGCGCATTCTTCGCCGATGCACCGTGGGGTGTTGTTGACATCCTTGGAGGATTCAAAACAGGGAATGACAGACGGACAACCTCATCGGACATAATGTGCAAGACCTCTGTTGCATTTGTGGCACCTCTGCAGGAATTGCATCCTATCTAAGCTTAGCCATAAAAGTCTCTTATAGCTTGGTTTACATTTCACTCACCATTCCAGTCCTTAGAAGGTCTTCCGCTGTTGTCCTTTTGATTTCAACTGGATTTCAAACAGGAATCGTTGCTGTTGTTTTTTATTTCAACAGGAGTTGCTTTAGTCTTCCTGGGTTTTTAAAAGAAAAATTTAAAATAAATAACAAAGTTGAGTGTTTCGGAAGCTGAATCCCATCTCCAGTATCCTATAGAACAGCATTTTTCAAACTCAGGCACTTTAAGCCTTGTGGATTTCAATTCCCAGAATTCCCCAGCCAGCTAAGCTGGCTGGGGAATTCTGGGAGTTGAAGTCCCCACGGTTTAAACTACCGAGATTAAGAAATACTGCCCTAGATTTACAATTCACTCACAACCGGTGTATCTTTTCATCTTGCCATAAGTCCTTGAAACAGAGCAGGGAAAATATATATATAACAGTATTTTGCAATAAGGAACATTTTTCCAGATTGGAATTCTTCCCCAAACATTGTAGTTATATGAAATGAAATTGGTTTGATTTTGGGCCATATTTTTAAAGAGTATTTTCCATATAAATGTCCAGGTGCCACAGAACATTTCGGAGACGTTGAAGTGCCATTGGCTTTGTTTTTATTTTTTTACTCTTGGTTCCTTTTTTTTTTTTTACTCTTCCTGGAGAAATTTCCCACGTAAAAAAACATTTTAAAAAAAGTGAGATGGAGTTGAATTCCCATCATGGCACAGGCTTTGTCCGTAGCATCCTACGAGAGAGCATTTATTTTCCCCGAGGTTTTTCTTTTTAACAGCACACCCCAAATTCATTGGAAGCTTTTCAATTTCCATTCCAAAAAGAAACCGCTTCCTTTAAATGAACTTAGAACACTCCTTTTGGGGCTTCTGCTAATCCAAAGAGAAGTTTGATTTGTCTTTGAAGCAAGCTCCAAATTCGGGGATCAATCGGTAGAAAAATCAGCCTTCACCAGAAATGGCCAATTTTGAAAGTACTGTATTTTGCCAGGGACCAAAATGCCTTTATTTGTTTTGTTTTATCCTTTAAAAAAAAAAAAAAGCAGTGAATGCTTAATATTGTAGTAAAATGAATGTGAAATATGCTGCCACAAGCATCGATAACCAAGATCCGGACTAAGGGCAGTTGTGCTGTTTGCAAAACGGTAAAAAATTCACATGTTTTCCATCATCCTGAGAAATCAACCACCATCCCATCCCCCTGACTTTGTTTCCACCACGTTCCAAAAGCCTCACTCCTTTTGCATTCCACGTCTTCCCAAATAAACCTGCAAATGAAAGCATTCCAGGTAGTCCTCGACTTAAAACCACCATCAAGATCAAATGTTATTGTTGCTAAGCGAGGCGAGTTGCAGAGCGAGCTTTGCCCCATTTTATGACCTTTCCTGCCACCGTTGCTAAGCGAATTACTGCCGTTCTTAAGTTAGCCACACTGTTGTTAAATGAATCTGGCTCCCCCGTTGACTTGGCTTGTCAGAAGGTCGCAAAAAGGGACCAGAAGACTCCAGGGCCCTAAAAACCATCATAAGTACATGCCAGTTGCCAAGCCTCTGAATTTTGATCACGTAACTAATTATCGGGATGCGGCAATGGTCGTAAGTGTGAAAACTGTTCCTGACTCCCCTTTTTTGGGGGGTGCCATTGTAACTTTGAACGATCACTAAAAGAATAGTTGTAAGTCGAGGACTTAACCACAATGTATCCCAAAGGAAAATTCTACTCACCCATTTTTCTGCTCTTATTTTCCTTTTCCAAAAATTGGATAGTCGCTTAATCTTCGGTTTCTTTCTGTCTTCTCAAATCTTAGCATAAACCCATCCCCGTTTAAAATTCCAAATTATGGATCAAATTTCAATGTGAGTCCTTTTTACTGCTTTTCATTGTCACACACAATTTTATGAATTGTTCTTTATAATAGTATTTTTCAACGTTAACAACTTTCGGATAGGAGGACTTCAATTCCCAGAATTCCCAGTCTTCATCCTGGCTGGGGAATGCTGGGAGTTGAAGTCCGTAGATGTCAGCTATGGGCCATTATGGGAGTTGAAGTCCACACAATGTAAATGGAGAAACTTTTTCTATCTTTTTTGTCGGTTTGTGTCTTTTTTGAATGCATTTCCCTTCCTTGCATTTCTAATCCCTTGAAGGAAAGTTATTGAACCTGAGAACATATTATGCCTCTCCTTGCAATTATGAGGTCAGGTAAAACCTTTGATTTTGCTGGTTCTATCAGCCGTTTTTATAAGTTATAAAGTTTTGGTGTCACTTGCACTTTATTCAGTGGATGCTTTGTGAAATATATGAATGCAGATTTGGGGGAGAATGTCTTGATTATACGGGATTTTAAAAGCATTGAAATAAGCCGGCTGTACGAGATTTGTAATTAAAAGCCAAAACTGAAACAACATTTGGACTCTTTAATAACTGTTTAATTTTGACTGCTGTTTGTGCACGATCTCCTCCTCCTCCTCAGGAACCTGTGTCCCATTATTTTCTCACCCACACTGAAAGTGGCTGCCGAGAATGGCAATCAGAGAATAAATGTGTTTGCATGAGAGTTTGGATAGAAATTGTAAAACTTTTTTTTTTTAAATTAAAAGAGCAAAATTGGCCCAAACAAAATCATAGACACACGCCAGCTTTGATTGGTGACTTATTCAAAATCAAATTATAATTATTTTGAATTCTAAGTCTAATTTTCAAAATGATGTAAAATTATTTTAACAGAATATAGCAGAGTTGGAAGGGACCTTGGAGGTCTTCTAGTCCAACCCCCCTGCTCAGACAGGAAACCTTATATCATTTCGGACAAATGGACCCTTAGGCATACCCAAAACCTGCAACCGTTCATCCCATGTTTTAGCCCCCAGTCTCATAAACGTCTGTTGCTCTTCTCTTGCACTCTTTCTAGAATCTCAAATCTTTTTTATATCATAAAATGAATTTGAAATATTTCAAAGATAAATTATTTGAGCTTTTATGTGATTCTAAATGGTGCTTCTTTTTGCTAAGAATAAGGTAGGGTCTTCTGCATGGGCAGGCGGGGGGGGGGGTTGGACTAGATGACCTACAAGGCCCCTTCTGACTCTGTTAATCTGGCATTTGTGATAGCCACACCTTCATTCTTCTCCCCTCAAGAATGTGGACCTTGAAATCAGACAAAGGTTGTGTCGAAACACATCTGGAGAACATCAGGGAGAAGAAGGGTGAAAAAGCAGAAATCTGGTTTTGAAACAACTGCATTTATGCACAAAACAGCTGCATTTATGCACAAAAATCCTTGAGTCAAAAAGGGGCCCAGGTGGGTTTGGAACATCTTAAAAATAAAGTAATGGAGTTATTATAGTGTGCACCATTTCATTAAGAATTAAAAATTGTGAGGTCGGTTTAAGAAATCTCCCTCCCTCCCTCCCTCCCTCCCTCCCTCCCTCCCCTCCCTCCCTCCCTCCCTCCCTCTTTCCTTTCTTCTTCCTTCCCTCTTTCCTCCCTCCCTCCCTCTTTCCTTCCTTCCTTCTTCCATCTTTCCTTCCTTCCTCCCTCCCTCCTTCTTTCCTTCCTTCTTTTCTTTCTTCCTTCGATTTCCCTTCTGCCCTCTAGCTTTCCTTCCTTCCTTCCTCCTGTCCCTTCCTTCCCTCAATATCAATTGCAATTAATAATAACTTCCTGTTTGCAACCACAAGGTGGCGCTTGACACCACTTCTGGCTTTGAATTTGAAAAATTCTTCCTCCAATTCTATTTATACAGAATAGTTCTCGCTATGACCATAATTAAGGCTGGAAATACAGTTGTTAAGCGAGCCAGCACATGGCTGTGTCTGATTTTCCGACCTTATTTGAGGCTGACATTAAGTGAACCGATTTTCATCAAATGCGTGTTTTGTCCCCAGAAAGTGGAAATCAACACCAGAAACTAGCAAAAACTGCTGTAAAAAAACCCCGTCATATAACTGCCAGACACTGCAGTAAATAGAAGTTGATTGACAAGTGCCCAAGATATAATCATGTGACCACAGGGCTGGTCGTAAGTTGAGGACTACCTGTATTGGGACAAGCTAGGTGAAGAAATTTTGCTTAACGACTATTCAAAGTTACAGTATGGTGGACCTTCCCAGGGCTAATATGACTGCTTTTTGATGTGCTGCCATCAAAAACGGGTCATATTTAGCCTTGGGCAGGTGCGTCATAACTTTGAATGGTCGTTAAGCAAGAACTATATGTAACTTGTAGCAATCCTCCATTTACAACCATGATTTATCCCAAAATTTCTGAGGCTAATCAAGTGAGCTGTGTGAGTTTTGTCCTCTACCTGTAATGCAATGGATGCTCCATTTCGGGAAGTTTTTTTAAAAAATATTGAGTAATCATTTGACCAGGAATGATATAAAGTCTTCTGCCTTGAGCAGTGGGTTGGACTAGATGACCTCCTAAGGTCCCTTCCAGCCCTACGATTCTGTGTTCTAGGATTCTATGTCCTAAGTATGGTTTGCTGAGCCCTGTTTTTGTGAATAAACAGTAATTTATTGGGTTGCCACACTTTTCTGCAGGGAAGATAATATACACATTTAATCACGAGGCTTAATGCATAAATCGGAGTTTATCTGGGTCCCTAATTCAGAATAACAGAGTTGGAGGAGACTTGGGAGATTTAGTCTTGCAGCTAATTTATTATAACCAGCGGTCAAAACATTAACAAATTAGTTGATTGTTTTTTTAAACACCTTTTAGAATTAACAAATTTTATTGAAAGGCGCAATCTCCTGCTTCATTAAATGCAGTGCCTTTGGTTCCTTGCAGTTCATAAAACCTTTGGCCATTTTAATAAAAATGGTTCCCCTTCAAAAGTGGGTCCAGACTCTCTCTGAATTCTGGCCGCTTAATTCGCACTTTGCTTGTCAGAAGGAACATGGAATCGCAGGGATGGGAGGGACCTTGGAGGTCTTCTAGTCCAACCCGCTGCCCAAGCAGGAGACCCTGGAGCATGCCATTTGACACCAATAGTTGTCCAGTCTCGTCTTGAAAACCTCCAGTGGTGGAGCACCTGCAACTTCTGGAGGCAGGTAGTTCCACTGATTAATTTTTCTCACTGTCAGGAAATCTCTTTTTAATTCTAGGTTAGATCTAGGTTATTCTTCCACTGATTACTCCTTCTCCTGCCCTCGGATGCTTTTTCTAACATAAGAACCTCTCTAGCTTGATTTCAGAAATCCTTAGAAAACCTAATCCATCCTTCCTTCCCTCTTTCCTTCCCCTCCTTCTTTCCTTCTCTTGCTTGCCTTTTCTCTCTCTTTCGTTCTCTTTCTCAGACTCTCCCGTTCCATCCTTCCTCTTTCTCCTTTCTTTCTCTTTCATTCCTTTCCTTCCTTCCTCTCCTTCCTTCCTTCTCTTGCTTGCCTTCTCTTGTTCCTTTCTCTCTCTCTCTCTCTCATTCTCTTTCTCTGTCCTCTCCCATTCCATCCTTCCTCTTTCTCCTTTCTCTTTCTTTCGTTCCTTTCTCTCTCTCCTTTTTCTTTTTCTTCCTTCCTTCTCTTGCTTGCCTTCTCTCTCTTGTTCTCTTTTTTGTCCTCTCCCATTTCATTCTTCCTCTTCCTCCTTTCTTTCTCTTTCTCTTCTTCCTTCCCTCCCTCCCTCCCTTTATAACTTCATAAGTAACTCCAAGAGGTGAACATAAATAATGCTCCTTCCTCCTATTTTCTCCACAACAACAATCCTGTGAGGTGGATTGGGCTGAGAGAGAGGGATAGGCCAAAAGATACCCAACTGGCTTTCATGCCTAAGGCAGGACTAGAACTCACCGTCTCCTGGTGATTGGCCCAAAAGAACCCAGCAAACTTTCATGCTTAAGGGAGGACTATAACTCACCGTCTCCTGGTGATTGGCCCAAAGTCACCCAGCCATCTATCATGGCTAAGGCAGAAGTAGAACTCACTGTCTCCTAGTAATTGGTGCAAAGTCACCTAGCTGGCTTTCATGCCTAAAGCGGGACTAGAACTCACTGTCTCCTGGTGATCGGCCCAAAGTCACCCAGCTGGCTTTCACGCTTAAGGAGAACTAGAACTCACTGTCTCCTAGTAATTGGTGCAAAGTCACCTAGCTGGCTTTCATGCTTAAGGCAGGACTAGAACTCACTGTCTCCTGGTGATTGGCCCAAAGTCTCCCAGCCGGCTTTCACACAGCCAGGGCGTGACTTGAACTCGAGGGTGTCCCATTTGCTAGCTTGGCGCCTTTGCCACTCAACCCAACATTCTCCTTTGGCCCAGTTGTCGTCTTTCTGGGCTGCTTCTCCAAGGGTGCCCTTAACTCCTCCTCCCCCCCCCACTCCCCCTCCTGAGCAGGATCAGGCTGGCATGAATGGGAGGCCAGTGAAGCGAAGCAGGTGCTGAATGCCAACGGGGAGTGGAAGGGATCCGGGCAGGAGGGAGAAATGGAGATCGGAGCGAGGAAGCTGCCTTGGTTTTCCCTGCAGACCCCGGCTCGGCTCGGCTCCTTCCCCAGCTGCTTTTGGAACCTGCTTTGAAAGACCCGAAGAATTCCCAGATTTGGAGCGAGGGAAATTGCATCTGTTCCCAAGGTAAGGAGGGCAAAAGGAGGTTTGAGCTCCATTGGAATCCGTGGGCATTTGCTCAAAAGCCTCTGGGTTGAAGGGAGCCAGATTGCAAAAGGATATTTAAGTTATTATTATTATTCTTTGACTTTCTTAGCTGGAGAGATGGAGGGGCAACTCTGAGAAAAAGATCATTTTCCAAAGGAAAATAACTTTATTAAAACCCTGGGATTATTCTTCCTTCCTTCTTTCCTTCCTTCCTTCCTTCCTTCCTTCCTTCCTTCCTTCCTGCTTTCCTTCTCTTTTCTCTCTTTCTATTCTCTTCTTTCTTTCTTTTTCCTTCCTTCTCCTTCTCTTTTCTTTTTCTTTTTCTCTTCCTTCCTTTCTTTCTCTTTTTTCTTCCTTCCTGCATTCCTTCTCTTTCTTTTCTCTCTCTCTCTATTCTCTTCTTTCTTTCTTTTTCCTTCCTTCTCCTTTTCTTTTTCTTTTTCTCTTCCTTCCTTTCTCTTTCTTCTTCCTTCCTGCATTCCTTCTTTTTCTTTTCTCTCTATTCTCTTCTTTCTCTCTTTTTCTTTTTCCTTCCTTCTCCTTCTCTTTCTCTTCTTTTCCTTTTTCTCTTCCTTCCTTCCTTCCTTTCTCTTTCTTTCTTCTTCCTTCCTGCCTTCCTTCTCTTTCCTCTCTCTCTCTTTCTCTCTTCCTTCTTCCTTCCTGACTTCCTTCTCTTTTTTCTCTCTCTCTCTCTTCTCTCTTTCCTTTTCCTTCCTTCTCCTTCTCTTTCTCTTTTTCTCTTCTTTCTCTTTCTCTCTTCTGCCTTCCTGCCTTCCTTCTCTTTCTTTCCTCTCTCTCTCTTTCTATTCTTTCTCTTCTTTCTTTTTTCTTTCTCTTCTTTCTTTTTTCTTTCTTCTCCTTCCTTCCTGCCTTCCTTCTCTTTCTTTTCTCTCTCTCTCTCTCTCTCTCTTTTCCTTACTTCCTTCTCTTTCGCTTCATTTCTTTCTTTGCTTCCTTCCTTCTTTCTTTCTCTCCTTTCTTTTTTATTTCTTTCTCCTTCCTCCCTCCTTCCCTGGGATGTATCACACGCAACCTATTCATAGCATCTAGCAGTAACCCTTTGAGAAAGAGATGTTGCTTCTCTTCATTCCCTGTTATGATTTATCTCAATTCAGGACATCCAAGTAAATGAATCGGATGAGGGTTTTTTTTTTCCTTTCTTACCAGGTTGCAGGGTTTTTTCTTCTTCTTCTTCTTGCATTGCAAAGCTTTTAGGAATGTGCAGAGTTAAGGCATGTGCTTGGTTTTCAAAGGATAACAGCGTCTTTTGTGACGGGCCTCGACCAGTTCTGGCCTCTTAGATGGAATAAAGGTGGACCAGGTGGTTTGTTTGAGTGAAGATCTGTGAGGTGCAGGATTTTAGGTATTTGGGCAAACAATTGGCTGAAAATTATAGCAGTCTTTCTCTTCTTTCTTTCTTTCTTTTTTTCTCCTTTCCTTTCTTCCCTTCCCTTCTCTCTGTCTCTGTCTCTCCCACTCTCTTTTCCTTCCTTCTCTTTCTTTTTCTTTCTCATTTTCTTCCTTCTTCCTTTTCTTTCCTTCCTTCTCTTTCTCTCTCTTTCCCTCTCTCTCTTTCTTCCTTTCTTTTTCCTTTCTTCCCTCTTTCTTTCTTGCCTTCCTTCTCTTTCATTTCTCTCTCATTCTCTCATTCTTTCATCTTTCTTTCCTGCCTTCCTTCTCTTTCTTTTCTCTCTCTCTCTCTCTCTCTCTCTTTCTTCTTTTTTCCTTCCTTTTTTCCTTCCTGCCTTCCTCCTCTTTCTTTTCTCTCTCATTTCCTTCCTTTCTGCCTTCTCTTTCTCTCCTTTTTTATTTCTCCTTCCTTCCTTCCTCCTTTCCTTCTTTCCTCCCCCCCTCCCCCCCCTCTCTCTCCACCTATCTCAGCAAGTGACATTTTAGCCCAATATTTATTATCTAAAGGGCACAACTTTGGGCCAAATGATGCTTTCAGGCTGCTGAAAACACAGTTTCCGCTTGCAATGATTTGACTGCTGTCATATCAAGCCATAGTTTGCGGCATAATAAGCCAGAATTGATTGCTTACTTGTAATAGGCTAAACCCCAAGTCCTGGCTTCTAAATCATGATGTCTGATTTTGACTAAAATGTTAAGCCCCAAACTTCCACTGGATTATGGCTTTGCAAAACTCTAACCAGTGAAGAGGCGTAAAAGCAAATATTCAGAGTTGTGTTGTGTTTGTACTACATGATTAGACACGGTTTGGGCTCAATTGTGCATTGAAGCACAGAGAAAGCATTCTGGTAGATTTCCACAAGAGGCTAAAGCCATCTTTACAGGTGGTCCTCGACTTACGACCACAACGAGCCCAAAACTTCTGTTGTTAAGTAAGGCAGTCGTTAAGTGAGTTTCGCCCCATTTTACAACCTTTCTTGCTAACCCAGTCAGTAACACCGTTGTTAAGTGAACCTGGCTTCCCCCTTGACTTGACTTCTCCAGAAGGTCGCAAAAGGAGGTCAGGTGAGGCGGGGACCCTGCGACCGTCATAAGTACGAGACAGTTGCCAAGCGTCTGAATTTTGATCACGTGATGCTAGGAAGGCTGCAATGGCCCTAAGTGGGTAAAAAAAACAGTCCTAAGTCACTGTTGCAATTTCGCTATCATTTCAAACGGTCACTAAATGAAGATTGTAAATGGAGGACTACCTGTAGTAAGGGGAGATTCCATTTCTCCTAGAACAGGAAGGGACGTTGTGGGCAGCCCGTTGAGTGCGTTAATCCAAATGGCAGCATCCCAGACGGTGTGAATTTGCATGTGATGTTAGACGTCTTACAGGGTAGCTGGATAATTGCTTTGATGTGTTTGGGGAAAACTCAGCTATTGTTTCCCTGTTGTGCAAAAAGGCCACCCTGGCAAGCTAAAAAATAGGGTGTGATAACCGAAACACAATTTTTATTACACGTTTGGTCTGAATCCAACTGGATGTGTGATTTGACCCGGCTGCAGAAGTTAAGTTGAAGGAGACGGATTGTCTGAATATGCTTTGGCCGTCATTTTCCACAAAGGAAAATGACGCATTCTAGAGAACAAGACTTCTCAATCTTGATAACTTTAAGATATGGGGACTTCAGTTCCCAGAATTCCCCACCTAACATGCTTTAAGATATGTGGACTTCAGTTCCCAGAATTCCCCAGCTAACATTGTGATGTTTTTAGGATTAGAATTATTTATTTCTTAGTACAGCCTATCTCCCCCTCCAAATGTATCTTAAATGTAGCTTAAATGTATTTAATTATTATGACTGGTTTTATTGTATTGACTGTACACCGCCCCGAGTCCCTTTTTGGGAGAGGGGCGGTCTAAAAATCTAAGAAATAAATAAATAAATAAAAAAAATAAACATGCTTTAAGATATGTGGACTTCAATTCCCAGAATTCCCCAGCTAACATGCTTTAAGATATGTGGACTTCAGTTCCCAGAATTCCCCAGCTAACATGCTTTAAGATATGTGGACTTCAGTTCCCAGAATTCCCCAGCTAACATGCTTTAAGATATGTGGACTTCAGTTCCCAGAATTCCCCAGCTAACATTGTGATGTTTTTAGGATTAGAATTATTTATTTCTTAGTACAGCCTATCTCCCCCTCCAAATGTATCTTAAATGTAGCTTAAATGTATTTAATTATTATGACTGGTTTTATTGTATTGACTGTACACCGCCCCGAGTCCCTTTTTGGGAGAGGGGCGGTCTAAAAATCTAAGAAATAAATAAATAAATAAAAAAAATAAACATGCTTTAAGATATGTGGACTTCAATTCCCAGAATTCCCCAGCTAACATGCTTTATGTGGACTTCAATTCCCAGAATTCCCCAGCTAACATGCTTTAAGATATAGAGACTTCAATTCCCAGAATTCCCCAGCTAACATGCTTTATGTGGACTTCAATTCCCAGAATTCCCCAGCTAACATGCTTTAAGATATGTGGACTTCAATTCCCAGAATTCCCCAGCTAACATGCTTTAAGATATGTGGACTTCAATTCCCAGAATTCCCCAGCCAGCAATGGATCGTAAAGTTGTGAAGGCTAAAAAGGTTTTGCTAGAGAGGCTACCTAAAATCACAGAATTTAAGAATCTGGAAGGAATCTCAGAGATCATATAGTCCAACCCTTTAATCAGTACAGAAATCTACCACAAAAAATTCTGGCAGATTATCCTCCCTTCATGTAAACCTCAGTTAAACCCCGAAAAAAAGTGATTTGTGACTATTTTTCGGACTTATGACCATTGTAACAGCCTCAGGGTCACATGATCAAAATCCAAACGCTTGACCACTGACTCGTATTTATGACGGTTGCATTTCCTGGGGTCATGTGATCCCCTTATGCGACCTTCTGACAAGCAAAATCCATGTGGAAGCCAGATTCGCTTAACAACCATCTGACTAACAACTGCAGTGATTCACTTAACAACCTTGGCAAGAGAGGTCGTAAAATGGGGCAAAATTCTCTTAGCAACTGTCTCGCTTAGCAGTAGCTCAATTGTGGTCGTAAATTGAGGACTTCCTGTAATCCTTTTGTGAGGAACGCTTTTGAAATAACTTTTTCATGCGGGATGGCTTATTTTTTTCCCTTCTTTCCCTCATGAGATTCAGGAAAAGGCTATTATTATATTTGTATTTGTATTTTTATTTTATTTTTATTATTTTTATTTTTATTTTTATTTTATTTATATTTATATTATTTATATTTATATTATTTATATTTATATTATTTATATTTATATTATTATTTATATTCATATTATTATTTATATTTATATTATTATTTATATTTATATTATTATTTATATTTATATTATTGCCACCTATTTGCCCATGGCAACTCAAGCCGGCTTACAGAATATAAAAACCACGTCTAAATACAGTGAAACTAATTTAAAAAATCAAATAAATCAATGTAATAAAACAGCCCCCCCAACCCCTTGGGTCTCCCATCCATTGTTTAATTTGCCGCAACCCACAAGCTTGTGACAAGGAGTTCCAAAGTCCATCGGCAGCTGCCCTCTTCGGCCTCCCCCAAAGGGAATTCACAGGTGCACAGACCACTCAGAACGACAGAATAAATAGAGTTGGAAGGGACCTTGGAGGTCTTCTAGTCCAACCCCCTGCTTAAGCAGGGAATTCTAGAAGACACAGCGTTTTGACTTGTCCTGCATTGGCTGCCCCGTCTGACCTTTTCCCCTTTTTATATTTTATGGCTTGTGATCTGGCCGTGACCACGTTGCCATGGAAAGGATTAGTCTAGCATGAATGAACGCACCATTTATAAAGGCCTTTCAGGAGCCAGACGTGGTTTCCGAGGACTCGAAAAAAAAACCCGCAGACTTCAGAGCAGACAAACAATGCGGACACAAACTGACATCAGAAGCTTGTCCTCTTCCGCCGCCCTCAAAGGGAATTCACAGGTTCAGAGAACACTCAGAATACAGAATAATGGAAGGGACCTTGGAGGTCTTCTAGTCCAACCCCCTGCTCAGGCAGGAAACCCTATACAACTTCAGACAAATGGTTATCCAGTCTCATCTTAAAAACATCTAGTAAGAAGGAAGGAAGGAAAGAAGGAAGGAGGGAGGGAGGGAAGGAGGAAGGAAGGAAGAAAGGAAGGAAGGAAGGAAGGAAGGAAGGAAGGAAGGAAGGAAGGAAGGAAGGAAGGAAGGAAGGAAAGGTAGAATGCCCCAACACTGGAAGTCTTTAAGAAGATGTTGGATAGCCATCTGTCTGAAACGGTAGGGTTTCCTGCCTAGGCAGGGGGTTGGACTAGAAGGCCTCCAAGGTCCCTTCCAACTCTGCTATTGTATTGTATTGTATTGTATTGTAACTTCAGACAAGGGGTTGTCCAATCTCTTCTTAAAAACTTCTAGTGAGAAGGAAGGAAGGAAGGAAGGAAGGAAGGAAGGAAGGAAGGAAGGAAGGAAGGAAGGAAGGAAGGAAGGAAGGAAGGAAGGAAGGAAGGAAGGAAGGAAGAAAGAAGGAAGGAAGAAGGAAGGAAGGAAAGAAGGAGGGAGGGAGGGAAGGAAGGAAGGAAGGAAGGAAGGAAGGAAGGAAGGAAGGAAGGAAGGAAGGAAGGAAGGAAGGAAAGGTAGAATACAGAATAATGGAAGGGACCTTGGAGGTCTTCTAGTCTAACCCCCTGCTCAAGCAGGAGACCCTATCTCATTTCAGACAAATGGTTGCCCAGTCTCTTGTCCGTTCGCAAAATTCCGGTTTGCGTGTTGGGGAGTTTTTCGCCCTCCAAAGGGCAAAACCCAGGTCCACCGTGCCATCGTGCGTCAAAAGCGAGGGGAGTGGGGGCACATGCGTGGGGGGGGGGGGGCGAGGGCACATAAACTTATGACGCATGCTCACACACACACACCTGCGTTCCCCCCGCTTTTGGCATGCAATGGCAAAAAGGTTAGCCATCATGGCTTTATACTCCTGTGAAGACCAAACAGCTGCCTAGACTCGTGACATTGAGATGACGCCTGCCAATCACCCAGCCTGATGTCACACAGAGCTTGATCTTGCCGGCTGCTATTCCTTTTGGTGCCTCTTGAGGGCAGCAGAGAGCCAGGTGCTCCTTTTGTAATTGCCATGGATTTTGCTCCTATCCTGGGGGAAATTTGCAAAAGAAGCAAAGAATGACAAATACCTCCATTGTATCAGGAACAGAGGGGAAGAAGTTGCTGGTCAGAAGGTTGCAAAAGAGGGGTGTCATATGACCCTGGGACACTGCGGCCATCATAAACATGAGTCAGTTGCCAACCCTCTGAACGAAAGGCCGGACAAGGAGCGATGGATGGAAACTGACCAAGGAGAGATTCAACCTGGAAATAAAGAGGAATTTTATTGTACGCCGCCCCGAGTCCTTCGGGAGAGGGTGCGGCTAAGAAATAAATATTTATTATTTATTATTATTATTATTATTCTCTGACTATGGAGAACCATCCACCCATGGAACAGAAGTTGCCTTCGGAAGTTGTGGCAGCTTCATCCCTGGAGCCTTTCAAGAAGAGACTGGACTGCCACCTGTCAGAAATGGTGTAGGGTCTCCTGCTTGGGCGGGGGGTTGGACTAGATGACCGGCAAGGTCCCTTCCTGTTAATCTGTAATCTGTAATATGAAGAACGGTTGCAGGAACTGGGCATGGGTGGTCTAGTGAAGAGAAGGACCAGGGGAGACAGGATAGCAGCCTTCCAATATTTGAGGGGCTGCCCCAGAGAAGAGGGGGTCAAGCTGTTCTCCAAAGCATCTGAAGGCCAGACAAGGAATAATGGATGGAAACTGATCAAGGAGAGATTCAACCTGGAAATAAGGAGAAATTGTGGGAGCTTCATCACTGGAAGCTTTGAAGAAGAGACTGGACTGCCATCTGTCAGAAATGGTCTCCTGCTTGGGCAGGGGGTTGGACTAGATGACCTACAAGGCCCCTTCTAAGTCTGTTATTCTGTATCTGTATCTTTTGATCGTATCATCATGGGGATGCTGCAATAGTCATAAGTGTGAAACATGGTCGTAAGTCACTTTCTTCAGGGATGTCGTGAATCTGAACTGTTGTAAGTCGACCCAAAGATGCTTTTTTTTTCAGGAGGCCCCTGGCCTTTCTTGTTCTTTTTTTCTTTTGAAGACGTTTCACTTCTCCTCCAAGAAGCTTCTTCAGCTCTGACTGGATGGTGGGGAGTGGAAGGACTGATACTCCTTGCAGACAGCTGGTCATTTGCATCCTTTTAGAGGGTCTTTGAGGCCACTTGGAGGTTTCTCTGTGTCCTCAGGGTCACCTGAGTGGTGCAAATGGTTCCTGTAGTCTGCCATTTTTCCCTCTGGAAATCCATTCCTTCTCCCACCCCATTCCAAGGGTCTTCACCCCAAATTGTGTAGCTGAAAGTCTGTAGAGATTCTCCGTCATCCAGGTGAGGGTTGTCCCAAAGATGCTTTTTTCAGGAGGCAACTAGACTTTCTGGTTTGTGCTTTGAAGACATTTCTCATCCAAGAAGCTTCTTCAGCTCCGACTGAATGGTGGGGGATGGAAGGATTGATTCTCCTTGCAGACAGCTGGTCATTTGCATCCTTTTTAGAGGGTCCTTGAGGCCACTTGGAGGTTTCTCTGTGTCCTCAGGGTCCCATGAGTGGTGCAAATGGTTCCTGTAATCTGCCATTTTTCCCTCTGGAAATCCATTCCTTCTCTCACCCCATTCCAAGGGTCTTCACCCCAAATTGCATAGCTCAAAGTCTGTAGAAATTCTCCGTCATCCATGTCCTGGTTGCCCCAAAGGTGCTTTTTCAAGAGGCAACTGGACTTTCTGGTTACTGAAAAAGCACTTTGGGGATAACCCTGACCTGGATAACAGAGAATCTCTACAGACTGTTGTAGGACTAACTGTGTCTCTCCTGGATGCCACCCCCCCCCCCCCAACATGGAAAGGGCCCAGGGTGGCCCATTTTGCCTTGCCCCAGGTGCCTCCCCTAGTGAAATTATACCTGTGCAAGGTGCAGAATTATCCTCCATTGGATTTGGATGCAGACAGGCACAGTATCCAGGGAGACCTGTGCAAAACCTGTATCGGATTTCCCAGGACTGCAAACAGCTGGATAGATAGCTGAGAAGCCGCAACCATTATCTCTGGGCCTATTGTTTGGAGGCATAAATTCGGGGGCGGGGAGGGGGAGGGAAGGTTTCTGGTGCCTTGCTTTGACAGAGTTGTCCATCCACGAGCCTATTAAACATTAAACAAGACGATGAGGGGACTGGAAGCTCAAAACATATGAAGAACTGGGCATGGCTAGTCTAGGGAAGAGAAGGACCAGGGGAGACAGGAGAGCATCTTCCCATATTGGAGGGGCTGCCACAGACAGGAGGAGGGGCTCAAGCTATTTTGCAAAGCACCTGAAGGCCAGACAAGGAATAATGGATGGAAACAGACCAAGGAGAGATTCAACCTGGAAATAAGGAGGAATTTTATGACACTGGGAACTATTAACCAGTGGAACAGAAGTTGCCTTCGGAAGTTGTAGAAGCTTCATCCCTGGAGCTTTTCAAGAAGAGACTGGACTGCCATCTGTCAGAAATCGTGTAGGGTCTCCTGCTTGAGTGGGTGGTTAGACTAGATGACCTACAAGGCCCCTTCCTGGTAATCTGTAATTTGTAATATGAAGAACGGTTCCAGGAACTGGGCATGGCTAGTCTAGGGAAGAGAAGGACCAGGGGAGACATGAGAGCATTTTTCTAATATTTGAGGGGCTGCCCCAGAGAGGAAGGGGGTCAAGCTGTTCTCCAAAGCACCTGAAGGCCAGACAAGGAATAATGGATGGAAACTGACCAAGGAGAGATTCAACCTGGAAATAAGGAGGAATTTTCTGACTGTGAGAACATTCAACCCATGGAACAGAAGTTGCCTTCGGAAGTTGTGGGAGCTTCATCCCATTTTTGGTCCCAGGAGGCTTCAGGGATGCCTGCTAGGCTCAAAACAATGTGCGGGGGGAGAGGGGTTTTTTTCCGCATGCACATGTATATTATATTTCCCAGGCTAGAGTTTCACCCTGTGGTTTCCTTGTGGTCTCCCATCCAAACGCTAACGAAATCCAGTCCTGCTGCGATTTTTGAGATCAACTCCACCTCAAGTCTTGCTGGGCTGCTGGAGTTGAGTGGGGGCAGTGGTAATATTGGATGGGGACGTAATAGCCCTCTTCCAATTTTTGAAAGTCAACTGCAGGGAAGAGGGGAGGGGGAGTCAACCTATTCTCCAAAACACCTGAAGACAGAAGAAGCAATGGATGGAAACTAATCAAGGAGAGAAGCAACTTAGAACTGAGGAGAAACTTCCTGACAGTTAGAACAATTAATCAGTGGAACAGAAGTTGCCTCCAGAAGTTGTGAATGCCCCAACACTGGAAGTCTTTAAGAAGATATTGGAGAGCCATTTGTCTGAAACGGTATAAGGTTTCCTGCCTAGGCAGGGGGTTGGACTAGAAGACCTCCAAGGTCCCTTCCAGCCCTACGATTCCAGCTTCTAAGACACCTCCCTTTGCTGTTCCTCCTAAGCTCTTAGTAATAAAGGAGTATCTTTTTTAATTTTGTTTTGTTACATAGTTAAAAATTCTTTTATGAACAAAGTGTTGTCTGGATTTAACTTAACTTAACTTAACTTTATTGGATTTCGAGACCGCCCCTCTCTCAAAAGAGACTCGGGGCGGTGTACAGTCATATTAAAATAGTTGAACAGTAAATATACATGTTATAAGTATACAATAAATAAATTAAACATATGACTATAGGAGGTAGTAGAAGTTCCCTGTACAATTTAGTTAAGTTAGATTAAAATTTGTTAAAAAATTTAAAAAGTTAAAAACATTAACCTTAAAAGCTATCCCAAATAAAATATCCGCCAGGAGGTAAGAGTAGAACTATAAGTGGGCCAGGCCGGCTAGTCGGAACAGGTGAGTCTTAAGTTTTTGTCGGAAGGAGCGGAAGTCGGTAGTGGTTCTGATATCGGGGGGGAGGTCATTCCAGAGGGTTGGGCCCATCACAGAGAAGGCTCTACTCCTAGGTGCCGCCCAATGGCATTGCTTAGTGGACGGCACCCGGAGGAGTCCCTCCCTGTGTGAGCGAATTGGTCGCAGGGATGTATGTGGTAGAATGCGATCCCGCAGGTAACTAGGCCCTGTGCCATGGAGCGCTTTGAAGATGGTGATCAACACCTTGAAACACACCCGAAAAACCACAGGTAGCCAGTGCAGCTCGCGCAGGAAAGGTGTTATGTGGGAGTACCTAGTACTCCCCATGATGGCCCGCGCAGCCGCATTCTGAACTAGCTGTAGTCTTCGGGTACATCTCAAGGGGAGCCCCATGTAGAGAGCATTGCAGTAGTCCAGACGAGATTTACCCTTTAACATTTTCACGTATACATAATTCATTTTACAATATATATTTCCATTTCCAATTTTTGCTGTATTACTTTTCTTCTCATATTTCCCAACTTTTAATTTTTATTATACACATAAACAATATCCTTTTTTTGCTTCCCTTTAAAGATAAGCCAAATTCATCATTTCCCTTTTATCTATTTCCTACAGATCATATGTGACTTCAAATTCAGTTTTTTTTAATCGTAAGCTTTTAACATAATTACTTTGCACACTTAAAAGTATTCATTTAACTCCCACACCTCCTAATTAGATACATACTATTACCATGTTTAAAATATTACATTTCATTCTGCTAATTTCATTTCATTTTACTAATCTCCGATTCCTAGATACCCTTTTCTCTTTTTCTTCTTTTTATGTGTCTTGTATCTTTTCTTCTGAATTTTTTTCTATCACTTTTCGATAAGTTATTTGAATGGTTCTCCCCCGAGGGTTCCCTATCTTTCTCCCGTTGTTTCTCTCTGTAATAAAGGAGTTTCTTAAGAGGCTGCCCGCTTTACCTTCGTGAACTAGTTGGCAGCCAGGCGGGTCACGAGATTGGAGATCATCCAACCGAGCCCACCTGCCAGGGATTTCCAAGCACAGAGAAAGTGAGTGGATTTTCTCAGCAAAAACTTCAAGTAACAAGTGTGTCAGCTGTTTGAGACAGGAAATAGGCACCACCATAAGAGATTGCTGGAATTCTGATTGATTTATTGCAAGGTTCAATAAGAGAAATTTGGGAAAGGATCCCATCATTTTTCTCTGAGACTACAGATGAGATAAAATATTTATCATTTAAGGAGAGATTCAACTTGGAAATAAGGAGGAATTTCCCGACGGGGAGAACCATCAACCCATGGAACAGATGTTGCCTTTGGAAGTTGTGGGGGCTTCATCCCTTGAGGCTTTCAAGAAGAGACTGGACTGCCATCTGTCAGAAATGGCATAGGGTCCCCTGCTTGGGCAGCGGTTTGGACTAGATGACCTACAAGGTCTCTTCCAACTCTGTTAATCTGTATTCTGTATCCCTGGAAGCTTTCAAGAAGAGACTGGGCTGCCCTCTGTCAGAAATATATATACACACAAACACACACACACACATCGCGTTCCCAACCTGTCTTTGGAACAATGAGGACTAGAAGCATGCTCGGGTTTTCTTTTAAATTTGAAAAAAGCCGAGAGCTTGCCAGGATTTCCCCAATTGGTTTCTCTTATTCTTCTCCCCCCCCCCCTTTTCTTTGTTCCCATCAGACAAGGAATCCTTACCAGCTTATCCCCTGAGAGATTCTGTCAACTAAAGTCTTACCGTTCAAGCATTAACCTGAATTGCGTGGATTATCTTTTCCCCGTCTCTAACTAACGGTCCACAGCCTGAAGCATTTATAGCCACCTACCACCGGAATAGAAGCGTGCACTATATATATAATTTGCAATTGCTGCGGTTTGACACCTACAAATTGGTTTACACTTCTCCTTTCGTCACCCAGGTTTCCTGCCACCGACGGCCGATGCGTTTCGGGAGCCATGGTCATCCTACAACAGGTAGGTATTTTTTTACCTGCGGGTTAATAATGTGAGAACGTAGCTCTAAATGGATGTTGTATGTGCCTCTGTGCATTTGAGCAGGCCACACGCGTGAGGAGGAGAGGGTTGGGTGAGGTCAAGCCGTTTGGACACGGCTCCCGTTTTGAGGGGGGAGAAAGGGGGGGTGTATGAAAATGTTTACATTTTGTACCCTGCCCGGCTTAAGAGGTACAATCGGAACACGTTGCCCGGATTAAAGAGATTAGTCGAGCCAAAGAGGCCGTTGTGAGTCTCTTTGCCGGGCGGTTGTGTGTTGGAGAGAAAAGCGGCCAAGGGGACAATGTGAAATTGTGAGAATTGAATGCAGTGCCTAAAAAAAAAAATTAAAGAGAAGTTTGATATTTTGTAATGATCCCAGCCAAAGATAGATAGATAGATAGATAGATAGATAGATAGATAGATAGATAGATGATAGATAGATAGATAGATAGATAGATAGATAGATAGATAGATAAGCTAGATAGGTAGGTAGATGATAGATAGATAGATAGATAGATAGATAGATAGATAGATAGATAGATAGATAGATAGATAGATAGATAGATATAGATGATAGGTAGGTAGGTAGGTAGGTAGGTAGGTAGGTAGATAGATAGATAGATAGATAGATAGATAGATAGATAGATAGATAGATAGATAGATAGATAGATAGATAGATAGATAGATAGATAGATAGGTATAGAAAGAGATAGATAGATAGATAGATAGATAGATAGATAGATAGATAGATAGATAGATAGATGATAGATAGATAGATGATTGATGATAGATCAATAGATATATGATAGATAGATAGATAGATAGATAGATAGATAGATAGATAGATAGATGATAGATAGATAGATAGATAGATAGATAGATAGATAGATAGATAGGTATAGAAAGAGATAGATAGATAGATGATAGATAGATAGATAGATAGATATAGAAAGAGATAGATAGATAGATAGATAGATAGATGATAGATAGATAGATGATTGATGATAGATAGATCAATAGATATATGATAGATGATAGATAGATAGATAGATAGATAGATGATAGATAGATGATATGTAGATAGATAGATAGATGATAGATAGATAGATAGATAGATAGATAGATAGATAGATAGATAGATAGATGATAGGTAGATAGATAGATGATAGGTAGATAGATAGATAGATAGAAAGAGAGAGAGAGAGACAGACAGACAGACAGACAGACTGAGGTAGAGATAGAGGCACCCATCAAATAGAGCTTTTGCTGCATTCAAAATATGAGCAAGCCACGAAACTAAATTTTTCTAAACCACGAAACTCTAAATTGCTACCAACCTGCCTTCCCTTGAGGACCTCTACACTGTATGAGTCAAAAAGAGGCCCGTGAAAATATCAACAGAGCCCTTGCATCCTGGACATAAACTGTTTCCACTCCTACCCTCAAAACGACGCTATAGGGCACTGCACACCAGAACAACTAGGCACAAGGACAGTTTTTTCCTGAATGCCATCACTCTGCTAAACAACTAATTCTCACAACATTGTCATATTACCTACTAAGGCTGTATTACTATTCTTCTTCTCAGACTTCCTATATTTATGACTATAACCTTGTTGGTTGTATCTTTATGATTTATATTGTTTTATTTAGTTTCCTAGTATGGTTTGATTGCTCGTTTAGTATCCTTTGATTATCATTATGTGTTGTATTTTATGATTCTTGATGAATGTATTTTTTTAACGTACATTGAGAGCATCTGCACTGAAGGCAAATTCCTTGTGTGTCCAGTCACACTTGGCCAATAAAGCATTCTATTCCATTCTATTCCATTCCATTCTTATTCCTCTATTCTTTTCTTTTCTATTCTATTCATTTAATTCCTATTCTGTTCTATTCTATTCATTTAATTCCTATTCTATTCTGTTCTGTTCTGTTCTATTCTATTCTATTCATTTAATTTCTATTCTGTTCTGTTCTGTTCATTTGATTCCTGTTCTATTCTATTCTATTCTATTCTGTTCAATTCTATTCATTTAATTTCTGTTCTGTTCTATTCTATTCATTTAATTTCTATTCTATTCTATTCTGTTCTGTTCTATTCTATTCATTTAATTTCTATTCTGTTCTGTTCTGTTCATTTGATTCCTGTTCTATTCTATTCTATTCTGTTCTATTCTATTCATTTAATTTCTGTTCTGTTCTATTCTATTCATTTAATTTCTATTCTATTCTATTCTGTTCTATTCTATTCATTTAATTTCTATTCTGTTCTGTTCTGTTCATTTGATTCCTGTTCTATTCTATTCTATTCTGTTCTATTCTATTCATTTAATTTCTATTCTGTTCTGTTCTATTCATTTAATTCCTGTTCTATTCTATTCTATTCTATTCTATTCTATTAATTTAATTCCTATTCTGTTCTGTTCTAATCTATTCATTTAATTTCTATTCTGTTCTATTCTATTCATTTAATTCCTATTCTGTTCTGTTCTATTCATTTAATTCCTGTTTTATTCTATTCTATTCTGTTCTATTCATTTAATTTCTACTCTTTTCCTGTTCTACTCTATACATTTAATTCCTATTCTGTTCTACTCATTTAATTCCTGTTCTATTCTATTCTAATTATTATTCTATTCTATTCAGAATTAACAGTGTTGTAAATTGTCTGGTTGAGGTGCTGTCCAAGAATTAAAATTTGAGAGGGAGGAAACCCCAGGGGCAAAAATAAGAAGGAAAGTACCTGTGTAAGGAAATTAATTCGGGAAGATTGGACTCCATTGTTTGGAAATGCTGTTCTCTACTCCAAGAAGGCTAGTAAAGAGATTGACAAGCAAGGCAATGGTGCTATATTCACTGCTATGCCTCAGAGGAGATTTATCCTTTATAATTTAATATTCCACTTTTCCGCTGAAAATGCAACAAGGGGAACTCAGCTGGTTCAAAACGGTCCCATAAATTCTGAGCTTATGACACAACCTCTAAATTGATTGGACGTTCAAATAGATTTAGACTATATTTATAAATCTTGGTAAAGGAAAGGAGGAAAGCATTCTGTTTATTGAGGCAGTGGGTAGGATTTGGGCGGTAGAGAATTTTGATGGCCTCCAGATGTTCTGGACACCACCACCCCCAAAATCACCGAGACAGCCCTGCTGGAGGAATGAAGTTTGAAACCCCTGAATGACTCCCCTCCCCTTCACACGTTCAAGGTTAAATAGGGCTTCTGCTTATCAGTCCTGATCAGAAAAGAGATTGATTGAGAACGGATCACTTGCTGCATCGGTAGATATGGTTTGATAGTGTAGAAAGGAAAATGGCTTTTAAATGTTGTTTGTAGCAAGGATAAATTAGCTTTTCAAAGATGCTGCACAGTTGGCTTTGTTTAGGAAGGACAAAAGTCTGAAGAATTCAGAAAATCAATACAGGGTTGAAGAAAAAGAAAGAAAGAAAGAAAGAAAGAAAGAAAGAAAGAAAGAAAGAAAGAAAGAAAGAAAGAAAGAAAGAAAGAAAGAAAGAAGAAAGAAAGAAGAAAGAAAGAAAGAAGAAAGGGGAGGGGAAGGGAAAGGGAAGGAGAGAGAGAGAGAAAGACAGGACGGACGGAAGGAAGGGAGAAGAAGAAGAACAAAGACAGGAAGGAAGGGAAGGAGGGGAGAAGAAGAAAGCAAAAGGAAGGAAGGAAGAAGAGAAGAAAAAGAAAGAAAGAGACAGGAAGGAAGGAAGGAGAGAAGAAGAAAGAAAGAAAAGAAGGAAGGAAGGAAAGAAGAAAAAGAAGGATGGAAGGAAAGAAGGAAGGAAAGAAGAAGAGACAGAGAAAGGAAGGAAGGGGATAAGAAGAAAGAGAGAGAAAGAAAGAGAGAGAAAGAAGGAAAGAAAGAAAAAGAAAAAGAAAGAAAGAAGGAAGGAAAGAAAGAAAGAAAGAAAAATTCCACATACAGGGACTTAGAAAAGGGTGGTTAGATGCAGACAAATCTCTTGTGTTTCTTTTGGCGTAAATTTAATTCCAAACCAGATTAAGGATTAGTTTGAAACCAGCATAGGTGTATATGTATGTATGTTTGTCATGTATTTTGAGAGCCAGGAAAGCCTACAGAATACTCTGGCTGCCAGCAGTTGCTAGTTTGTTTAGTGGTGTGTGTGTGTATCTTAATAAGTTCAACAACCTGGTGGTTGCATTCGCACAACCCACTTAACCTGAGGTGTGTCCAGCTGTCCACTAGATGGCAGCAGAGTCATCTAGGTGTTTGCAGCCCAGATGTGGTGGCCCTTCTAAACTTTCATTTGTGGTTTGCTTCTTTGTGGCTAAGTGTGTTGTGGGATTCCACCGCTCTGGATTAATTTAGGGAGCAATTCAGTAACCAGGTTAAAACGGACGGTGGTTATGAAAGGTGCCAATGTTGGATTAGATTGATGACGTTTCTGGTTAAAGCCTCCATGTTTGAATCAGATAGTCCCAAAGGTCCTTTTTCAAAAGGCAACTGGACTTTGTTTTTTTCTTGAAGACGTTTCACCTCTCATCCAAGAAGCTTCTTCAGTTCTGACTGAATGACCATGAAGCTTCTTGGATGAGAAGCGAAAGCTCTTCAGGGAAAAACAAAAACCATTCAATCAGAACTGAAGAAGCTTCTTCGATGAGATGCAAAACATCTTCAGGAAAAAACAAAGACCGTTCAGTCAGAACTGAAGAAGCTTCTTGGATGAGAAGCAAAACGTCTTCAGGGAAAAACAAAGACCGTTCAGTCAGAACTGAAGAAGCTTCTTGGATGAGAAGCAAAACGTCTTCAGGGAAAAACAAAGACCGTTCAGTCAGAACTGAAGAAGCTTCTTGGATGAGAAGCAAAACGTCTTCAGGGAAAAACAAAGACCGTTCAGTCAGAACTGAAGAAGCTTCTTGGATGAGAAGCAAAACGTCTTCAGGGAAAAACAAAGACCGTTCAGTCAGAACTGAAGAAGCTTCTTGGATGAGAAGCAAAACGTCTTCAGGGAAAAACAAAGACCGTTCAGTCAGAACTGAAGAAGCTTCTTGGATGAGAAGCAAAACGTCTTCAGGGAAAAACAAAGACCGTTCAGTCAGAACTGAAGAAGCTTCTTGGATGAGAAGCAAAACATCTTCAGGACCATGTTGAATTTTCCAATTTGCAATGTTTGGGTGTGATTTGAATCCACCCTTTCTGGAGGCAAGCTGGAGGAAAGATTTGCCTCCAGATGTTGTAGGTCAGGGGTGTCCAAACTTGAGAACTTTAAGACTTGTGGACTTCAACTCCCAGAATTCCCCAGCCAGCTATGCTGGCTGGGGAATTCTGGGAGTTGAAGTCCACAAGTCTTAAAGTTCTCAAGTTTGGACACCCCTGTTGTAGGTACTCCATCACTGGAGGTTTTTCAAGAACAGACTGGAAAGCCATTTGCCTGAAACGGTTAAGGGTCTCCTGCTTGAGCAGGGGGTTGGGCTAGAAGACCTCCAAGGTCCCTTCCAACTTTTGTGATTCTTTTTTTCTTTTTAAGAATTTTTATTTTATTTTAGTTGAACATAAACACCAAAAAAAGAATCATCCTTCAATACACCTTGTAGAAAGGGTGTCGATTGGTTACAAATAACTTTCGAGCATTTCTTCCATAGTCATTACTTGTAGTTCGTCATAAATTATACACTTTAAATCAAAAATCTTTATATATCTTACCATCAATATATCACAATTCTCATTTGACTACAATTATTTGAACATGCTTCTGCCTGAACTTATTCACACTTAAAAACACAACCACCTAATGGCACTTGTCAGCTATTTCAAAAATCCTCCAATAACATTACACTTTTATGGCATATTCTGAGTAAAAAATCAATTAATAAAGTTTCTAAGCTCTCCCCCCCCCCCCCCCCGCTGTTTAGAATATTATATCCAAGTTGCTTTTACCAACACCAGAGCATGTATATATTATTAAACAATATCCATTAACATTTCCTTGTTGTTATTATAATTAGCTAAAAGTCCTTTACTATTATATATCCCAACTCCTCTCAAACTTTTCTGAGTCTTTGTGGGACTTCTCATTCAGGATCATCGGTTAACAATTGCAGGAACAGAACAGGCCTACTCTAGAGAAAAGAAGGACTAGGGGAGACATGATAGCAGTCTTCCAAGATTTGAGGGGCTGCCCCAAAGAAGAGGGGGTCAAGCTATTCTCCAAAGGCCCTGAAGGCAGGACAAGAAAGAATGGATGGAAACTAATCAAGGAGAGAAGCAACCTGGAACTAAGGAGAAATTTCCTGACAGTGAGAACGATTATTGAATGGAACAGCTCTCCTCCAGAGGTTTTTAGAAGAAGAGACTGGACATCCATTTGTCTGAAATGGAATAGGGTCTCCTGCTTGATCAGGGGGGTCAGACTAGAAGACCTCCAAGGTCCCTTCCAACATTTGTGATTCTTTCAGGATCTTCGGTCATGAGCCTCATAAACCAATTTTTCAGCAAGCTGTTGACGCTTACTGTCTCATCTATGGCATTTATGGGCTGGCCCCTAACTCCTTCCCACCGTAATAACAAGGGGGGGGTGAGAACTCCTCTTCCACCATCCGATGAAAACCTATTTGCATATAGATTAAAATACGGCCCATTGGCCTGCTCCGAATGGACCCATTTAGCATCTTAACGGCCTCCCGCTGTCAAAATCCCGGCCCTCCAATTAAAGGAAGGAAGTCATGCGTGTTCTTCCAGAGGTTGGGATTGGATAATGAAGGGGCAAACAACGTTGTACATGGAGCTGCAGGTTGCAAACATCTGGAAATGTGAAAATCCATTGGTGGCGTTTTCCGCATGGTGCTTCCGGCTGGAGCTGCAATTTTGGTGAAATTTGATTCTGCTTAGTTCCTGGAGATTAAGGACAGTGGAGGGTTTAAAGAAGATTGGACAATCATTTGTCAGAAACGTTGTAGGGCAGTTGTCAGCGTGTGCACAGGTCCATCGCGTGTATCAACCCTGGAGCAAGGACAGCCAACAGTGGCTTGTATCAAATAGTGAGTTTTAAAATCTACAATAGGAATATAGGAATACTATATACATACACATGCTACAAGCAGTATCTAAACAAACAGCAATTACAGCAGGGAAGAAATTCAGCAGACTAATGAGCTCTCTAGCTCAGTGATGGTTAATCTTTTCAGCAGCGAGGGCCGAAACTAGAGCATGCGCATGTGCTGGAGCCCCAGAACCTGGAGGAGAGCAGGCAGGATGTGTACATGCGCACAGTGGCCAGCTGCACTTCCAGGGTCCGGTGCACACATGCACGCAAGAGAGCTGGTCTCCACATGAAGACTTGCTGGCTGGCGTGCATGCACATGCCGGAATCCAGAAGAGAACAGTTGGCCCACACGTGCATGAACGTTGGATCAGTTGGCTGGTGCACATCTGCACGACAGAACACCTAAGAGCGGCTGGCGACGGTGCGCGTGCCCACAGAGAGGGCTCTGCATGCCACCTCTGGCATGCGTGCCATTGGTTTGCCATCACGGCTCTAGCTTCCTCTTATTACACAGGCTTTTAAAGGGATAACAGCCAAAGACTCTGCTGACTCATTCCCATCGTTGCATCATTGCATCAGCTGGTCAGCTCTTAAATTGTCACCTTGACACAGGGGTGGGTTCCTGCCAGTTCTAAGCTCTTTTATAGAAGAGGTTCCACAAATCTACAGTGCCGTTTAGAACCGGTTCCAGCTCCCTCCCCCCCACCCATCCACACATCATCAAAATGAAGAGCGAGAGGAGGAATTCTGGGAGTGGAAGTCCACAAGTCTTAAAGCTGTCAACTTTGAACACCCCTGGGGTTTTTTTTTCCTAAAAGGTTAAGGGTTCAAGGGTCTTGTAACTTGACAGCTTTAAGACTTGCATGCTTCAAATGGCAGAGTACCTGAGCCAACATTTTGGTTGCTAAGCAACAGCGTTGTTAAGTGAGTTTCACCACATTTTACAAGTTAGCCACGCCCGCCCAGTCATATGGCCAGCAAGCCACTCCCACCTGGTCACATGGCTGGCAAGCCACTCCCACAAAGCAGGCCACACCTACAGAAGAGGTTCTAAAAAAAATTTGAAACCCACCACTGCCTTGAGAGCAGTGTTTCTCAACCTTGGCAACTTGAAAATGTGGGGATTTAAACTCCCAGAATTCCCCAGCCAGCCATCTAATCGAGGAGAGAAGCAACCTGGAATTAAGGAGAAACTTCCTAACAATGAGAACAATTAACCAGTGGAACTGCTTGCCACCAGAAGTTGCGGGTGCTGCATCCCTGGAGAAGAGACTGGACAGCCACTTGTCTGGAAAGGTGTAAGGTCTCCTGCATGAGCAGGGGGCTGGACTAGAAGACCTCCAAGGTCCCTCCCCACTCTGCTATTCCGTTACAGCCAGCATTAGGGTCTTATCCAAAGTCTTTGAATAATGTACCCAAAGTAGAATAATTTGAGCCTGTATATCAAAAGATGGTCTGATTTGTTCCATTAACCTTTGATTTGTTTTCTTGGTTGTCCATGAAATTCTCAGGAATCTGCTACGACTTCAAATTATCTGCGCTGCTTCTAACTCACGTCTTCAAAATCCACCTTTCACATCCATAGAGTGAAAGAGAACAATCCACCTGTGGAATGTCTATGGAGATTCTCCGTCACCCAGGTCACGGTGGGGAATTTTCCTGGTTTTTCTTTGAAGACGTTTCGCTTCTCATCCAAGAAGCTTCTTCATATCAGGGTTCCAAATAGCATCCAAAATAAAGTCAGAGTCCGAGGCAAAAGGATTCCTCAAAGTTCCAATTGATGCAGAGAGCCATGTTGGCAGATCTGGGGAAAACCCGAATCTGAAAGCTTCCCGGTATTTCCCACCCAGTTGAAAGTTCAAGATCATGCCGCCACACCCACGAGTCCATCCCATGGTCCAATCTCCCACTGCCATGCTGGCAATTCCACCCATCCAGTCTGCACCGGCCAGGTGCAGAGACAAAGGATGACCTTGGCTTTCTAAAAAGAATGTTGTTATGGCTACCTATCATCGAATTCCATACAATCCCATTTTCCCACAATAGAGGTTGCATAGTCGAATAATAGAAAGTGTGGCAGGCCAAAGATCAAAAAAAAAAAAAATGGCTGCAGGCCGGACACTTCAGTTTTTTTGTTTTTTTCTTTGAAGACGTTTCGCTTCTCATCCAAGAAGCTTCTTCATTCCCCACCATCCAGTCAGAGCTGTAGAAGCTTCTAGGACAAGAAGCGAAATGTCTTCGGAGAAAAACCAGAAAGTCCAGTTGCCTCTTGAGGAAAAAAATGAAGCACCTTTGGGACAATCCGGGGGGATGGCTTTCCTTCAGAAGCTGTGGATGCTCCGTCACTGGAGTTGTTTAAAGAAGTGATTGGACAGCTGTCTAAGGTCTCCTGCTTGAGCAGGGGGTTGGACTAGATGACCTCCAAGCTCCCTTCCAGTTCTTTTCTGATTCTGATTCAAGGAATTTGTACTCAAGGAATTTTGACATGACAATTTTGTTTCGGTACTCAATGCATTGGCTAGGATTTGTCGATGTCAGCTGCCTTGTGGCTCACTAACATTATTCTTTATAGAATAACAGAGTTGGAAGGGACCTTGGAGGTCTTCTAGTCCAACCCCCTGCTTAGCGGGGGGAGGGGGGGAAACCCGGCACCACTTCAGACAAATGGTTATCCAACATCTTCTTAAAAACGTCCAGTGTTGGAGCATTTACAACTTCTGGAGGCAACTTCTGTTCCACTGATTAATTGTTCTCACTGTCAGGAAAGAATATTTATGGGAAATATTTGTTTGGTATTCATCGTTTCTGGTGCAGGTTGTCCTCGACTTACGACCATAGCCGAGCCCAAAATTTATCTTGCTAAGTGAGACAATTGTTCAGTGAGGTTTTGCCCCATTTTACAACTTTTTGTGCCACCTTTGTCAAGTGATTCACTGCCCTTGCGAAGTTAGTTAACACGGTTGTTAAGTCGGAATAGAAGTGAAGAAGCTTCTTGGATGAGAAGCGAAACATCTTTGAGGAGAAACAAAAACCATTCAATCAGAACTGAGGAAGCTTCTTGGATGAGAAGCAAAACCTCTTCAGGGAGAAACAAAAACCATTCAATCAGAACTGAGGAAGCTTCTGGGATGAGAAGCAAAACCTCTTCAGGGAGAAACAAAAACCATTCAATCAGAACTGAAGAAGCTTATTGGCTGAGAAGCAAAATGTCTTCAGGGAAAAACAAAGGCCATTCAATCAGAACTGAGGAAGCTTATTGGCTGAGAAGCAAAATGTCTTCAGGGAAAAACAAAGGCCATACAGTCAGAACTGAAGAAGCTTCTTGGATGAGAAGCAAAACCTCTTCAGGAAGAAACAAAAACCAGTCCCCCTTTTAAAAAGGCACTTTTGGGATAACCATGAATGCAAATCTCCATCGACATTTAGAATTCCAGGCCTAGAGGATTCTGCTCCCTGAAGGGCCGAAAATTGAGTCTGAAAATTTAAAATATGAGACAGCAATGTACGGCAGCAGCCAAAAAAAAGAAAAAGCTCATAGTGTCCTTGGTTGTTATAAACAGAGGCACAGAATCAAAATCATGTGGAGGATTAGTACAGCTTTATAAATCCTTAGTTAGGACCCACTGGGAATAATACTGCAACCAGTTTCGGTCCCCACATTACAAAAAAGATGTTGAGACTTTGGAATAAGTGCAGAGAAGAGCAACTAAGAAGGTTAAAGGCCTGGAGACTAAAACATATGAAAATGGGTTGCAGGATTTGGGTTTGGCTAGTCTAGAGAAAAGGAGGACTACGGGGGACATGATAGCAGCATTTCAATATTGGACGGGCTGCCCTGAGTTTGCAGAAATATCATCCAAAAAAAACATAAACTGAGATTTGAAGGAGACACCTATAACAACAGAAAAAGAAAGAGAGAGAGGAGGAGAGAATGAGAGGAAGAGGAGGGAAAGAAGGAAGAGGTAAGGAGAGGAGGGTGGAAGGGAAAGAAAGAAGGAGAGAGGGGAGGAAAGGAAAGAGTAGGAGTAGGGGAGAGGTAAGGGAAGAAGGAAGGGGAAGGAGAGGAGGAAGGAAGAAAGTAGAGAAGGAAGGGGAAGGAGAGGAGGAAGGAAGAAAGTAGAGAAGGAAGGGGAAGGAGAGGAGGAAGGAAGGAAGTAGAGAAGGAAGGGGAAGGAGAGGAGGAAGGAAGAAAGTAGAGAAGGAAGGGGAAGGAGAGGAGGAAGGAAGGAAGTAGAGAAGGAAGGGGAAGGAGAGGAGGAAGGAAGAAAGTAGAGAAGGAAGGGGAAGGAGAGGAGGAAGGAAGAAAGTAGAGAAGGAAGGGAGGGAAAAAGGAAAGGGAAAGGGGAGGAGGGAGGAAGTGAGAGAAAGAGAAGAAAAGAAAGTAGGAAGGGGAAGGGGAAGAGTAGGAGTAGGGGAGAGGTAAGGGAAGAAGGAAGGGGAAGGAGAGGAGGAAGGAAGGAGAGAAGGGAGGGAGGGAGAAAAGAAAGGGAAAAGAAGGTGGTGTTACAACAGGCGGAAGGGATGGTAAATAAATCAACCCAAACTGTACATTATAACCTATTAAATGGAATAACAAATGTATAAGAATGACAAATGTAAACAAGAATAACAATTATGTGAATGTATACTTAAAATGGTATGTAAGAGAATAAAAAAATAAAAACTTTTCGCAAAAAATATATATATTTGAGGGGCTGCCCTAAAGGAGAGGGGGGTCAACTTATTCTCCAAAACACCTGAAGCAGGATAAGAAACAATGGATGGAAACTAATCAAGGAGAGAAACAACCCAGAAGGAAGATGAAACTTCCTAGCCATGAGAAGAACAATTAACCGGCGAAATAGTTTGTCTTCAGAGGTGGTGGGTGCTTCATCGCTGGAGGTTTTTTTAAAAAGTTAAGCACTTTTTAAAGTTTTCTTTTAAAAAAGAAGTTTTTAAAGACTGGGCAGACTCTTGTCTGAAATTTTACAGGGTCGTCTCCTGCTTGAGCGGGGGGTTGGACTAGAAGACCTCCAAAGTCCCTTTCAGCTCTATTCTGACGGATTGCCCGAATTCCTGGGAGACCAGGCCAGCTAGACACCTAACATCGTCTCTGTCCTTTGGGAATTTAAGATGCTGCTAGCTGGGCACGATATCCACGGACTTAATTATTTAAAAGTGGGTTGCTATGGCTTCCCGGCCCAGCGATCGCTTGAACGCTGAAGCAGACGGCGGCTGGTGTACGATTCCCCCTTGTGCATTGGTTAACTTGGTGCTGAAAGGTATTAAGTTAATTAAAAGCCAAGTGTTGAAAGAGGTTTTTGCTGATCTGGCTTAATAATTGGCCCCCAAAGTCCAGGGGACTCACAGTTGAAAGATCTGAAGCTCAAAAGAAACCTTCCTTTGGGGGGAATAAAACGAAGAAAGGGGAAAAAAATCCAGGAAGGTGCAAAGCGTTTTACAGAGCTGAAAATTGGAATTTCGTCCGGTTTCTGCTAGAGCGCAACCCCAGGAGGATCTTAGCAATTGGTGATGGACCACCAAAAACCGTTACCCCTTAAAAGGGGCAAACTTTTTGGATGAAGCAAAGGGGTCAGGATTATGGATTAAGACAGGAGACATCTAGAAGAAGACCTCTAGAAGAAGAAGAAGAAGAAGAAGAAGAAGAAGAAGAAGAAGAAGAAGAAGAAGAAGAAGAAGAAGAAGAAGAAGAAGAAGAAGAAGAAGAAGAAGAAGAAGAAGAAGAAGAAGACGACGGAGAAGGATTTATGTTCACGCCAGAAAGTAGACGCAAAGCAAACTTCATGGTGCATAGGAAGACGTCCAGGGGTCAATTGGGCGTTGGGGTGGCACAATAAGGGGTACTGGAATGCCATCATGTTCCAGTACCACAGTGAGATGGGGGTTCACGAGAGGGACCAGAAAAAATGGGCTCTGATCCGAAACGTCAATCAAGTGTTGAAAGTCCATCCACTTTTGTCGGTAAGAGAAAGTTGAGTCTCGGTTCCTCGGGAGAAATAGAAAATTGGCCGTCCGTTGCACACTTTATCGGGAAGGAAGACGGAGGGAGAGGAGGGTGGAAGGAAGAGGAGGGAAAGAAGGAAGAGGTAAGGAGAGGAGGGTGGAAGGGAAAGAAAGAAGGAGAGAGGGGAGGAAAGGAAAGAGTAGGAGTAGGGGAGAGGTAAGGGAAGAAGGAAGGGGAAGGAGAGGAGGAAGGAAGGAAGTAGAGAAGGAAAGGGAAAGGAGAGGAGGGAGGGAGAGAAAGAGAAGGAAAGAGAGTAGGAAGAGGAAGAGTAGGAGTAGGGGAGAGGTAAGGGAAGAAGGAAGGGGAAGGGGAAGGAGAGGAGGAAGGAAGGAAGTAGAGAAGGAAAGGGAAAGGAGAGGAGGGAGGGAGAGAAAGAGAAGGAAAGAGAGTAGGAAGAGGAAGAGTAGGAGTAGGGGAGAGGTAAGGGAAGAAGGAAGGGGAAGGGGAAGGAGAGGAGGAAGGAAGAAAGTAGAGAAGGAAGGGGAAGGAGAGGAGGGAGGGAGGGAGAGAAAGAGAAGGAAAGAAGGTAGGAAGGGGAAGAGTAGGAGTAGGGGAGAGGTAAGGGAAGAAGGAAGGGGAAGGAGAGGTGGAAGGAAGAAAGTAGAGAAGGAAGGGGAAGGAGAGGAGGGAGGGAGGGAGGGAGAGAAAGAGAAGGAAAGAGAGTAGGAAGGGGAAGGGGAAGAGTAGGAGAAAGGTAAGGGAAGAAGGAAGGAGAGGAGGGAGAAAGGAAGTAGAGAAGGGAGGGAGGGAGAAAAGAAAGGGAAAATAACTTGCCATTACAACAGGCGGAAGGGATGGTAAATAAAGCAACCCAAACTGTATATTATAAAGTTGAGAACATTGAATCTCGGTTCCTTGGGAGAAATAGAAAATTGGCCGTCCATTGCACACGTTATCGGGAAGGAAGACGGAGGGAAGGAGGTGTTACTTGCTTCTGAGTAGGCCTGCAGAAGACTTGGGGAAGCAAAGGGTGCATCTAAGGGTCTTCTGGGGTGGGGGGAAAATGGGACTTTTTCCAACTGAGGACTTTTTATGCGAGGCGCGATGGCCTCTCCTCAGCTTCTGAGCTGGTTGGAAAGATGCCCGGAGTAATTGAAGTTTTTCATAACGTTTGAAAGTATTAGTGGATATATTAAAGAATGAACTCTGTGTCTTGAAATAGAATGTCTCAAATGTTGGTGGGGGGAGAGAGAGAAAGGGAGAAAGAGGAAAAAGAGTGGAGAGAGAGAAACAGGAGAATGAAAGAGAAAGAAAGAGAAAATAGGAGAGAGAAAGAGAAACAGAAGGAAAGAGAGAAGGGGAAAGAAAGAGAAAAGGAGGGAGAGAGAGAGAAAATGAGAAAGAAAGAAAAGAATAGAAAGAAAATAGAAGGAGAGAAAAAGAGAAACAGAAGGAAAGAGAAAGAAAGAAAGAAAGAAAAGAGGAGGGAGAAAGAGAAAATAGGAGAGAGAAAATGAGAAAGAAAATAGAAGAGAGAAACAGAAGGAAAGAGAAAGAAAGAAAGAAAGAAAGGAGGGAGAAAGAGAAAAAATAGAGAGAAAGAAAATAGGAGAGAAAGAAAATAGACAAACAGAAGGAAAGAAAAAGAAAGAGAGGAGATGAGAGGAGGGAGAAAGAGAGAAAATAGGAGATAGAAAAATAGAAGAAGAGAGAAAGAGCAATAGAATGAAAGAGAAAGAAAGAAAGAAAAGAGGAGGGAGAAAGAGAAAATAGGAGAGAGAAAGAAAATGAGAGAAAAAGAAAATAGAAGAGAGAAAGAAACAGAAGGAAAGAGAAAGAAAGAGATGAGGGAGAAAGAGAGACAGAGAGAGAAAAGGAGAGAGGAAGAGAAAAGATAAGAAACAGAAGGTTTCGTAAATATGAACCTGTGGTCAAGCATCCAAATGTAAATAACTATTGAGGGGGGGGGATGCTGCAACGGTCGTAAGTGTGAAAAACTGTCCTCAGTCCCTTTTTTCAGGGTAACATTGTAACTTCAGACGGTCACTAAACAAACTGTCATAACTTGAGGACTAGCTCTATGAAGAGGTGAGTCGTACTCTGATATGTCTTGGCTGCGTTTCTTCAGGACTTCAGTGCCCTCTTTGTATTTTCTGCCAGGGGGATTATGTATGGATGGACCTCAGGACCAGGCGGGAATTCGACGTTCCCATCGGAGCAGTGGTCAAGCTATGCGATTCCGGACAGATCCAGGTGATCGACGACGAAGGAAATGTACGTAAAGCGAACCGGGGATTGAACCTGTTGTGGCCTGCCAGTGGGGCTGTCAGGAGAGTCGGACAGTGAGGAGGTTGGGGGGGAACCTGGGCCAGTCCTGGAGTCTGGGGAAGGCTCTGATGCAGGCTCTGTGTCAGAGGCAGAGAGGGGGCCAGAGCCGTCTGGCAGTTATCAGCTGCCTTCGGAGTCAGAGATCAGTGAGGCAGAAGAACAGCTGGAGCCTGTTCCCAGTGGGCGCATGCGCAGAGGTGCCAGACAAAGGGAACAGCTAAAGAACGGGGGTCAACTTGGGAGTAAGGCCACAGGTGGACGATGAATGGCCCCTCCCAGAGGGAATAAAAGAGGAGCGACAGGGGAGTGGAGTTTGCAGGAGACAAATTAGTTCAAGTAATTGGCCTGTGACTCTCCATGACTCCTTGCCAAGTTTTGCAAATAAGGGCCTGTCAGCTCTCCAAGCCAGATAAGGTCTGTGACTGTAAATCCTCTCTTGAAAGACTTTGCTGGAGCATGCGCAGAGTTGCCAGACGAATGGAACAGCTAAAGAACAGGGGTCGACTTGGGAGTAAAGCCACAGGTGGACAGCGAATCGCCCCTCCCAGAAGGAATAAATGCCTCCCTAAATGAACTCAGCTTTGCTGTGGGGAGTTTTCCCCAAAGCTCTAGTAGTTCCTTAAAATGTTCTGCAAAGCAACACACATTGTGAAGCTTTTTCACTGGTGCTTTAACCATGCACAGTTCGATGCTCGACTAACAGAGGGATTCAATCAAGATCAAGAGAGGTACTCATACCTCTCTATAAAGCCTTAATAAGACCACACCTAGAGTCCTGCATCCAGTTTTGGTCACCACATCATAGAAAAGATGTGGAGACTCTAGAAAAAGTGCAGAGAAGAGCAAGCAGGATGATGAAGGGACTGGAGGCTCAAACATACGATGGACGGTTGCAGGAACTGGGCATGGCTGGTCTAGGGAAGAGAAGGACCAGGGGAGACATGATAGCAATCTTCCAATATTTGAGGGGCTGCCCCAGAGAGGAGGGGGTCAACTTATTTTCCAAAGCACCAAAGGGCAGGACAAGAAACAATGGATGGAAATTAATCAAGGAGAAACTTAAGGAGAAACTTCCTAACAGTGAGAAACCATCAACCCATGGAACAGAAGTTGCCTTTGGAAGTTGTGGAGCTTCATCCCTGGAGGCTTTCAAGAAGAGACTGGACTGCCCTCTGTCAGAAATGGTGAAGGGTCCCCTGCTTGGGTGGGGGGTTGGACTAGATGACCTACATGGTCCCTTTAATTAATCTCTGTTAATCTGTGATTTGGACTTGAACTGCTGGCACTGTGCATTCTTTCCATTCTGTCTTGATGATGCTTGCTTGGTTTTTAAATTTTCTTTCCCAGGAGCACTGGGTCTCCCCTCAAAATGCCAGCCACATCAAACCGATGCACCCGACTTCCATTCATGGGGTGGAAGACATGATCCGTTTGGGGGATCTGAACGAGGCAGGGATCCTGAGAAATCTGCTCATCCGCTATCGGGAGCGTCTGATTTATGTGAGTCTCTCTTCTCTCCTCTCCTCTTTGTCTCATCTCTTCCCTTTTTCTTCCTTCCATCTCTCCCTCCTTCTCTTCTCTTCTCTTCTCCTATCCTCTTTGTCTCATCTCTTCCCTTCTCTCTCCTTCCCTTTTTCTTCCTTCCATCTCTCCCTCCTTCTTCTTCTCCTCTCCACTTCTCTATTCTCTCCTCTTTGTCTCATCTCTTCCCTTCTCTCTCTTTCCCTTCTTCTTCCTTCCATCTTTCCCTCCTTCTCCTCTCCTCTCCTCTTTGTCTCATCTCTTCCCTTCCCTTCTCTCTCCTTCCCTTCTTCCTTCCATCTTTCCCTTCTTCTCTTCTCTCTCCTCTCCTCTTTATCTCATCTCTTCCCTTCCCTTCTCCCTCCTTCCATCTCTCCCTCCTTCCATCTCTCACTCCTTCTCATCTCTTCTCCTCTCTTCTCTTCTCTCCTTTGGAAAAAAAGGTTATTTTAAAGCAAAATAACATTTTCCTGCTCCCTCTGCTTTAAAACCTAGACTAACTGTGGCGGAAGGGTAAGTACAGCCGGTGCCTTGTTGTTGCCCTGTCTCTTATGTTCGGCTCTTTATTTGATGCTACCTTTTCTGGATCGCTTCCCTCTGCTTGCTTGCCTTGGGGAGGGGGGAGAGGGGAGGCACATTTATGTCCTCGCTGCATGCTTTTGCAGCTTTGTGAGAGGCAAAAAAGCAAGGACCCCCCAGGAGAACACTTGGGAGGGGCCAATCCTTCGCAATTATTTCGTTTTTTTTTGGTTAACGCTTTCATTTGGATGGAGTCCGCATCGTCTCTGCTGCTGAAATGGCTTTGGGCTGAAAAATAGCAATGCACAATTCAGTCTGGTGTCCGTGGTAATTGTGGGGCCGAATGGGGAAGTTTTGCAATTTTCTTTTTCCCAGGGGGAATTGGGGAAATGGGAGCACAACTTTCACAACAGAGAAGTCGCATTTTCTGCTGAGAAAATGCTGGCTGGGGAATTCTGGGAGTTGGAGGTCTGGCCATAGCTGGCTGGGGAATTCTGGGAATTGGAGTCCATCCATGCTGGCTGGGGAATTCTGGAGTTATATGTAAAGTCCATCCATGCAGGGCTGGGGAAATATTCTGGGAGAGTTGAAATCCACGCATGCTGTCTATGGGAAATTCAGGGAGAGTTGCGCAGTCCATCGCCATGCTTGGCTGGAATTCTGGGAGCGTTGAAGTCCACAAGTCTTAAAGTTCCCAAGTTTGGACACCCCTGCCCTAGAGTCTAGCACAGATGTGCGAGGGGAACCTTGACCTTATGTGCGTTTATTTCTCTTTGTTCTCCAGACATACACGGGCTCAATCCTAGTGGCCGTAAATCCCTACCAGCTGCTTCCCATTTACTCCCCGGATCAGATCCGTCTCTACACCAACAAAAAGATCGGGGAAATGCCCCCCCACATTTTCGCCATCGCGGACAATTGCTACTTCAACATGCAAAGGAACAACAGGGACCAGTGTTGTATTATAAGGCAAGTCAGGAGATATCGGACCCCATCAAACAGTCTCTACTTCTTGCCGTTGGCATCCCTCCTTAGAGCTTTTCTGAGTAGTTTCGTTATTACTGTTTGCCGACAGACTGAATCTTGCCAGATTAAAGCAATTATCTGCACAAGTATTAGATATTGTGGAGGTAATAATACAATACAATAATAATACAATAGTAGAGTTGGAAGGGACCTTGGAGGTCTTCTAGTCCAACCCCCTGCCTAGGCAGGAAACCCTATACCGTTTCAGACAAATAGCTATCCAACATCTTCTTAAAGACTTCCAGTGTTGGGGCATTCACAACTTCTGGAGGCAAGCTGTTCCACTGATTAATTGTTCTCACTGTCAGGAAATTTCTCCTCAGTTCTAAGTTGCTTCTCTCCTTGATTAGTTTCCACCCATTGCTTCTTGTTCTACCCTCAGGTGCTTTGGAGAATAGTTTGACTCCCTCTTCTTTGTGGCAACCTCTGAGATATTGGAACAATGCTATCATGTCTCCCCTAGTCCTTCTTTCTCTTAAGCTAAACATACCCAGTTCCTGCAACCGTTCTTCATATGTTTTAGTCTCCAGTCCCCTAATCATCTTTGTTGCTCTTCTCTGCACTCTTTCTAGAGTCTCCACATCTTTTTTACATCGTGGCGACCAGAACTGAATGCAGTATTCCAAGTGTGGCCTTACCAAGGCATTATAAAGTGGTATTAACACTTCACGTGATCTTGATTCTATCCCTCTGTTGATGCAGCCTAGAACTGTGTTGGCTTTTTTGGCAGCTGCTGCACACTGCTGGCTCATATTTAAATGGTTGTCCACTAGGACTCCAAGATCCCTTTCACAGTTACTACTACTGAGCAAGGTATCACCTATACTGTACCTGTGCATTCCGTTTTTGTTGCCTAAATGTAGAACCTTACTCTTTTCACCATTGAATTTCATTTTATTAGATAGTGCCCAATGTTCAAGTTTGTCAAGATCCTTCTGTATCTTAAGCCTATCTTCTGGAGTGTTGGCTATTCCTGCCAGCTTGGTATCATCTGCAAATTTGATGAGTTCCCCATTTATTCCCTCATCCAAATCATTGATGAAGATGTTGAAGAGTACTGGGCCTAAAACAGAGCCTTGGGGTACTCCACTGCATACTTCCCTCCATGTAGATGCAGTTCCATTGAGAACTACACGTTGAGTGCGGTTGGTCAGCCAGTTACCAATCCATCTGGTGGTGATGCTGTCTAACCCACATTCTTCTACTTTATCTAGTAGTAGGTTATGGTCTACCTTATCAAAAGCCTTACTGAAGTCCAAGTAAACTATATCAACGGCATTCCTCTGGTCCACTAATTTTGTCACATTATCAAAGAATGCAATAAGATTAGTCTGGCATGATCTGTTTTTGACAAATCCATGTTGGCTTTTGGCTATTACTTTGTTTGCTTCTAGGTGTTCGCAAATTCGTTGCTTGATTATTTTTTCCAGAATCTTTCCTGGTATTGAGGTTAGGCTGATAGGTCTGTAGTTTCCTGGATCTAATTTTTTCCCTTTTTTGAAGATGGGAACCACATCAGCTCTTTTCCAGTCCTCTGGTAGTTCCCCGGTGTTCCAGGATCTCTGAAAGATATAATTCAGTGGTTCTGAGATCTCGTCTGCTAGTTCCTTCAGAACTCTGGGGTGTAATCCATCCGGTCCTGGTGATTTGAACTCGTCTAGGGTAGACAGGTGCTCACTTACCATTTTCTTCCCTATTTCAATTTGTGTTCCTAATTTTGTGGTGCTGCTTTTGATAGGTTGGACTGTTTTATCCCTTTGTGTAAAGACAGATGCAAAACATGAGTTAAATAGTTCTGCTTTCTCCCTGTTGCTTGTCACCTTCTTGCCACTTTCTCCTAGCAATGGACCAATTGTTTCCTTAACTTTTTTCTTGTTTTTAACATGTTGGAAGAAGCTTTTTTTGTTAATTTTTACTTTTGTGGCAAGCCTTTCTTCATTGTGAGCCTTAGCTTTCCTCACTTCATCTTTACAGGCTCGGGCTATTTGCTGATATTCTGCCTTAGTTATGTCCCCCTCCTTCCACTTTTTATACTTACTTTTTTTGTCTTTCAGTTTGTCAGATAGTTGTTTATGCAGCCATGCTGGTTTCTTTTGGGAGCTGTTATTTTTCTTCTTCATTGGTATTGTGTTAGACTGGGCTTTTGTAATCTCATTTTTCAAAATTTCCCAAGCTTCTTGAGTTGTTTTCCCCTCGAGGATTCTCATCCATGGAATTTTTCC
The DNA here is from genome assembly GCA_029891615.1 of Natrix natrix natrix. Taxonomy (NCBI): domain Eukaryota; kingdom Metazoa; phylum Chordata; class Lepidosauria; order Squamata; family Natricidae; genus Natrix; species Natrix natrix. The sequence continues at coordinate 484,261 of JAKRSK010008526.1, read as the reverse complement.
CAAGCTCTCTCTAAGTTTATTGAAATTAGCTTTCTTAAAGTCCAAGACTCTAGTTTGACTTTGTTCTACTACTTGTGTTTGGATAATGTTGAATTCCAATATTGCATGGTCACTTGCCCCCAGGGTTCCTATGGCTTCAACACCTTCTATCATTTCCTCTCTGTTAGTGAGAATTAAGTCCAATATGGCTGATCCCCTTGTTTCCTTCTCTACTTTTTGGAAAACAAAGTTGTCTGCTAGGTTTGTTAGGAACCTGTTGGATCTTCCACTTGGTGCAGAGTTTGTTTCCCAGTTGATGTCAGGGTAGTTAAAATCTCCCATTACTATTGTGGTGTGCTTCCTACATACCTTAGTTAGCTGACTAGCAAAAAGTTCATCTTCTTCCTCTGCTTGGTTGGGTGGCCTGTAGTATAGACCTATGGCAATGTCATTTCCCCCACAACCTTTAATATTGACCCAAATGCATTCAAGATAGTTCTCATTATTGTTGTGCTCTATTTCTGTAGAGACGTAGTTATTTCTTATATATAATGCAACTCCACCTCCTCTTTTATTTGGTCTATTTCTTTTAAATAATTTAAATCCTTCTAGCTGTATGTTCCATTTGTCAGTTTCATCCCACCAAGTTTCTGTAATGGCAATAATATCATATCTGCCCTCTTTTACTTGAATTTCTAATTCTCCCTGTTTATTCCTCATACTCTGTGCATTGGTATATAGACATTTGAGTCCATTTTGATTGACCTTGTGTTTACTGTCTACATAACCTGTGTTATGCCTGACTGCCCCTATTTTCTTGCCACTTGTGTGATTCATGCACATGGTATGGCAATCACTATTACTTGCTTGGTTTTGCTTGACAGCAGGAGTGATAATCTTACCCACACACACATCTATGTTACATGCATTTATAACCCTATGAATTTTAGTTTGCTGGGGACAGAGATGTTCTGTATCTATTAATTCTCTGTCCCCGCTCTTCAGTTTAAATGTTTATTAAGAAAATCTGTGAATTTAATGCCAGCCCCCTGCTCAAGCAGGAGACCCTTCAGACCACTTCAGACAAATGGTTATCCAATCTCTTTTTAAAAACTTCCAGTGTTGGAAGCATTCACAACTTCTGGAGGCAAGCTGTTCCATTGGTTAATCTCACTGTCAGGAAATTTCTCCTTAGTTCTAGGTTGCTTCTCTCCTTGATTAGTTTCTATCCACCCAAGTAGGAAAAAAGAGAAAGAAAGAGAGAGAGAGAGAGAGGGAGAGAACAAAGAAGAGAAAAGAGAGAGAGAGAGAGACAAAGAAGGAAAGAAGGAAGGAGAAAGAAGGAAGGAAGGAAGGAAGGAAGGGGAGAGAGAGAGAGAAAGAAAGAAAGAAGGAAAGAAAGAAGAAAGAAAGAAAGAAGGAAGGAAGGAAGGAAGGAAGGAAGGAAGAAAGAAAGAAAGAAAGAAAGAAAGAAAGAAAGAAAGAAAGAAAGAAAGAAAGAAAGAGACTTATTTTCCCAGCCTTTTTGTCAAGCTTGGAAGAAGACGTATTTTATCAGGTAGGGATCTAACCTGCTCATTTCCCTCTGTATTTTTGCTAAAAACAATTTTTAAAAATGGAGAGAACCAATCAATTTGCCCTCAAATGGCAACGCGAACAATTAACCAGTGGAACTACTTGCCACCAGAAGTTGTTGTTGCTCCAACAGTGGAATTTTTAAAGAAGAGATTGGGTAAACTCTTTGTCTGAAATGTTATAGGGGTTTCCTGCCTGAGCAGTGGGTTGGACTAGAAGACCTCTAAGGGTCCCTTCCAACTGTTATTCTGTTGACTGTAATGTTGACTTAATAACTGGGCAAAGAAAGGTCACAAAACAGGTCAAAACTCACTTAACAAATGTCTCGCTTAGCCACCAAAATTTGGGGCTCAACTGTGGTCATAAGTTGAAGATTTCCTATACCCTTTAAAAAAAATTTTGTTTGTTTGTTTGTTGGCGCAGCGGTGAGTCGGGAGCGGGAAAAACGGAGAGCACCAAACTGATCCTTCAGTTCCTTGCGGCTATCAGTGGTCAACATTCGTGGATTGAACAGCAAGTCCTGGAAGCCAACCCCATCTTGGAAGGTGAGCCTTTGCTCCTGGCATGGAAAAAAGTAACTTTGGGAGACAAAAGAGGAGTAGATGATAATTCTGATCTGGCCCTTTAAGAAACTGACAAACCGACATTGGGCCCATGTTGCTCTGTTTCTTTGACCATGCTGGTTAAGTTAAGGCAGAGATCTGCAACTGTAACCCATCCATCAGTGGTGGAGTGTAGAGTGCAGAGAAGAGCAACAAAGAGGATTAGGGGACTGGAGGCTAAAACATAATAAAGAACAGTTTCAGGAACTCGGTATGTTTAGCTTAAGAGAAAGAAGGACAAGGGGAGACATGATAGCAGTCTTCCAATATCTCAGGGGTTGCCACAAAGAAGAGGGAGTCAAACTATTCTCCAAGGCACCTGAGGGTAGAACAAGAAGCAATGGGTGGAAACTAATCAAGGAGAGAAGCAACTTAGAACTGAGGAGAAATTTCCTGACAGTTAGAACAACTAGCTAGGAGGAGAACTTATAGTTGTAAATGCTCCAACACCGGAAGTTTTTAAGTAGGGATTGGACAGCCATTTGTCTGGAATGGTATGGTGTCTCCTGCTTGACAAGGGGGTTGGACTAGAAGACCTCCAAGGTCCCTTCCAACTCTCCTTTTCTATATTCTAAAGTCTTGGGAGGTTTACAACATGATTGTTTTAATACAACTATTCTGTTCTTTTCGGTTTTATTCTATTCTGAATTCTCTTCCCTTCCCTTCTCTATTCCTATTCCTATTTTTAATCCTATTCCTAATTCCCTTCCCTTCCATTCTCTATTCTATTCTATTCTTTCCACTATTCTCTTCTCTTCTCTTCTTCTCTTCCCTTCCCTTCCATTCTCTATTCTATTCTATTCTATTCTATTCTGAATTCTCTTCTCTTCCCTTCCCTCCCCTTCCCTTCTCTATTCCTATTCCTAATTCCCTTCCCTTCCATTCCATATGTTCTCTTCTCTTCTATTCTTTCCATTATTCTCTTCCCTTCCCTTCCCTTCCATTCCCTTCCCTTCCCTTCCATTCCGTTCCATTCATTGGATCTTTTTGGGATCTAATGCCCCATTTAAACCTGGTTGGCTTAGTGCAATCCTGGTTACAACTTTTCCCGTCCTCTGTTAGCTTTTGGAAACGCGAAGACCATCCGTAACGACAACTCTAGCCGGTTTGGGAAATACATCGACATCCACTTCAACAAGCGGGGAGCAATTGAGGGAGCTAAAATCGAGCAGTACCTATTGGAGAAATCCCGCGTCTGCCGACAGGTAAGCATACCTTACAGGCACCTCCCCCTTAGGTGTAAAAGTAGTCCTCGACTTACGACTGTTCAGTCAAAGTTACAACGGCACTGGAGGAAAAAAGACTTATGGCCGTTTTTCACACGGCTGTTACGGTATCCCCGTGGCCACACGATCAAAATACGGATGCTTGCCAAGTGACTCGTAGTTATGACGGTCACGGCATACCTGGTTCACGGGATCCCCTTTTGCGACTCCCTGACAAAGTCAATGGGGAAGCCAGATTCGCTCAACGACCATGTTGCTCACTTAACAACCACAGCGATCCGCTTAGCAACTGTGGCAAGAGAGGTCGTAAAACAGGGCAATAGTCATTTAACAACTGTCTTGCTTAGCCACAGAAAGTTATGGTCGTAAGTTGAAGACTATCTGTATCCACTCCACCCAACGTCTCAGCAAGGCAGTGGGATGGGGTGGTGAACTCTGCTTGTTGAGTGACGTCCTACCTCGCAAGACTGTTGGGAAGGAGAGAATCCAGATCTGATTATTAAAACAAGACCGACAAGAAGCAACGGATGGAAATTAAACAAGGAGAGAAACAAACCTAGAACTAAGGGGGATATTCCTAATAGTGAAAACAATTAAGCAGTGGAACTACTTGCCACCAGAAGTTGTGGGTGCTCCATCATTGGAGGCTTTTAAGAAGAAACTGGGCAGCCATTTGTCTAGAATGGTAGAGGGTCTCCTGCCTGAGCGGGGGGTTGGGCTAGAAGACCTCCAAAGTCCCCTCCAACTCTTTTATTCTATGTTCTAAAGTTTCCCCTCTCCTTTATTCTTTTTCCTCAGGCTCAAGAGGAGAGAAATTATCACATATTTTACTGCATGCTGAAAGGAATGAGCTCGGAGCAGAAAAAAATGCTGGGACTTAAAAAAGCGATGGATTATAACTATCTTTCCATGGTAAGAGGTTAAAAAAAATAACAATTTTGTAGAATCTCCTTTTTCTGCAGCAAAGAGGAATAAGGGCCTGGTTTGAAGTCTAAAACATGAAGAACGGTTGCAGGAAGTGGGGATGTCTAGTTTAATGAAAAGAAGGACCTGGGGCGACATGAGAGCATCTTCCAATATTCGGGGGCTGCCCCAAAGGAGAGGAAGTTCAAGCTATTCTCCAAGGCACCTGAAGGCAGGACAAGAAGCAATGGGTGGAAACTAATCAAGGAGAGATCCTTCCTTCTCTCCTTCCTTCCTCCCTCCCTCCCTCCCTTTCTTCTCTGCTACCTTCCTTCCCACCTTCCTTCCTTCCAATATCTCAGGGGCTGCCCCAAAGAAGAGGGAGTCAAGCTACAAGGCGCCTGAGGGCAGGACGAGAAGGCAATGGGTGGAAACTAATCAAGGAGAGAAGCAACCTGGAACTAAGGAGAAATTTCCTAAACCTGTTAGAACAATTAATAAGTGGAACAACTTGCCTCCAGAAGTTGCAAATGCTCCAACACTGGAAATTTTCAAGAAGATGTTGAGATAACCATTTGCCTGAAGTGGTGTAGGGTTTCCTGCCTAAGGAGGGTTGGAGTAGAAGACCTCCAAGGTCCCTTCCAACTCTATTATTCTATTGTATTGTATTCTATTCCATTCCATTCCATTCTCTATTCTCATTTCTTTCTCTTCTCTTCTCCTCTCCTCTCCTCTTCTGTTCTATTCTATTCTATTCCCTATTCCATTCCATTTTCTATTCTCTATTCTCTATTCTATTCTATTCTATTCTATTCTATTCTATTCCATTCCATTCCATTCTCTATTCTATTCCATTTCATTCCATTCCATTCTATTCCATTCCATTCTATTCCATTCCATTCCATTTGATCTGCTGCTTGGGCAGGGGGCTGGACTAGAAGACCTCCAAGGTCCCTTCTAATTCTATTATTCTATTCTATTCCATTCCATTCCATTCCATTCCATTCTCTATTCCTATTCCTTTCTCTTCTCTTCTCCTCTCCTCTTCTGTTTTCTTCTATTCTATTCTATTCCCTATTCCATTCCATTTTCTATTCTCTCTTCTATTCTATTCTATTCTATCTTATCCTATCCTATTCTATCCTATCCTATCCTATTCTATTCCATTCTCCTATTCTGTTCCGTTCCGTTCCATTCCATTGCATTCCATTCCATTTGATCTGCTGCTTGGGCAGGGGGCTGGACTAGAAGACCTCCAAGGTCCATTCCAGCTCTCCTCTGATTCTGATATTCTATGCCATCCTATCCTATCCTATCCCATCCTTCAACCAATGTCACCAAGCCTGGTGACCAAAGGTTCGGAAGCTAAGCACCAAGCCGGGAGAATAAACCACCATCAGCAGACCAAGGCACATGACCTGCTTGAGGACCAGAAATGTCAGTGATCAGGCGCACTAATGCTTTGCACCCTCTGTCTTGCACTGCTAGGGCCACTGCATTACTTGTGACGGTAGAGACGATAGCAAAGAATACTCCAACATCCGGTCGGCCATGAAAGTCCTCATGTTCACCGACACGGAGAACTGGGAAATCTGCAAACTTTTGGCCTCCATCCTGCATATGGGAAACCTGCGATACGAAGGTAGGCAGCGCCTCTGTTGACGTGAAGGAACGGAGTAGGAATTCTACCACACTTTTGTAACATTTTCCCCTTTCCAGTTCGTTGTTGGAGGAGAATATTTGTAGCTTGGGGTTGAAATGAGGGGTCCTTGGTGCTCTCTGAGCGTAGTTGTTTTCTTGCAGACGTTTCATTACCCAACTAGGTAACACAATCAGGGCGAGAAAGCGGGTGGAGTTAATCTGTGCAAACAAGCCCCTTGTAGATAAACAGAGAGCAAACCCCACTCCCACTTCTGCCACCAGTTTATTTCTGCTTCTCTCTCTGCAGCCCGGAACTACGACAATCTCGACGCTTGTGAGGTTGTCCACTCTGCGTCCTTGATAACAGCTGCATTGTTGCTGGAGGTGAGCTGGATTCTTTCCCATCTTTGTTAGGTACAACCTATAGGAATCACCCCTTACAGTAGGTGGGGAACAATGGCCCTTTAAGACTTGCGGACTTCAACTCCCAGAATTCCTCAGCCGCCCATATCACTGGTCACTTTGAAGAGTTGTGGACTTCAATTCCCAGAATTCCTAGAGGTTCTCCTATCAGGTAGTTCTTGTTTCAGGTTTGAAGAGGTGGTTAAATAAGGCACAATTTACTTAACACCTCCTTTAACAACAGAGGTTTAGACCCCAATTATGGCCATAAATCGAGGAACAACCTGTAATTTGGTGAACAGCAAACCTACACCCATAGAGAACCATTGGTTCACTTTAAGACTGTGATGTTCGCTTAACAGTAACGCACTCTGCCCAAAAAATATGAAAAGTCATAAATTTAGGTTGGTCACAAGGAATAGCATTTATTTTATGCAGGCTGGGGAATTCTGGGAGTTGAAGTCCATGCATCTTAAAGTTATCAAGGCTGGGATACCCTGCGCCTGGAATGGCGAACAGGTGGCATGCGGAGCCATTTGTCAGGGCACGTGAGGCGCTGTCCTGTCAGCTAGCCAGCGCACATGCGCATGTTGGCCAGCTGAGTTCAGCCTTTTTTAAAGCCATTTTTCGCCCTCCCCAGGCTCCAGAGGCTTTATGGGAGCCTGGGGAGGGAGAAAAGAGCCTCTCCCGCTCCCCTGGAGGCCCTCCGGAGGCTTCCGGAGCTTTCCGGAAGCCTCCAGAGCGCAAAAAACGGCCCTTCCGGTTTGCTCGTAGGGCCGGTTTAAGCCCTCTGGAGCCTTCAGGGGCCTTCCGGAGGCTTCCCTGAAGACTCCGGAGGATGAAAAACGACCCAACGGACAAACCGGAAATGACTTCTGGTTTGCTCATAGGGTCGTTATATGCCCTCCGGAGCCTTCAGAGAAGCCTCCGGAAGGCCCCTGAAGGCTCCGGAGGGCTTAAACTGGCCCTACGAGCAAACCGGAAGTCCGTTCTTCCAGTTTGCCCGTAGAGGTGTTTTTTTGCGCTCTGGAGGCTTCAGGGAAGCTCCTGAAGCCTCCAGAGGGCCTCCGGGGGGGGGGGGGAGGAATTTCGCCCTCCCCAGGCTCCTATAAACCCTCTGGAGCTTGGGGAGGGCGAATAAATCATGCAAAAATGGGGGGGGGGGCGCTGGTCATGCGCACATGCATGCTGAGAGTCACGCATTGCATTATGTGTGTGGCACTCCCGTGCGCGATCCCCCTGCACTCCCCCCTTTTCACACGTGAGCCAAAAAAGGTTTGCCATCACTAGAATAGGCAGTCACTTATCTCTAATGGTATAAGTTCTCCTGCTTGAGCAGGGGGCTGGACTAGAAGACCTCCGAGGTCTCTTGCAGCTCTATTCTATTCTATTCTCTCTTTTCTCTTCTCTTCTTTTCTCTCTTCTTTTCTCTATTTTTTTCTTTTCTCTATTCTATTCTCTATTCTATTCTCTTTTTTCTATTCTTTTCTATTCTATTCTAATTCTATATCCTATCCTATCCTATTCTATATTCTATTCTTTCTATTCTCTCTTCTCTTCTCTCTTCTCTTTTCTTTTCTATTCTACTCTATTCTATTCTATACTCTATTCTTTTCTCTTCTATCTTCTCTTCTCTCTTCTCTTCTCTCTTCTCTTCACTCTTCTCTTCTCTCTTCTCTTCTATTACATTCTTCCCTTCCATTCCATTCCATTCATTGGATCTTTTTTGGATCTAATGCCCCATTTAAACCTGGTTGGCTTAGTGCAATCCTGGTTACAACTTTTCCCGTCCTGTTAGCTCTCTCTTCTCTTCTCTTTTCTATTCTATTTTCTTTTCTTTTCTCTTTTCTCTTCTCATCTCTTTTCGCTTCTCTTCTCATCTCTTTTCTATTCTATTTTCTTTTCTTTTCTCTTTTCTCTTCTCATCTCTTTTCGCTTCTCTTCTCATCTCTTTTCTATTCTATTCTATATTCTATTCTTTTCTATTCTATTGTTTTCTATTCTAATTCTATATTCTATATTCTATAGCCTATCCTATCCTATTCTGCGTAACGTTTCCTCTTTAATGCTTTCCAGGTTGAGCCTCAGGATCTGATGAATTGCCTCACTAGCCGGACTATCATTACGAGAGGAGAGACCGTCTCCACCCCTCTCAGCATGGAGCAGGCCATAGATGTCAGAGACGCCTTCGTGAAGGTGAAGTTTGCATTGTCCTCTGCCTTGTTCCTCCCTTCCTTTTTCCCCTCTTGAGAAAAACTACGTGTCCCAAGATGCTGAGAGAGAGGGGGGGGAGGAGAGAAAGAGAGAGGGAGAAGGAGAGGAGGAGTGGAAATGTTTTCTGGACTTTTTTTGCGAGTAGATAAAATAATAGATTATAGAAAAAGAGGAAAATAATGTAACCCTAGACAAGAGCAAGAGGTCAATTTATGTTTATACTTGTAAATGCTGTGAAAGAGAATCAGAAGTTATTTCTTTATACTTTTCCTGCACTTTGTATTTCTTTCTCTTTTTCCACCCTCTTCTCCCCTCCCTCCCTCTCTTCCCTTCTCTCTCTCTTTCTTTTCTCTTTCTCTTTTTCTTTCTCTCTTTCTCTTTTTTTCTCTTTCTCTCTCTTCCTTCCCTTCCTTCCTCCTTCCTTCCTCCTTCCTTTCCCTTCCCTTTCCCTTCCACTCCAATTTTCACTTTTTTCTTCCTTACACTTCAAATAATTTGCAGCGTTTGTAAGCATTTAAGGCCCTTTAGAAACCGTATTAAGTGTCTATAATTGCCATTGCTTTGCTATCCTGCCTCCCCCCCCAAAAGAAGGAGATGAGTGGGGGGGAAAGAAATGAAAAAAGGGGAAAATATTTATCCACCTCAGAGTGGAGTTCTACCCTACAACTCTAAAAACCGACTGGTTATAGAGCAATGTGACTCAAACTTGACAACTTTAATGTGAGTGGACTTCAACAACCAGAATTCATGCTGGTTGGGGAATTCTGGGAATTGAAGTCCACCCATCTTAAAGTAGCCAAGAAACTCGGGAATTCTGGGAGTCGAAGCCCACAAATATTAAAGATGCCAAATTTGAGAAGTCCAGGAATTCCAGGAGTTGAAGTCCACCCATCTTAAAGTGGCTAAGTTTAATACAATACAATACAATGCAATACAATACAATACAATACAATAGTAGAGTTGGAAGGGACCTTGGAGGTCTTCTAGTCCAACCCCCTGCCTAGGCAGGAAACCCTATACCGTTCCAGACAAATGGCTATCCAACATCTTCTTAAAGACTTCCAAGTTTGGGAAACAATGAACTAGAATATAAGAGCCAAGATTAAAAAAAGGACCAGCTCCCAAGGGAAGAAAATTTTAGATTGTGCAGAAATGGACAAGTTAACATTAAGATTAAAAGACAAAGAAGAGTCTGAATACCATGAATTTTGGGATAACTGGTATAAATGGTTGCATAACAGGAATAAAGTTAATTCAGCCGAGAAACAATAGAGAAATGTATAGAACTGCAGATGAATGCATATAAATATAGAAGTGATATAAGATTGATATATATACAGGTATGATGACATAACAATATGAATCTGATGATTGTAAGATGTTATAGAGGGGAAAAACAATTTTAAAAAGAATCTGCTTTATGAAATAAATTTTATAGAATCACGTGAAGTGTTAATACCACTTTATAATGCCTTGGTAAGGCCACACTTGGAATACTGCATTCAGTTTTGGTCGTCACGATGTAGAAAAGATGCAGAGACTCTAGAAAGAGTGCAGAGAAGAGCAACAAAGAGGATTAGGGGACTGGAGACTAAAAAACATGAGGAACGGTTGCAGGAACTGGGTATGGCTAGTTTAATGAAAAGAAGGACTAGGAGAGACATGATAGCAGTGTCCCAATTTCTCAGGGGTTGCCCCAAAGAAGAGGGAGTCAAACTATTCTCCAAGGCACCTGAGGGTAGAACAAGAAGTAATGGGTGGAAACTAATCAAGGAGAGAAGCAACTTAGAACTGAGGAGAAACTTCCTGACAGTTAGAACAATTAGTGGAACAGAAGTTGCCTTCAGAAGTTGTGAATGCTCCAACACTGGAAGTCTTTAAGAAGATGTTGGATAGCTATTTGTCTGAAATGGTATAGGGTTTCCTGCCTAGGCAGGGGGTTGGACTAGAAGACCTCCAAGGTCCCTTCCAACTCTACTATTGTATTATTGTATTAATCTCTTGCCTTCCCCTCTTTTTGAATTTCCAGGGCATTTATGGCAGGCTTTTCGTGTGGATTGTGGAGAAGATCAACGCAGCCATTTACCGACCGCCGTCCCACGAAAACAAAAATGTCCGCCGATCCATCGGATTATTGGATATCTTCGGATTTGAGAACTTCACAGTAAACAGGTGTAGGATCTAGAAAAAGGTGTAAAACGTTTACTCAAAGGCAGGAGGGAACAGGGAGGGATCCATTCCCCCGTTCCGACAGGATGGTAACCATATACAGGTAGTCCTCAACTTACAACAGTTCATTTAGTGACCGTTCAAAGGCAGGACGGCACTGGAAAAAGTGACTTAGGACCGTTTTCACACTTATGACCGTTGCAGCATCCCGATAGTCAGGTGGTTTACATTTGGATGCTTGACATCCGACTCACATTTATGACGGTTGCAGTGTCCCAGGGTCACGTGATCCGCTTTTGCGACCTTCTGACAAGGAAAGTGAAAGGGAAGACTGGTTTCATTTAACAACCGTGTCACGAACTTCACCAAGGCAGCGATTCACTTAATAACGGTGGGGAGAAAAGTCGTAAAAAGGGGCAAAACCCACTTCACAAATGTTTCACTTAGCTACATGAGTTTTGGGCTCGATTGTGGTCGTAAGGAGAGAATTACCTGTCATGGAGATTTCAGTATAATTTGGAGGAAGACCGAAATCCTTCCAATGTAACAAATACGTGAATGTGAAGGCATGTCCTCGACATACAACCACAACTGAGCCCAAAATTTCTATTGTTGAAGGAGACCGTTGTTAAGTGAGTTTTGCCCCATTTTATGACTTTTCTTGCCACGGTTGTTACGGTGGTGGCATGGCTGTTAAATGAATCTGACTTTCCCCCATTCACTTCGCTTGAAAACGAAAGTAAACAACTCGTTTCCGGTAAATTAAAAGATGTCGTAAAATGTGGTCATGTGATTGTAGGACATTGCAAACGACTGTAAATGTGGGCCGGTTGTTGTGGCCTGCTGGCGGATCTGTCAGCAGATTCGGACAGTGAGGAGGTTGGGGAGGAACCTGGGCCAGTCCTGGAGTCTGGCGAAGGCTGTGATGAGGGGGCCAGGGCCGTATGCCAGTTATCAGCTGCCTTCAGAGTCAGACATCAGTGGGGCAGAAGAACAGCTGGAGCCTGTTCCCGATGTGTGCATGCTGCCAGGAGAAGGGAACGGCTAAGGAACAAGGGCTGACTCGGGAGTAAAGGCACAGGTGGATGGTGAATGGCCTCTCCCATGGGGAATAAAGAGGAGCGAAAGGGGAGTGGAGTTTGCAGGAGTTCAATTCATGAGGGTGAAGATCTGTTCCTGACTTCTTGCCAAGGAATTGCTGCTACAGCATGGAGTTTAGAAGATCTTGGCCTGGCAGCTCTCCAAGCCTGATCAAGGTCTGTAGTTGTGAAATCTCACGAAAGACTCTTGGCTGGGACTTTGCTGGAGAGGAATTCCCTTTAACCGAAATAAAAGGGGTTTTATCGGGACGAGGGGTCGGCTTCGTGCTTTTGGGAAGTCCAGATCAGAACACCAGTTGGCAAGTGCCTAAATTTGATCACATGACCAGGTTTGGCCATCTGAATTTTGGATCTGGGTAGTTATCTGTTTTTGGGGTCTCTTGTGACTTCAAACGGTCGCTAAGGGATCTGTCATAAGTTGAGGATTACCTGTAACAGAATAAAAGCGGGTGGGGGGGGAAGGACCTCAAGAGGGCAGTGGTGAACATGGAATCAAAACATGTTTTTTACTTTTCACATGCCTTATATTACAAAATATGCCAGTATTTCAATCACAAGGTGCTGGCTTAACACTTTTACAGTTCTGACCTTCGCTCCTCAACACAATTATATCATCCTCATATGATTTCGAATTTTTATTCCAGAGCCTATTTATGCCTAGAAAATCTTTCCAAGGGGAAATCATCTGGTATTTAGCCAATGTTTAACTCTGCAGCGGGAGTAAAAGTCACCCTGCTCTTTATATATATAAGTTAAAATGTGGAACCAGTAGTTAATTTGCTGGTCTAGAAACCAAGAGACCGTGAGTTCTACTCCCGCCTTAGGTGTGAAAGCTGGTTGGGTGACTTTGGGAAAATCACCAGGAGACAGGGAGTTCTAGTCCCATCTTAAGTGTGAAAGCTGGTTGGGTGACTTTGGGCCAATTGCCAGGAGACGGTGAATTTTAGTCCCGCCTTAGGTGTGAAAGCTGGTTGGGTGACTTTGGGCCAATCGCAAGGAGACGGTGAGTTTTAGTCCCGCCTTAGGTGTGAAAGCTGGTTGGGTGACTTTGGGAAAATCACCAGGAGACAGGGAGTTCTAGTCCCATCTTAAGTGTGAAAGCTGGTTGGGTGACTTTGGGCCAATTGCCAGGAGACAATGAGTTCTAGTCCCGCCTTAGGCGTGAAAGCTGGTTGGGTGACTTTGGGCCAATCGCCAGGAGACAGGGAGTTCTAGTCCCGCCTTAGGCATGAAAGCTGGTTGGGTGACTTTGGGCCAATCGCCAGGAGACAGGGAGTTCTAGTCCCGCCTTAGGCGTGAAAGCTGGTTGGGTGACTTTGGGCCAATCGCCAGGAGACTGTGAGCTCTAGTCCCGCCTTAGGCATGAAAGCTGGTTGGGTGACTTTGGGCCAATCGCCAGGAGACTGTGAGCTCTAGTCCCGCCTTAGGCATGAAAGCTGGTTGGGTGACTTTGGGACAATCGCCAGGAGACAGTGAGTTCTAGTTCCACCTTAGAAAACCAACTGGGTGTAACGTCGCTCTCTCTCAGCCCAACCCACCTCACAGCGTTGTTGTTGTTGTGGGGAAAATAGAGGAAGGAGTATTAAGCAAATTCTGCTGCCCTGAGTTATTTATAAAAATAATACAGGCCGTATAAAAACCGAGCCAACCAATGACCGAGCGAGCGACTGAACGAATAAATCTGTTTTTTCGCTCCCCAGTTTCGAGCAGCTGTGCATTAATTTCGCCAATGAGAACCTGCAGCAGTTCTTCGTCCGTCACGTCTTCAAACTGGAGCAGGAAGAGTACAACCTCGAAAACATCAACTGGCAGCACATCGAATTCACGGACAATCAGGACGCTCTGGATATGATCGCCATCAAGCCGATGAATTTAATCTCGCTCATCGACGAGGAGAGCAAATTCCCCAAGGTGGGTGTTTGGCCAAACTGCAATGAGAGTTACCGTATTTTTCGGAGTATAAGACGCTCCGAAGTATAAGAGGCACCTAGCTTTTGGGGAGGAAAACGAGGGAAAAATATCTGCCTCTGCCTCCCAGCAATTTGCCTCCTTGCAGCAAACAGCAAACAGTCGAGACGATATACGCTGTTTGTGGTGTTACATTTCAGACTGTGCTTGTACAGTTTCTGTTAAAGTGGATGTGCTTTCTGGAAGTAAAGTTATTCTCTGCTATTTAAAAGCAGAGAATAACTATACAAATAAAGCACACACCTGCCCCCTCCCTCAAAACCATCCCCTTCCCCCCACTTCCCACCTCTCTGGGCCGCCAACCCTGAAAAGTTTTAGGAGTTAGGGATATATCTCAGCAGATGGCAATAGCACGGGGCCTCTTCAGATCAAGCATTTATTTTAAAAAGCTTCTTCATTTTATTAAGCTGTCTAGAACAATAATAAAGAAGTCTTTAAAAAATAAGTCTAATAATTTGAGCATTCTATAGGCATTTATAGACTTACCTCCTTGCAGCAAACAGCCTGATTAGCCCAAGGAAAAAAGAAATGTGCCTCTGCCTCCCAGCAATTCGCCTCCATGCAGCAAACAACAAGTTTCACTTTCAGTTTCAGCATGGGCCTCTCCTGATCATCAGCTGTTTCAGGCTGCAGGGACTGCCATATCCTATTGCAGCCTCTGCAAGCCCCAGTTTCCCCGTTTCCTGCAAGGAGGCAAATTGCTGGGAGGCAGAGGCAGATTTTTCCCCCCTTTGTACTAATCAGGCTAAATTGAAATTGAAACAGGCTCTTTGCTGTTTGCTGCAAGGAGGCAAATTGCTGGGAGGCAGAGGCCAAAGGGTGGGGGATGGTGGGTGTCTGGGGCTACATTTGATGCATAAGACTCACCCAAATTTTCTACCCTCCTTTTTTTCACCCACTTCCACCCCATGCTCCATTTTTGGTTCGTCAAATCCTCCCCCATTTTTTTTCTCCATTTTAAAAGTTAGGGCAGGGGTCCCCAACCTGTCCTCCGCAGCCCACTACCAGGCCGCAGTCTATTTGCAACCAGGCCATGTGAATGGCTGGCTGGTGCGCACACATGCATAGCTCCACTCGTCTGAGCGTCGTGGGCACTGGTGGCTCCACTCACGCGAGGAACAGGTGCAAACCCCTGCTCCCCCCTCAAAACCTTCCCCTTCCCCCCACCTCCCTCCTCTCTGGGCTGCCAAACCTGAGAAGTTTTAGGAGTTAGGGACATATCTCAGCAGATGGCAAATTTTCTGAGCATCTTAGACCAGCGGTGTCAAACTCAAGGCCCAGCGCCATTTTCACTGGCATAGGGTTGCGGGAGGCTGTCGCAGCTGATAACAGAGCTCTGGGAGCCTGGGCCGAGCGCTTGGCCCTCCCTAGGCATCCCCAACATGTGATGAGCTGGCCACGCCCGCTCCAGCCCCCCCCCCCCAAGTGAAACACAACCCTGATCCGGCCCTCAATGAAATCGAGTTTGACACCCCTGATCGAGACTGAATTTGGGATAAGAGACTGCAAGTTGTACAGAATTGGACTAGATAGCAATAGCATGTAGACTTATATACAGGGGTGAGACTCAGCCGGTTCGGACTGGTTGGGGCAATTAACCAGATGTTAATTTTAATCTGGTTCGCCAAACCGGTAGATCCAAGGACCAGCTGACCCAGCCCACCCCTCCCCTCCTCTCCCAGGAGTCTCCCTGCAGCCCTTCATCATGCCAGGTAAGTGCAGCGCCCATGTGTGGCTCTGGGAGGGCGAAAAACGGGCCTAGCGGAAGTACCAGAAGTCTGGAAACGGGTCCATTTCTGACCTCCAGAGGGCTCCGGAGCCCGGGGAGAGGCCATTTTTGCCCTCCCGGAGGCTCGAAGCGAGCCTGGATGGGCAAAAACGCCCCCACGGCCACCATGGTGCAAGAAGCCGACTAGGCCACGCCCCCACGGCCACGCCCACCCAGCTACCAAGCAGAGAACCGGTTGATTAAAAAGTATATACCGCTTCACAGGGCTTTATAGAGGTTTGCAGAGTCAGCCTCTTGCCGCCAACAATCTGGGTCCTCATTTTACCGACCTTGGGAGGACGGAAGCCCGAGTCAATCCGGAGCCGCTCGGAATCGAACTCCTGGAGGGAGGGAGCAGTGACTTATCCCATAGTACTGCGTTCTAATGACTGCGGCTAGATGGCCTCCGAGGTCCCTTCCAAACTCTGCCATTCTGTTAGATGTTTCCGCTGCGGATCGGTGATGCAAAGGAAGGCGCCTTTTGGACGATAGAAATTCCTGTTTTTAACCGATGCAGGGAACGGATGCCACCATGCTCAACAAGCTGAATTCTCAGCACAAGCTGAACGTCAATTACATCCCGCCCAAAAACAACCACGACACTCACTTTGGCATCAACCACTTTGCCGGCGTGGTCTACTATGAAACAAAAGGTACGTTTTGGGAGTTTGGGGCACAGCCTCCATTGGAGCAGGGCTCGGAGCGTTGAGTCCTTGGGTCAGAAATGGCCTAATATTGTTAGTCCTCAACATACGGCCATGATTCGGACTGTAACTTCTGCCCCTAAGCAATGTGGTCTTTAAATGAGTCATCATGCGACCATGCCTGGTATTGCAACTTTTTTTTTCTGTGGTCATTAAGTGAATTTTGCTTTGTTTATAGATATTCTGATTCATCTCCCAAACACAACAAAGCCTTTGAAGTTAATTCAAAGGTTCCTTTATTAGGAATGCCAACAGCCCTGGCTAAAAGTTTCTCTCTCACCGCAGGTTAACAAGTCTGTCCAGCAGGGAGATGAATGGTTGTCTGCCACATCTATTCATCTCTGCCCCCTGCCTTTTATCCCCAGAGTTAAGGTGGGGCTTCACTAGCAGCGGTGACTCTTCCGTCCCAAGGACCAGCCCATAGATTTCCATGGCTCTCCTCTCCTCTGCCACATCTATTCATCTCTGCCCGCTGCCTTTTATCCCCAGAGCTAGGGTGGGGCTTCACTAGCAGCGGTGGCTCTTCCGTACTAAGGACCGGCCCATAGATTTCCACTGCTCCCCTCTCCTCTTTCACATCTATTCATCTCCGCCCCCTGCCTTTTATCCCCAGAGCTAGGGTGGGGCTTCACTAGCAGCGGTGACTCTTCCGTCCCAAGGACCGGCCCATAGATTTCCACTGCTCTCCTCTCCTCTTCCTTCTGCACATCTATGCATCAGGCACTGTACCCAGCTGTTCCTCCTCTTCCTCATCAGCCACCTCCAGACCTGGGGGCTGTTGACTCTTAGGCTCCGCCTCTGTCTGTCTGTCTCTCTCTCTGCCAGCTCCATTCCCTCTTCCTCCTCGGAGCTCTCAGGTTGCCTCGATGTTGACCCTGAATCCCACACCTCTTCCTCCTCCTCCTCTGATTTGGCTGCTGGAGGGGCCGGTGGCTGACAGGCCACAACAATAGACTTTGCTTGAGGGAAGCCAGCTGGGAAGGTTCAATCCATCGGAAGGGACCTTGGAGGTCTTCTAGTCCAACCTCTGCTCAAGCAGGAAACCCTATGTCCCTTCCCCTCTCTATTCCGATAGATTGATTATAGAAATTATATTTCTTTCAATTTCTCTCACCAGGATTTCTGGAGAAAAACAGAGACACCCTCCATGGGGATATCATCCAGTTGGTCCATTCCTCAAGAAACAAATTCATCAAGCAGATTTTCCAGGCTGACGTAGCCATGGTAAAGTATCTCTAACAGGCATGGTGGTGGGTTAAGTGAAGAACCAATCTTGGATAGAGCCCTTGTAATTCATGGAACGTGATCCCTGCTCATTTAAGCCTCAGGTATCTGGTTGGATGTAGTCCAGGGGTGTCAAACTCAATATCATTGAGGGTCTCATCAAGGTTGGGTTTGATCTCGAGGGGCTGGGGAAGCCTAGATCAGAAAACCCACCATTTCTATTTTTAATGGCCGCTTCTTTCATCGACGGTGAGAAATCCAGATTCTTCCTGGTCACCTTTTATTTTCTCCTCTATTCTCTCTCTCTCCCTCTCGTTTTTCTGGGTGGTTTCATTTTCCCTTTCTTCTCCTATAGTTTCTCTGCGGCTATCGGTCTTCTACATTTGCCCAGTCGCCTGCCTCCACTCTGAAGGTAAAATAAGTTGTGCAAATTCTTTCATGGGGTAACGTTTGGCTTTCCCTGCGGTTTTCCCTCGAGCAAAGAGAAAATAAGTAAATACATTGCAAGAAAGCAAAAGAAAAATTATAGGGATGCGGTAGCTCAGTGGCTAAGATGCTGAGCTTGTCAATCAGAAGGTCGGCAGTTCGGCGGTTCAAATCCCCAGTGCCGCGTAATGGAGTGAGCTCCCGTGACTTGTCCCAGCTTCTGCCAACCTAGCAGTTGGAAAGCATGTAAAATGCAAGTAGAAAAATAGGAACCACCTGTGGTGGGAAGGGAACAGCGTTCCGTGCGCCTTCGGCGTTGAGTCATGCCGGCCACATGACCACGGAGACGTCTTCGGACAGCGCTGGCTCTTCGGCTTAGAAACGGAGATGAGCACTGCCCCCCAGAGTCAGGAACGACTAGCACACATGTGCGAGGGGAACCTTTACCTTTACCTAAAAGAAAAATACATTTGCAAGATTCGTCATTTCTCTTGCTGGAAATAATTTGTGGGAAGAAAAATTCTGAAAAAAATGAAGACTAGATGACCTCCAAGGTCCCTTCAAATTCTGTTATTCTGTTAATTGCTAACCAACCTGGCTCTGGATGCTTTAAAGAAGGAGGCATTGGTCTGTTGTTCTGGCTATGTTCACCTCTTGCACCAAACGACAATCTGGTTCACTCCTTTTTATTCTAGGCAGCTAACGCCTATATATCTCATGGGGTTTGGCAAACACAGTTTGTTCCATAAACCACAATGAAGGAAACCAGAAAGTGATAGCTGATGAATGACACGTCCGCAACAAAACAACCAAGCTCAGAGAGCACCAAGGACCCCACAATCCTCTTCCTCCTCCTCTCTGTAAACACCTTCCCCTCCTAGCACTGATGATGTTACCTAGTTGGGTTATGAAATGTCTGCAAGAAAACCCCCAAGCTCAGGGAGCACCAAGGACCGCTCGCCTCCTCATCCTCTCCTCGTCCTCTCCTCTGTCCGCACCGTCGCCGCCTCCGCCGTCTCCTCCTACTTCCTCCTCTCTCGTCCGTCCGCGCATCTTCCTCTCTCCTGCCTCATCCTCCCCTCCTCGTGTCCTTCTCCCCTCCTCATCCTCACCTCCTCCTCTTCCTCTACTCCTCCTCACCTCCTCCTCTTCCTCCTTTCCTCCTCTCCTCCTCCTCCTCCCTCCTCTCCTCCTCCTCCTCCTCTCCTCTTCATCGTTTCCTCCTCCTCCTCCTCCTCTCCTCTTCATCGTTTCCTCCTCCTCCTCCTCCTCCTCTTCCTCCTTTCCTCCTCCCCTCCTCCTCCTTCCTCCTCTCCTCCTCCTCCTCCTCTCCTCTTCCTCGTCTCCTCCTCCGCTCTTCCTCCTCCTCCTCTTCGTCTTCGTCCTCCTCCTCCTCCTCCCTCCTCTCTCCGTCTCCTCCTCCTCCTCCTCCTCCTCCT
Source organism: Natrix natrix natrix (assembly GCA_029891615.1). Classification (NCBI taxonomy): domain Eukaryota; kingdom Metazoa; phylum Chordata; class Lepidosauria; order Squamata; family Natricidae; genus Natrix; species Natrix natrix. The sequence continues at coordinate 464,921 of JAKRSK010008526.1, read as the reverse complement.
CCTCCTCCTCCTTTTCCTGATGACATGACCTATTTGGGTAACCCAATGTCTGCAAGAAAATCACCAACTTCTGAGATCCCCAAACACCAAAAACCACATGCTTGTTTTTTGTTTGTTTTTTTGCCCCCGTTCTAAAAGGCCCACTGAAATAGTCAAAGTTTTGAGAAATATCTTTGGCAACCTCCAGGTTAAAAAAATAGACTAAAATAAAATAAAGAGCCACAGAAGTTTCCCCCTCACCCTTCGGCTGGCCATGGGAAAAACCAGACCCCAGCAGGGCTGGTGAAATTTCCTTTGTTGGGAAAACTCCTGGGCGTCCCCCCCACCCCCCGCTCCGTCCGCCCGAGGGGGGAAACGTTCAGCAGCCGCTGCGGGTGTTATCTTCTCATTTCCTGACATTGATCCGTGCCCGATGCGGCTCTTTCTCCAGGGGGCAGAGACCAGGAAACGGTCCCCGACGCTCAGCAGCCAGTTCAAGCGCTCGCTGGAGCTCCTGATGCGGACGCTGGGGGTCTGTCAGCCCTTCTTCGTCCGCTGCATCAAGCCCAACGAGTTCAAGAGGCCCATGGTGAGTGGGGGGGGACGGGGGGCCCCAGCTCAGAGGGGTCTTCTGGGGGGAGGCTGCGAGTGAGGCAGGGGTGGGTCAAGAATTTCTTGGGTGTGTTTCTTGGGAGTGAGTCCTCTTAGGGCTGAACTCAAATGTTATGAGTTTGATTTTCTGTGGTTTGATTCCCCCCCCCCCCTTCCGTTCTCTTTCCCCTTTCCTTTTCCCCTTCTCTCGCTCCCTTCCCTTCATTTCATTTCATTCTTTCTTTTTCCCTCTCTCCTTTCCTCTCCATCCCTTTCCCCTTCCCCCTTTCCTTTCCCGTCCCCTCCCATTCCTTTCATTACTCCACTCCCTTCCCGTCCTTCCCCCTCCCTTTCATTTCATCTCTCCCCCCCCCCCCGCTCTCCTCCACTTCCCCCTTTTCCTTTCCTTTCCCCCTCCCTCCCTTCCTTTCATTTACTCTCACTCTCTTTCCTTCCCTTCCCTCCATTTCATTTCATTCTCTCTTTTCCCCGCTCTCCTCCCCTTCCCCCTTTTCCTTTCCTTTCCTTTCCCCCTCCCTCCCTTCCTTTCATTTACTCTCACTCCCTTTCCTTCCCTTCTTTCCTTTCCCTTCCCTTCTCCATTTCCCTCTCCCTTCCCTTCATTTCATTCTTTCTTTTCCCCTCTCCTTTCCTCTCCATCCCTTCCCCCTTTTCCTTTCCTTTCCCCCCTCCCTCCCTTCCTTTCATTTACTCTCACTCCCTTTCCTTTCCTTCCCATCCCTCCATTTCATTTCATTCTTTCTTTTCCCCTCTCTCCTTTCCTCTCCTCTCCATCCCTTTCCCCTTCCCTCCCTTCCTTTCATTTACTCTCACTCTATTTCTTTCCCTTCTCTTCCCTTCCCTTCCCATTTCATTTCATTCTTTCTTTTTCCCCTCTCTTCTCCTCCCCTCTCCTTTTCCTTTCCTTTCTTTTCCTTTCCTTTCCCCTTCCCTCCCTTCCTTTCATTTACTCACACCCTTTCCTTCCCCCACTCTCCTCTTTCTTCTATCATTTTTCCTTTCCTTCCAGCCTCCCTGTTTTCCTCCCATTATCTCTTCTTTCTTTCTTTCTTTCTTTCTTTCTTTCTTTCTTTCTTTCTTTCTTTCTTTCTTTCTTTCTTTCTTTCTTTCTTTCCTTCCTTCCTCCCTCCCTCCCTCCCTCCCTCCCTCTCTTTTCTGTAAAACAGCCAATGAGATCCATTCCATTTATTTATTGATTGCATTTCCTAATCAATCAAATTTACCTAGCCACTGTCTCACCCAAAGCAATTTGGGTGCCACACTTGTCCCAAACTTCAGAATCAATTGGAGAATTGGAGTCTGTGATTTGGAGCTCATAGAGAGATTTAGCGGTGGTGCATCGAGATATGTTTTATGTGTGTTTTCCTGGAGGGAGGGGGGAAATGTCCTTCCTTAGAATATATTTTAGTAAGCATCTAAAGGATGAGCTGCAAAAATTCAAATGACCAAAGAGGGCAGCAAAGAGAGATTGTTTTCTCTGTCTCTTTACTGCCGTCTAGTGGTTTCCTGTAGATATGCAGCCCAGATTTCAAATTTGTCAACCGGTGATATATCTTTATTATCTACTGCAGAGGTGGGGAACCATGGTCCCCTTATGACTTGTGGACTTCAACTCTCGGGAATTCTGGGACTTGAAGTCCACATCATTGTTCCCCACTGTTTCTTAATTGCACTTCTAGATTAAGCCCACCGATTCCCCCCCCCCCTTACTTCTATGTTGGATTGTAACATCCATAATTCCCATCCCGCAGGGCCTTTGACCTGTGAAATCAGAAATTGGCTGGGTCAGTAAAAACTAAAGCAAAAACAATTCTTTGGAAAGGATGAAATTTCTGTGAGCAAGTGCTAAGAAGGACAGGAAGCAGAGCTCAGGAAACCAAAAATAAAGAGTGGAAAATATCTGTTTCTCACGGAAAGGGAGATATCGTTCCGTGTTAAAAAGAAGGAAACAGAGCGTTTTTTAAAAAATCATTATTATTATTATTATTTAGGTGCCTGTGTGTGTTTTTTCCTGAAAGGGAATCTTCTCGGTACACATTGTTTTTGGAACAAGTGCAGTGGAGAAAGTTATTTTAAAAGGAATTATTGGAGGCAGTGTGAACCAATGGATGGAGCCCCCAAAAAGTGATTGAAGTAGAATTGGCCTGAAGTAATCTGGCTGCCTGAGGATTTCTGGGATTTGAAGTCCGCAAGTCTTGAAGTTGCCAAGTGTGGAGATCCCCGTCTTAGTTCCTTCATTCCCTTTTGGTTGAAATTGTTCTCTCTGGCCATCGCTGTTCTCCCAACAAGAGGTCCTTCAGCCCGTTTTAATCTTTGTAAACTACATTTTCCTCAGTTGACTTGGGAGAATCGGGGGCTAATCTTCTCAGGAATTCTTCAAGGGTTGTTGTGTGAGTTTAGCCTAAAGAAGAGAAGGATGAGAGACACCAAATAATAGTCTTCTCAAAGCTTGAGAAGCAGAGGCATCCCCCTGCCAACAAGAGTGTGTCTAGTCAAGGCTGTGGTTATTCCCAGTTGCAATGGATGGCTGTGAAAGTTGGACCATAAGGAAGGCTGAGGGCCAAAGAATGGAGGCCTTTGAACTCTGGTGCTGGAGAAGAAGACTCCTGCATTGAGTCCCTTGGACTGCCAGGCCATCCAACCGGTCAGTCCTAGAGGAGATCAACCCTGACCTCTCTTTAGAAGGCCAGATCCTGAAGAGGAAACTCAAAGACTTTGGCCACCTAATGAGAAGGAAGAAGGACTCCCTGGGGAAGAGCCTCTTGCTGGGAACAATGGAGGGCAAAAGAAGAAGAAGGGACAACAGAGAAGGAGGTGGCTGGATGGAGTCACCGAAGCAGTCGGCGTGAGCTTCAATGGACTCTGGAGGATGGTACAGGACAGGAAGGCCTGGAGGAACGTTGTCCACGGGGTCTCATACAACTTCGCAACTAACAACAACAACAAAGCTTGAGGGCTATCCCAGAGAAGATGGGGTGGGTTTATCTCCCGTGATGCCGGAGGTAGGGCAAGAACTTACTAGGGGAAGAAGGAGATCCAAGTTCAAAATAAGGAGGGATTTCCTGAGATCTATTAATCAGTGGAACAGCCTGCCACCTGAAGTTGTGGGTGCTCCATCATTGGAGGTAGTCCAGCCAAAACTGGATATGCTATTGTCTGGGGTCTCCGATTCCTGCTTTGGGGAATGGGCTGGATTAGACGGGGGTTTGTCAGCCTTGGCAGCTTTAAGCTCTGAGGACTTCAACTCCCAGACTTCCCCAGCCAGAGTGCATAGACTACAATTCCCAGAATTCTCTGATGTTTCTCAATCTTGGCAACTTTCAGTTCTGAGGATTTCAACTCCCAGAATTCCCCAGATAGCGTATATAAACTACAACTCCCAGAATTCTCTGATGTTTCTCAATCTTGGCAGCTTTCAGTTCTAAGGACTTCAACTCCCAGAATTCCTCAGCCAGCATATATAAACTACAACTCCCAGAATTCTCTGATATTTCTCAACCTTGGCAGCTTTAAGCTCCGAGGACTTCAACTCCCAGAATTCCATGGCCAGCAAGTGCGGACTGCAATTCCCAGAATTCTCTGGGATTCCCCGAACTGGCTGTAGAATGCTGGGAGTTGAAGTCCACACATCTTAAAACTGAAAATATTCGAAGATCCTTCCTAGGTAATCCTGAGAAATTAAAGGCCCCTTTTTCTCTTGGAAGTTATTTGACCGGGAACTCTGCGTCCGCCAGCTGAGATATTCCGGGATGATGGAAACCATTCGAATTCGCAGGGCTGGCTATCCGATCCGGTACACTTTTGTGGAATTTGTTGACAGATACCGAGTCCTCATGCCGGGGGTTAAACCCGCCTACAAGCAGGTAAAGACGAATAAGCATATTTAAACAGGAACACAATTCCTTGCCAGTCATCATTACGGGTCGTCCTCGACTTACGACCACAATTTAGGCCAAAATTTCCATTGTTAAGCGAGACCGTTGTTAAGTCCGTTTTGCTCCGTTTTATGACTTTCCTTGCCACCGTCGTTAAGTGAATCACCACAGCTGTTAAGTCAGTCACAGGGTTGTTAAGTGAATCTGACTTCCCCCTTGACTTTGCTTGTCAGGAGGTCTCAAACACTACGACCGTCATAAATATGAACCTCAGAATTTTGATCATGGGACACTGGGTAACTGTCGTAGGTGTGAAAAACGACCCTAAGTAACTTTTTTCCGGTACCGTTGAAACTTCAAACGGTCGCTAAGTGAATTCATTTAACCACCGCCTCGCTTAGCAATGAGGTTGTAAGTCGTGGATTAGACCTACGCGCTCACATATTCATACTGCTGGAAGGGACCTCAGGGGTCATCTAATCAACCCTCCCGCTCGGTGCAAGCTTTGAAATCCGTTTGCTTGTTTCTTTCTAGGGAAATCTGCATGGAACATGCCAGCGCATTGCCGAAGCCGTGCTGGGCAAAGATGACGACTGGCAGATTGGCAAGACGAAAATCTTTCTAAAGGTACGGTGGGCGATTATTTCAAAATAAGAGTTTTCAAGAAGCAGAAGAGGAAAATATCCGGAAAAAGAGAGGCAGGGGCCACTGAATAACCCAATAACTGAGTTCGGAGGGACCTTGGAGGTCTTCTAGTCCAACCCCCTGCTCAGGCAGGAGACCCTGTACCATTTCAGACAAATGGTTGTCCAGTCTCTTCTTAAAAGCTTCCAGTGAGGGAGAATTCACAACGTCTGGAGGCAAGTCGTTCAGAATAACAGAAAAACTGAGCTCGGAGGGACCCTGGAGGTCATCCAGTCCAACCCCTTGCTCAAACAGGAAGGGATGGCGAACCTTTCCGGCAATGAATGCCCAAACTGGAACGTGCGGAGTGGCAGAAACCCGAAGACCAGCTGCCTGGTGTACATGTGCGTGTCGGTCACCTGGTCTTTGGCTTTCCAGGATACGCATGCCTGCTGGCCAGCGGGTCTTCGGTTCCAAGCGCTTTGGCGTACGCAAAGACCACCTGGCACGGCCGGAAACCAGAAGACTAGCTGGCGATGGCACGGGTGTTCACAGAGAGGGTCCTCACGGCTATATTCTATTCCAGCGATGGCAAACCTTTTTTGGCTCGCGTGCCATAAGCGGGGGGAGCGCAGGGGGGAAGTGCGCAGGTGTGCCACACCCATAATGCAATGTGCGACCCCCACCAGCGCGCATGCATGCATGACAGGCGCGACCCCCTCCCCATTTTTTGCATGCTTTTTTTGCCCTCCCCAGGCTCCAGAGGCTTTATAGGAGCCTGGGGAGGGCAAAAACAGCCTCCCCTTTCCCCCCGGAGACCCTCCGGAGTCTTCAGGGAAGCTCCCGAAGCTCCTTTTTTGGAGGAAGCTCCTTTTTTGCCCTCCGGAGGCTTCAGGGGAGCTCCTGAAGCCAACGGAGGGCATAAAACGACCCTACGAGCAAAGTGACTTCCAGTTTGCTTGTAAGGTTGTTTTTTGCCCTCCGGAGCCTTCAGGGGAGCTCCTGAAGCCTCCGGAGAGCCCCCGGGTGGTGGTGGAGGGAGAGACTGTTTTCGCCCTCCCCAGGCTCCTATAAAGCCTCTGAAGGCCGGGGAGAGTGAAAAATGGCTTTTAAAAAGGCTCAACTCAGCTTGCCTCGCATGCCCTGAAAATAGCTCCACGTGCCACCTGTGACACGCCTGCCAGAGGTTCGCCATCCTGGTTCTCTTCTATTCAAGTCTACTCTCTATTCTATTTTCTAATCATATTCTATTCTATTCCATATTTCTCTTCTCTTCTATATTCTACTCTACTCTACTCTATTTTATATTCTATTAATATTCTATTCTATTCCATATTTCTCTTCTCTTCTATTCCATTCTTTTCTTTTCTATATTCTATTCCATATTCTATTCTATTCCATATTTCCCTTCTCTTCTCTTCTCTTTTATTCTATTCTATTCCATATTTCTATTCTATTCTCTTTTATTCTATTCCATATTTCTATTCAATTGTACTCTATTCTATTTTCTAATCATATTCTATTCTATTCCATATTCTGTTCTGTTCTCTTCTATTCCATATTACTCTTCTATTCTACTCTATACTATATTCTATTAATATTCTATTCCATATTTCTCTTCTCCTCTATTCCATTCTTTTCTATTCTATATTCTATTCCATATTTCTATTCTATTCTACTCTATACTATATTCTATTAATATTCTATTCCATATTTCTCTTCTCTTCTATTCCATTCTTTTCTATTCTATATTCTATTCCATATTTCTATTCTATTGTACTCTATTCTATATTCTATTAATATTCTATTCTATTCCATATTTCTCTTCTCTTCTATTCCATTCTTTTCTATTCTATATTCTATTCCATATTCTATTCTGTTCTGTTCTATTCTATTTTCATTCCATTATTCCTATTCTGTTCTGTTCTGTTCTGTTCTGTTCTGTTCTATTCTATTCTATTCTATTCTATTCTATTCTATTCTATTCCCATTCCATTCCATTCCGTTCCATAGTTCAGTCCTGAGCTACAAATATTTTCCTTATCCGTGTTGCTATTTGCATATTTTTTGCCGTGATTTCTTTTTCCTGGCCTTCTTGGGAAATTCCATGGCTGATTCCAAAAGTTTAATGCATGCTTGGAATTAGCGAAGGAATTCCCCAGGCTCATTTTTCCAGGAAGGTCAGAAACCACCCCCTGCAATATAGGTAGTCCTTAACCTACAACAGTTCATTTAGGGACAGTCTGAAGTGATGGGGACACTGAAAAAAGGGACTTAAGACCATTTTTCACACTTATGACCCTTGCCGCATCCACATGGTCATATGGTCAAAATTCAGATGCTTGTCAACTGGTTCATTCTTATGACGGTCACTGTGTCCTGGGGTCACGTGATACCACCGTGAGACCTTCCGACAAGCAAAGTTCATGGGGAAGCTAAATTCACTTAACGACCGTGTTGCTAATTTTAAGAACTGCAGTGTTTCACATAACAAATGTGGCGAGAAAAGTCGTAAAACGGGGCAAAACTCCCTTAACAAATTTCTCACTTAGCCACATACATTTTGGGCTCCATTATGGTCATAAATTGAGGACTATCTATAGAATAAATATAGGTAAATAAATATGAGGACTACCTATAAAATAAATAAATATTCTATAATCCTATACAATAAAGTTGTTGATGCTTCAGTGAGCCACAGAAATCTCTAGGGAGCAGATCATCCTCGACTTATAACAGTTCATTTAGTGACTGTTTGAAGTAACAACAACACTGAAAAAAGGTGACTTATGTCCGTTTTTCACACTTATGACCAGCATACCCATAGTCACGGGACTGAAATTCGGGCACTTGGCAACTGACTCATATTTATGACGGTTGCAATGTCTTTGGGGGGGGGCACGTAATCCCCATTTTGTAGCCATCCCAGCTGGCTTCTGACAAGCCAAGAAATCAGATTTACTTAAGGACCTCATGATTCATTTAACAACTGCAGTGACTCCCTTAAGAGCTGACATAAAACGGGGCAAACTCACTTAACAACTTCCTTGCTGAGCAACGGAAATTTGGGGCTCAGTTTTGCCCATAAGTCGAGGACTGCCAGAAATATTTCAAAATATAAAATGATTTTTGTGTGTGATGACTTCAAGCCATCTTTGCTGCCATTCAGCTATGATCTAATCCTGATTAACCCATGGCTCTCTCTCTATATATATATATTTTCCAGGATCACCATGATATGCTGTTAGAAATTGAACGGGACAAAGCCATTACTGATAAGGTTATCCTTATTCAGAAAGTAGTTCGCGGATTTAAAGACAGGTAGGTACCTGGGCTAATATTTCTTGGCGTGAAATGTAACCTGGGAATTACTAATTGTGAACTTGGCAGCTTTTGCTTTTGTATTCCCAAGGAAACCTTGCAAGATTTCTCTCCTTCTATGGATCCATGGATAAGTTAAACATGATTTTAGAAATTGGCAAAACTATTGACCTAGAAATTTTATTCAGGTGAGCCCCAGATGTTGGAAATGTAAACAACAACATGGCTCATACTTTCATATGTGGTGGGCTTGCCCGGAAGCGAGGAAATATTGGAATAAAATAAGAACCTGGTTGCAAGAAATAACTGGCCTTCAAATTCAATTTAAACCGGAGATGTTTTTGTTCAGGATAATTAAGAGGAACATTCGCAAAGGAAATTAATTATATTATAATACATATATTGACAGCAGCAAGAATAACATACGCTCAAAATTGGGAATTAGATAGCATACCTTCTGAAAATGTGATTCTTAAAAAAAATAATGGACTGCGCGGAAATGGTCCAATTAACTTATAAACTGCAAGATAAAGAAGACAAAGAGTACTATACAGTATGGGATAAATGGTATTGGTGGTTAGAGAATAGGAATAATGAATGTAGAATATAGATAGATAGATAGATAGATAGATAGATAGATAGATAGATAGATAGATAGATAGATAGACAGACAGACAGACAGACAGACAGACAGACAGACAGACAGACAGACGACAGAGGGATAGATAGATAGATAGATAGATAGATAGATAGATAGATAGATAGATAGATAGATAGATAGATAGATAGATAGATAGATAGATAGATAGATAGATAGATAGATAGACAGACAGACAGACAGACAGACAGACAGACAGACAGAGGGATAGAGGGATAGAGGGATGGATAGAGGGATAGATAGATAGATAGATAGATAGATAGATAGATAGATAGATAGATAGATAGATAGATGATAGATAGATAGATAGATAGATAGATAGGGATAGATAGATAGATAGATAGATAGATAGATAGATAGATAGATGATGATAGATAGATGATAGATAGATAGATAGATAGATAGATAGATAGATAGATAGATAGATAGATAGATGATAGATACATAGATAGATAGATAGAGGGGTAGAGATAGAGATAGAGATGTAATATTAGGTAACAGGAAGCATAAATGTAAAAAGGAAATTGTAAATGAAAATGGAATGGAAAGTATGTATGACGATAAATCAAAATGGGATATACCAATGTCTTAGGAATGGGAAGAATGGCTATAGAATATGTTTTTGTCTTTTTTTAATGTTTTGTTTTATAAAAAGTTCAACAAAAACTTTTTAATTTTTTTTTATTGAGGTGGACTTTGAGGTTTTTAAGAAGTTAATGCTTGTGTGACTCCCCCCTCCGCGCTTCCCCAGACCCTGCGCATACACACCTGACATCTCCCCCCCTCCCCCCGCGCCCCGTTTTCGGCCTAGTAGGCTTCCCTGCAACCTCCTGGGTGCAAAAATGGGCTGCGGAGGGGGGTAGTGCCCCACCTTGCACACACACATGTCCCCTGCGCATGCACGCATGTCTCCCCTATGCACCCCACTCCCGCGCATGCGCGGAAGAGACCCAAAGGTCAGCTGGCCAGCAGGAGGCAGCGCGCATGCGCGGTGGAACTGAGCTGGGCGTGCTCACAGAGAGGGCTCTGCGAGGTTCGCCGTCACACGTTCGCCATCACGGGTCTAGGGTCTCCTGCTTGAGCAGGGGGTTGGACTAGAAGACCTCCAAGGTCCCTTCCAATTCAGTGTATTTTGTTATTCTATGAATTAATCGGTGCCCCCAGAAGCTGTGGGGTTTTTAAGAAGAAGACCTGACAGCCACTTGACAGTCTGGAATGGTACCACAAGGTGTCCTGCTTGAGTAGGGGGCTAGACTAGAAGACCTCCAAGGTACCTTCCGACTCTGTGAGTCTGTTATTCAAATAACATTTGAAAACAGCCTGGTCACAAACTTCCCCATCTCACTGTAGAAAAGGGGAAAGGAGTCAAGCAGAATCAGACTTGCAAGATTTGTGTTATCATAACCAATCCCAGGACTACAGGTAGTCCTTGATTTACGGCAGTTCATTTAGTGACCGTTCGAAGTCACAACGGTACTGAAAAAAGTGACTTATGGCCATTTCTTACACTTCTACAACCATTGCACCCTTCCCGTGGTCACTTGACTCACAAAATTCAGACCCTTGATTTGATTGATTCCTATTTAGGACGGTTGCGGCATCCTGGGGCCCGCGCGATCCCCTTTTGCGACCTTCCGCCAAGTCAGTGGGGCAGCCAGATTCACTTAACAACTGCAAGGGGTTCACTTAACAACCATGACAATTCAGGTTGTAAAATAGGGCAAATGTCACATAAAGACTGTTTCGCTTAGCGGCAGAGATGTTTTGTCTCTGTTGTGGTCGTAAGTGGAGGACTACCTGTCTTGTGCCTGCTTGGGGCAAAGGGAGGGGTGGGGTGATAATATCCCTTCATTGCAGCGGGGGGGGGGGGAATTCTAATTTTGGTCTGAAGTATGTTTGGAGAGGATTTGGGAGTCTGGGAAGGAAGTCAACTTTGTCCTAGTTGAAGTTTCTGATAAGAGGCTTTTCCTGGATTGAGAAAAACAAGAATCCACTAAGAAAGAAAAGAAATTACAGTTTTGTGGAAGGTGGCTGAACAAATCTGTACGCCAATGGACAACGGCAGTTAGTTCTGGGCTTCGTTTAGTGACCAAAGTTAAAACGGCACTGAAAAAAAGGATCATTTTTGACCTTTGCAGCCCCCTCATAGTGACGTGATCAAAATTCGGGGGCTTGTCAACTGACTCATATTTATGACGGTGTCCCGGGGTCACGTGGTCCCCTTTTTCTGACTACGGGAAAGCCAGATTCAATTTACCACCTTGTTACTGACTTAACATCTGCAGTGATTCACTTAACAACTGTGCCCAGAAAGGTCGGAAAAAGGGGGCAAGGCTCCCTTAACAACTGTCTCGCTCAGCCACAGAAATCTTGGCCTCTGTAGTGGTCGTAAGTTGAGGACTACCTGGTACTCGACATACCTAATTTGAGGCCGTGCAAAAATGACCTTTGAAACGTTGACATTTTAACTCGCCGAATGACTGTATTTTGGGGGGCAAGAACTCATGAACAAGAAGAGCCCAAGAACCAAAATTTCGGGGAATTTTTCTCTAGGATTGCAAGGTGAAGAAAAATTATTATCCACACTATTTGCAGCAAGCAAGGAAAGGTGTTTAGAAAGTCGGGGGCTGCAACTGTGAACTTGAAGCTTTGCACCCTTTTAAGTGCATTGTCTGTTCAGCAGCTGTAAAAAGAAACCAGCTTTTGATCATGCAATCGTGGCTACATTTTAAACCACCTTCTTCTTCTGAATTCTCCGGATCCGAAACCAAACAAACTTTGATTCTGCTGACTTTGTTTCTCAAGAACGCTGATGCCAGTGCCTACGCTTTCATTTCCCTCCCCTTTAAAAGACAATCCATTTATTATTGGATTTGTTGGGGTCTTCTCTGAGCTGGGTTTCTTTTCCGGCAGACGTTTCCTTCCCAGTGTAGGTAACGTCATCCGTTCGTTGGGGAGTGAAGTGTTGGTTGCTAAGCAGGAAACAGAGGAGATAAAGGCCCTCTCCAAGGATAAACGCATCAAACAGATATTATGATTTTTCCCCCCCCAGATCTCATTTCTTGAAAGTGAGGAATGCGGCACTCATGATTCAGCGGAATTGGAGAGGACACAATTGTCGAAGAAACTACGAAGCTGTAAGTATGTCTCAATGTTGCCCAGATCTTATTCTTCTTCGTCTCCTGCAAAAAGCTATCCTGGCCAGGGAATTCTGGGAGTTGAAGTCCACCAGTCTTAAAGCTGCCGAGTGGCATGGCTGGCAGAGGAATTCTGGGAGTTGAAGTCCACCAGTCTTAAAGCTGCCGAGTGGCATGGCTGGCAGGGAATTCTGGGAGTTGAAGTCCACCATGTCTTAAAGCTGCCGAGTGGCATGGCTGGCAGGGAATTCTGGGAGTTGAAGTCCACCTGTCTTAAAGCTGCCGAGTGGCATGGCTGGTGGAGGAATTCTGGGAGTTGAAGTCCATCTTTCTTAAAGCTGCCGAGTGGCATGGCTGGTGGAGGAATTCTGGGAGTTGAAGTCCACCAGTCTTAAAGCTGCCGAGTGGCATGGCTGGCCGGGGAATTCTGGGAGTTGAAGTCCACCTGTCTTAAAGCTGCCGAGTGGCATGGCTGGCAGGGAATTCTGGGAGTTGAAGTCCACCTGTCTTAAAGCTGCCGAGTGGCATGGCTGGCAGAGGAATTCTGGGAGTTGAAGTCCATCTTTCTTAAAGCTGCCGAGTGGCATGGCTGGCGGGGGAATTCTGGGAGTTGAAGTCCAGCAGTCTTAAAGCTGCCGAGTGGCATGGCTGGCCGGGGAATTCTGGGAGTTGAAGTCCATCTTTCTTAAAGCTGGCCGAGTAGGCCATGGCTGGCTAAGGAATTAAGAGAGTTAAAGTCCACCAGTCTTAAAGCTGCCGAATGGCATGGCTGGCTGAGGAATTCTGGGAATTGAAGTCCACAAGTCATAAAGTTGCTGAAGTTGGAAACCCCTGCTATACACTCTTTGCTCTTCCTTCATTGGTCATCTGTGCAGAGAAAACCCAATTTCACATGTCCCCGAATCTGCCTCCCTCCCTTTTGTAATCGGTCCTTCCTGATTCCAGATGAGAATCGGCTTCCTGAGACTGCAAGCTCTCTACCGTTCCCGCAAACTCCACCGGCAGTACCACATGGCTCGCCAGCGCATCATCGAATTCCAGGCCAGGTGCCGGGGCTTCTTGGTGCGTCGCGCTTTCCGCCATCGCCTTTGGGCAGTCTTTACCATCCAGGCCTACGGACGTGGGATGATTGCCCGGCGGCTCTATAAACGGCTGAAAGGGGAGGTAAGACTCAAAGATCCAAGAAGATCCAGAGTAGGAATAGTTTCTTGGTCGGAAAGCTGACCTCCTACAAGGAGACTTTTGACACCATCCCACCATGTCTGCCTATCCCAGATCCTAGGGAAAGACTGGGTAGGTGATAAAAATGTCACGACTGGCTGGAAAAGACGATGGAGTTAGGAGATGACCAAATTTGATTGTTTTAGTCAAAGAAAAGAACACGTCTAATTTTGTTTCCACTTGGAAACCATTTCTGGACTTTGTGCTTGAGATGGGGGGAAAAGATGAAAATTTGATTTTGGGCATTGCTTTTTGCTTATTCATGTCAGGATTAAAATAAGGCATGCTATACGACATGAAGATTAAACTATAAAATAGAAGATTAAAAGATGTACAAATTAAACAGATCTTGCTCAGAAACTAAATGACTAAAACTGACTGTTTTAGTAAAAAGAAAAAAAAACACATCCAACTTGGAAACCATTTCTGGACTTTGTGCTTGAGGTGCTATATTCAGAAAGACTATTAAATAATTGATGGCTGAAGTGGCGAAATCTATCAAAACATTTGGCTGATTGTGCCACCAACCATAATAATAAATAATAACAATGTACTTTTGCACATCTCCAAAATCCATCTCGTTTGTCCCTAACTTCGGACCGTTGGGCCATTCCATCTACACTCACCCCAGCCAACACGAGAGGCTGGTTGGTAAAAGAAATCCATGGATTGCTTAGTGCTAATGTTGCATTTCTTTCTGTAGTATTACCGACGGCTGGAAGCAGAAAAACTGTGTCTGCTGGAAGAGGAACGGCTGAGGAAGGAAATGAGTGCAAAGAAAGCCAAGGAGGAAGCAGAGAAGAAGCACCAAGTAGGATCATAGGCTCTTGGAGTTGGAAGGGACCTTGGAGGTCACGGAATCATAGATTCCTAGGGCTGGAAGGGACCTTGGAGGTCGTAGAATCATAGATTCCTAGGGTTGGAAGGGACCTTGGAAGTCATAGAATCATAGATTCCTAGGGTTGAATAGACCTTGTAGGTCATAAAATCATAGATTCCTAGGGTTGGAATAGACCTTGTAGGTCATAAAATCATAGATTCATAGGGTTGGAAGGGACCTTGGAGGTCGTAGAATCATAGATTCCTAGGGTTGAATAGACCTTGTAGGTCATAAAATCATAGATTCCTAGGGTTGGAATAGACCTTGTAGGTCATAAAATCATAGATTCATAGGGTTGGAAGGGACCTTGGAGGTCGTAGAATCAAGTCTAGGTGGAAGGACCTTGGAAGCAAAATCATAGATTCCTAGGGTTGGAAGGGACCTTGGAGGTCGTAGAATCATAGATTCCTAGGGTTGGAAGGGACCTTGGAAGTCATAGAATCATAGATTCCTAGGGTTGAATAGACCTTGTAGGTCATAAAATCATAGATTCCTAGGGTTGGAATAGACCTTGTAGGTCATAAAATCATAGATTCATAGGGTTGGAAGGGACCTTGGAGGTCGTAGAATCATAGATTCCTAGGGTTGGAAGGGACCTTGGAAGTCATAGAATCATAGATTCCTAGGGTTGAATAGACCTTGTAGGTCATAAAATCATAGATTCCTAGGGTTGGAAGGGACCTTGGAGGTCACGGAATCATAGATTCCTAGGGTTGGAAGGGACCTTGGAGGTCGTAGAATCATAGATTCCTAGGGTTGGAAGGGACCTTGGAAGTCATAGAATCATAGATTCCTAGGGTTGAATAGACCTTGTAGGTCATAAAATCATAGATTCCTAGGGTTGAATAGACCTTGTAGGTCATAAAATCATAGATTCATAGGGTTGGAATAGACCTTGTAGGTCATAAAATCATAGATTCATAGGGTTGGAAGGGACCTTGGAGGTCGTAGAATCATAGATTCCTAGGGTTGAATAGACCTTGTAGGTCATAAAATCATAGATTCCTAGGGTTGGAATAGACCTTGTAGGTCATAAAATCATAGATTCATAGGATTGGAAGGGACCTTGGAGGTCGTAGAATCATAGATTCCTAGGGCTGGAAGGGACCTTGGAAGTCATAGAATCATAGATTCCTAGGGTTGAATAGACCTTGTAGGTCATAAAATCATAGATTCCTAGGGTTGGAATAGACCTTGTAGGTCATAAAATCATAGATTCATAGGGTTGGAAGGGACCTTGGAGGTCGTAGAATCATAGATTCCTAGGGCTGGAAGGGACCTTGGAAGTCATAGAATCATAGATTCCTAGGGTTGAATAGACCTTGTAGGTCATAAAATAATAGATTCGTAGGGTTGGAAGGGACCTTGGAGGTTGTAGAATCATAGATTCCTAGGGCTGGAAGGTCATGGAATCATAGATTCCTAGGGTTGGAATAGACCTTGTAGGTCATAAAATTATAGATTCGTAGGGTTGGAAGGGACCTTGGAGGTCGTAGAATCATAAATTCCTAGGGCTGGAAGGGACCTTGCAGGTTATAAAATCATAGACTCCTAGGGTTGGAAGGGACCTTGGAGGTCACAGAATCATAGATTCCTAGGGTTGGAAGGGACCTTGGAGGTCGTAGAATCATAGATTCCTAGGGCTGGAAGGGACCTTGCAGGTCATAAAATCATCGAATCCTTGGGTTGGAAGGGACCTTGGAGATCATACAATCATAGATTCCTGGGACCTTGCAGGACTATACCATTTGGAGAGGACATATCTCCACGTATAATGAAGTTCTCTAACCTGGGAATGAGAAGAGATATTTACAAAGGGGTGCAAAACCTGGGCAAGCAGACTTCCTATTCATATTTCATAAGTGGGAAGCCGCTTCCCCCATCAATCCAGGGGGAGTTAGAAAGAAGATCAGCAACCTCAAGAAAGATCTGCTTTCACTTCCCCTCTGATAAAAATGGGGCTAAAGTCTAGTTAAATCTAGTTTCCAAGATTCTGCAACTGAGCAAACTGTTAAGACTTGAAGGGCTGCCCCAGGGAAGACAGTCATTTGACTGGGATGGTATAGGGCAGGGGGTTGGACTAGAAGACCTCCAAGGTCCCTTCCAGCCCTATGCTTCTATGAAGAGGGCGTCAATTTATTTTCCATAGAATAGGATAGGAAGTCGGGGGTGGAAGCTGTTCAAAGGGAGATCTAACCTGGAAATAAGGAGAAATTTCCTGACAGTGAGGACGATTAACCAGTGGAACAGCTTGCCACCAGAAGTTGGGAATGCCCCAACACTGGAAGTCTTTAAGAAGAGGTTGGATAGCCATTTGTCTGGAATGGAATAGGGTCTCCTGCTTGGGCAGGGGGTTGGACTAGAAGACCTCCAAGGTCTCTTATTCTGTCAATCTTTCCCCTTCTTTGCAGTTGCGCCTAGCCCAGCTGGCCCGAGAAGACGCGGAGAGAGAGATCAAAGAGAAAGAGGAAGCTCGCCGGAAGAAGGAACTCCTGCAGAAGATGGAGAAGGCGCGGAACGAGCCCGTGAACGATTCGGACATGGTGGACAAAATGTTTGGCTTCCTGGGAACGACGGCATCGTTGCCGGGCCAGGAAGGACAGGCGCCCAAAGGCTTTGAGGTAAGCAAGACTGAGAGGTGGTGGAGAGGTTGGGAAAGGACAGATAATCCTCGGCTTATAACCATTCGTTTAGTGACCATTCGAAGTTACAACAGTACTGTAAATCTGTGACTTACCGTATTTTTTGGATTATGAGACGCACCTAAATTTAGAGGAGGAAGAGAACAAAAAAAATAAAGGGTTTTGGCCTCTGCACACCTCATTTTTGTCCCTTGTGGGGGGGCTTTTCTCAGCCCTTTTCCAGCCTTTTTTCTACCTATTTTTGAGGCTTTTTCGTCCCATTTTGAGGGCTTTTTTGGCACATTTTTTAGACTTTTTCTGGGCCATTTTTTGGGGAAAGCCAAATGGGGATTTTTTGGGATCCTCATTTGGGACCTTCCTCACCATCTTCCCCACTGTCTTCCGATGAGCGAAGTTCATGGGGGGAAAGCCGGATTTACTTAATGACCATGTGATTCACTTAACAACTGCAGTGATTTGCTTAAAAATTGCAGCAAAAATGGTCATAAAATCAGGCATGACCCCCCCTTTTTTTGGTGTCAGGGGGCGGGAAAGCACCTTTGGGGGGGTGAGTTGGCTTTAACTGACCCTTCCCTCCTATACTTCCATGCAAAATAGATGTCAGGCCTGCAGCCATCTTTCCTTTTGGATCTTTGGCCTGCCACACTTTCTTTTATTCTGCTATGCATTTTCTATGGTGGGAAAATGGGAGAGGGTTCGATGATATCCAGCCATAACAACATTCTTTCTAGAAAGCCAAGGTCATCCTTTGTTTTTTTACCTCTGCACCTGACCGGAACTGGATGGGTGGAAGCTGCCAGTGTGGCAGTGGGAGATGGGACCATGGGATGGACTAGTGGGTGTGGGGGAAAGATCTTGACCTTTCAACTGGGTGGGGAAAACCGGGAAGCTTTCAGATTCGGATTTTCCCAGATGTGCCAACATAGCTCTCTTAATAAGTTGGAACTTTGAGGAATCCTTTGCCTCGGACTCTGATTTACTTCTGGATGCTATCTGGAACGCTGACAATAGATCTGAGCTGAGTCAAATTTCTGGTGGGTTCTTTGCAGGATCTCGAAAGAGTTGGAAGGGTGCTGGAAGAAGACGACTTAGACATGTCCCTCCCTCTTCCCGAGGAAGAAGAAGAGGACTTATCGGAATATAAGTTTGCAAAATTTGCTGCCACATACTTCCAGGGCACAATCACCCACACGTATATACGCCGCCCCCTGAAACAACCCCTATTGTACCAGGAGGATGAAGGAGACCAGCTGGTGAGTTTCCTCGGACAGCTTGGGAGAGAATAAAAGGGCAGGTTGTGGAGATCGCTGGCTTCTTACAGGTAGTCCTCGACTTACAACCATCTGTTTAGGGACCGTTTGAGGTTGCAGCAGCACTGAAAAAAGGGAGTAACAAGCGTTTTTCACACTTAACAGCCACTGCAGCATCTCCACGATCAAGTGGTCAAAATTCAGAAGATTGGCCACTGGTTCCTATTTATGATGGTTGCAGTGCCCCTTATGTGACTTTTTGACAATTATAGTCAACTAGTTGTTAACCTGGCGTTGCCCGGGTATTTGTTTATTCCAATCCTGTATTAAACATTCACAAATGTCCGGAACAAATGTAATTTCTATTGTTGGATTTTCCCCCTTACCAGTGGAGTACTGTGAAGCCGTTACCATGGCAGCTCCACTGCGCTGTACAGTAGAAGCCATTTTAAGGCAG
The DNA here is from genome assembly GCA_029891615.1 of Natrix natrix natrix. Lineage (NCBI taxonomy): Eukaryota > Metazoa > Chordata > Lepidosauria > Squamata > Natricidae > Natrix > Natrix natrix. The sequence continues at coordinate 446,265 of JAKRSK010008526.1, read as the reverse complement.
GATAGTAGAGGCCATTTTAAGGCACAACAGGCTGTATCTTAACAGAACACCCACCCCGAGGGATGTTAGGGGTGTCTTACCCCCCCACACAGTATTTTTTTCCAGAGAGTAAGTCATCTGTTTACCAAGTTTGATTGAAATTGCTCGAGGCGTTCCAGAGTTATGCTGGAATACACACACACACACACACACACCTGTTTTTATATACATATATAGATGGGGAAGCCAGATTCACTTAACACCCGTGTGGCTAACTTAACAACCACAGTGATCCACTTAACCACTGTGGACAGAAAGGTTGTAAAATGGGACAAAACTCACTAGATCAACTGTCTCACTTAGCGATGGAAATTTGGGGTTCAGTTGTGGTCGTAAGTCGAGGACTACCTGTATTTCCTTTCCCACAAAACCAGGCAGCCCTCGCGGTGTGGATCACCATTCTTCGCTTTATGGGGGACCTTCCTGAGCCAAAATATCATACCGCGATGACCGACGGCAGCGAGAAGATCCCGGTCATGACCAAAATTTACGAGACGTTGGGAAAGAAGTCCTACAAGAAGGAACTCCAGGCCCTTCAAAGTGAAGGAGAAGTAAGTAAGAAGCTGCAGTAAGTAAGAAGTAAGACTTATTTCTGTTGTTTTGGTAAAGGAAGAAGAAGATACTTATAGAGTAGCAGCCACAGATGTGGAGGGAGGTGGCCTTGCAGGAGGAATGCAACCACCATTAGATAAGCGTCAATTTAGCCCAGACAAACAGAAGCGAGGAAAGCACTGAAGGTTGTCCACCTTGTTTATCTTTCTTCTATGAGGGGAGAGGAAAAATGACTGCCATGCTTTCGAGGTTCTGATATTATACTTTAAATAGGTAGAATTCCAGTAGATTATGGGGAGTCCGTTTCTTGGTTTGAGCTAGTCGATGTGATAGCAATCTTTAAAGGTATCTGGAACAGCGTGAAATTGAGATGAAATAAGGAAATAGAAAGAAATAGGAAACCTAAGAAATGAAATAGAAAAAAATGGAAAAGAAATAACGAAATAGAAATTGGAAGGGAAACACCCCCTGCCTCCCCCCCGGAAATGATATAAATGAAATGAGGATTTAGAAGTAGAATGGAGTAGAAATAAAAAGAAAACGAAATAAGGAAATAGAAGTAGGAAGAAATAGAAATAAAAAGAATACGAAATAAGGAAATAGAAGTAGGAAGAAATAGAAATAAAAAGAAAACGAAATAAGAAAATAGAAGTAGGAGAAAGAAAAAAAGAATAGGAAAAATAGAAAATAGAATAAAAAGACGAAATAAGAAAATAGAAGTAGGAAGAAATAGAAATAAAAAGAATACGAAATAAGGAAATAGAAGTAGGAAGAAATAGAAATAAAAAGAAACGAAATAAGGAAATAGAAGTAGGAAGAAATAGAAATAATAGAAAAGAAATAAGGAAATAGAAATCGAAAGGGAAAAAAAAAAAAGAAATGATAGAAATGAAATCAAGAAATCGAAATCGAAAGAAATGTAAGCATATGCTGACAAGGGAATGCTTGGAGTTGAAGTCCACCCATCTCAATGTTGCCAAAGTTGAGAAATACTGATGTAAGAGATGATTATTTCTGACACGGGGATATTTCTTTTACAGAGTGCTCATCTAGATGGCCATAAGAAGAGCAGTGTGCGACAGAAATTGGTCTCCTTAACCCTCAAGAAAAAATCTAAGTTAACCGAAGAGGTGAGTAAGCCACCATCCAGGCCTCCGATCACAGTCCGAGTGGAGAAATTTGCCTTTTTCCAGGTTTCCCACAAGCAGGATTTGCTAAAACTGTCATTACAGTAAAATCTTGACAATACAAGTAGTCTTGGACTTATGACCGCAATCGAGCTCAGTTGTTAAGTCAGCCGTGGCCCATTTTACAAGCTTTTTTTTACCATAGTTGCTAAGCGAATCCACTGCCTTTGTTGTGAATCAAGCAGTCGTTAAGTGAATCATGCAATCAAAGCATGCTTGTCAGAAACTAGCTGGGAAGATCACAAAGATCACTGCAGCCATCATAAATGTGAGCAATTTGTTGAATCCTTGGATCACAATCACGTGACCGCGTGAAAGTTGTGTTAGTCGTAAGTGTGAGGACCCACATTGTCACAAGTTCACCCATCACTGTTCTAGATCGAGGATCTCCAAACTTGGCAACTTTAAAACCTGTGGACTTCAACTCCTAGAATTTAAGATTTGTGGACTTCAACTCCCAGAATTCATCAGCCGGCCATGCTGGCTGGGGAATTCTGGGAACTGAAGTCCACAAATCTTAAATTGGCCAATTTTGGAGAGCCCTGGTCTAGACAGATTGAGAATAGGGCAAAGAGATGAATCCTCCTCACAGTCCAACTTTAAAACTTATGGACTTCAACTCCTAAAATTTAAGACTTGTGGACTTCAACTCCCAGAATTCCCCACCCAGCTGAGGAATTCTGGGAGTTGAAGTCCACAAGTCTTAAATTCTGGGAGCGGAAGTCCACAAGTTTTAAAGTTGACAAGTTTGGCGACCCCTGATCTAGAACAGTGATGAGTGAACTTGTGACAGTGGGTCCTCAAGTCTTAAATTGGCCAACTTTAGAGATCTATTCTAGATAGATTGAGACTAGGGTGAAGACATGATAGCAGTGTTCCAATATCTCAGGGGCTGCCACAAAGAAGAGGGAGTCAAACTATTCTCCAAAGCACCTGAGGGTAGAACAAGAAGCAATGGGTGGAAACTAATCAAGGAAAGAAGCAACTTAGAACTGAGGAGGAATTTCCTGACAGTGAGAACAATTAATCAGTGGAACAGAAGTTGCCTCCAGAAGTTGTGAATGCCCCAACACTGGAAGTCTTTAAGAAGATGTTGGATAGCCATTTGCCTGAAACGGTGTAGGGTTTCCTGCTTAGGCAGGGGGATGGACTAGAAGACCTCCAAGGTCCCTTCCAACTCTGCTATTGTATTGTATTGTAAGAAATGAGTCCTCCTCACATTCTAGCTTGCCTTGGTTTGGGGACTGCCACGTTGACCTATTTCACAAATTGTACCCGTGACCTGTTACTTCCTCAGGTGACGAAACGCCTTCACGATGGCGAGTTCACCGTCCAGGGGAACAGCATGCTGGAGGATCGGCCAACGTCCAATTTGGAAAAACTGCATTTCATCATTGGGAATGGCATCCTGAGGCCAACTTTAAGGTTAGAAATCGGGGGTGGGGGGGAGGAGAAATGCTTCAGGTGTGCATTGCAGAGGTGGACCCCAAAATATCAGCAACCAACTGCCATCAGAGGAGTGTTGTGCCCTAAAATCCAAAGGCCATAACAAGGAAGAGATCAAAAAAAGTCAAGATCAGGGGTGTCCAAACTTGGGAACTTTAAGACTTGGCTGGCTGGGGAATTCTGGGAGTTGAAGTCCACAAGTCTTAAAGTTCCCAAGTTTGGACACCTCTGGTCAAGATGATGACACAATCATGTAATCAGAGCCCTGTAGTGGACATTGAAAGCAGGTGGACTTTCAAATCTGGACACCATGGCTACCATCGCAACTTTCTTTGAATCTACCCTCGGGACCCCTTTGGTCTTTCATTTATACATACCTCAGTGCTTTTGGAGACCCTTCCAAGATTTGGAGAACTTTCCAAAATTTGGAAACTCCAAGATTTGAGATTCCCAAGATTTGGAGATTTCAAGATTTAGAGAACTTTTCAAAATTTGGAGAGTTTTTCAAGATTCCCAGACTCCTTGATTTGGAGATTCCAAGATTTGAGATTCCAAAATATTGAGACTCCAAGCTATTGAGACTCTAAGATAGTATCAAGACTGCAAGGTTTGGAGATTCCAAGATTTGGTGATTCCAAATTTTCCAGACTCCCATATTTGGAGACTCCAAAAATTTGGAGAACTTTCCAAAATTTGGAGAATTTCCCATGATTCCCAGACTCCTCGATTTGGAGATTCCAAGATTTTCAAACTCCCAAGATTTGGAGATCCCCAGATTTGAGATCCCAAGATATGGAAACTCCAAGATATGGAGACTGCAAGATTTGGAGACTGTAAGATTTGGAGATTCCAAGATTTTTCAAATGGATTTGATTAGCAAGTAAAGTAAAGCCACATCATTCATTTTCTTCTTCTTCTTCTTCTTCTTGTGGCAGAGATGAAATCTACTGCCAAATCTGCAAACAGCTGACCCAAAATCCTTCTAAAAACAGCCACGCCAGAGGATGGATACTGGTGTCCTTATGCGTGGGCTGTTTCTCCCCCTCTGAGAAATTTGTCAAGGTAAGTCAAGGATGGGGCCACCTTCTTGGCCTGGGTGATGGGAATATCTTTGAGGGAAATATTTTGGTTCCAAGAACTTGCCTGGATGAGAAAAGCTGGCATATTCCATCTGTGTTTGCATTTTGGAGGAGACAAAGACTAGACTAAATTATTGGCTCATCAGCAGAGTATCAAGATCAAGAGAAAGTTGCTCCTTTCCATTTTGTGTTGCTCACACATCACCTAGGCAAGAAAAACCAAAAGATTGGGTGGAATCTGGCTTAATAGCAGTGACTGGGAGAGGGATCTTGGAGTCTTAGTGGACAACCAGCTAAATAGGAGCCAGCCGTGTACAGCGGCAGCCAAAAAAGCCAACACAATCCTAAAATGCATTAACAGAGGGATGCAATCCAGATCAAGTGAAGTGCTAATTCCACTCTATAAAGCCTTAGTAAGGCCACACCTAGAGTACTGCATCCAGTTTTGGTCACCACACTATAAAAAGATGTGGAGACTCTAGAAAGAGTGCAGAGAAGAGCAACCAGGATGATGAGGGGACTGGAGGCTAAAGCATACGATGAACGGTTGCAGGAACTGGGCATGGCTAGTCTAGGGAAGAGAAGGACCAGGGGAGACATGAGAGCAGTCTTCCAATATTTGAGGGGCTGCCACAGAGAGGAGGGGGTCAAGTTATTCTCCAAAACTCCCGAAGGCCAGACAAGGAATAACGGATGGAAACTGATCAAGGAGAGATTCAACCTGGAAATAAGGAGGAATTTTCTGACAGTGAGAACAATCAACTGATGGAATAGCAGTTGCCTTCGGAAGTTGTAGGAGCTTCATCACTGGAGGCTTTCAAGAAGAGACTGGACTGCCATCTGTCAGAAATGGTGTAGGCCCTAGAATATGGCATGCAAGGTTGAGCACCCCATTTTAGGAGGGACATGGGTAAACTGAGCTGGGGACAACAGCTCACATGCCCACAGGGAGGTCTTCATGTGCCACCTGTGGCACCCATGCCATAGCTTCGCCATCGCAGCCCTATTTGATTTATGTTATAATTGCCAATATATAACTGCACAGGGGTGGGTTCCTGCCAGTTCTAATCTTTTCTATAGAAGAGGTTCCACAAATCTACTGGGCCGTTTAGAGCTCCCTCCCCTCGCCCATCCGCACATCATCAAGATGAAGAGCGAGAGGAGGAATTCTGGGAGTTTAAGCTGACAGCTTTAAGACTTGCACACTTCAATGCCAGAATTCCTGAGCCAACATGACTGGAGGAGGAATTCTGGGAGTTGAAGTCCACAAGTCTTAAAGCTGTCAAGTTTGAACCCCTGGGGTTTTTTTTTCTAAAGGGTTAGGGGTGCAGGGGTCTTGTAACTTGACAGCTTTAAGACTTGCGTGCTTCAAATGCCAGAGTTTCTGAGCCAACATTTTGGTTGCTAAGCAAGAGCGTTGTTAAGTGAGTTTCACCACATTTTACAAGTTGTCCATGCCCACCCAATCACATGACTGCCAAGCCACTCCCACTCAGTCACATGGCTGGCAAGCCACACCCCACAAAGCAGGCCACACCTACAGAAGAGGTTCTAAAAAAAATTTGAAACCCACCACTGGGCTCAACCTATTTTCTTGATCCTGATTCTATTTCCTGTCTTTTTTCTTATTTCATGTTCCTGGTAATTGAGCGAATAAATCAATAAATTTCTAAAAAAATCATGGCTGTACATTGAACATTTTAATGTATAGTTTTATTATATTAGTTTTAATAGTGTTAGGTGAATAAACAGGGTGTTATCCTAATGAGATGTTTAGAGTATACTATATTTGATTTATTTTATAATTGCCAATATATACTTGCACATATTTTCTTGATCCTGATTCTATTTCCTGGGGTTTTTTCCTTTCCTTTTTATTATTTATTAATGTTGCTGGTAATTGAACAAATAAATCAATAAATTTCAAAAAAAAAAAAAAATCCTGGCTGTGCAATGAATGAAGAACTCTGCTAAATTACGGCCCAAAATTTCTGATTTTGTTTCCCAAAATATATCAGTTATGGCTAAAAAAAATTTCGTGTTGGCTTTCTGTATCCTGAACAGTATTTAAGGAACTTCATTATCGGGGGTCCCCCAGGCTATGGCCATTATTGTGAAGAGAGGCTCAGGAGGACATTTGTCAACGGGACCAGAACGCAGCCCCCAAGCTGGCTGGAGCTTCAGGTAGCCCTTTGGAAGGCTGGCAGTGGGCGCAATCACAAAATGGTGGCCATGGGCAGCTTGAAAATGCCCGTTGGCCAGACGTTGGCCAATGTTTTCATTTCTTTCTTTTCTACGGGTAGTCCTCGACTTACCACCCCAAAAATTCTGTTGTTAAGTGAAACACATTATTTCAGTGAGTTTTGCCCCATTTTACAACCCCCTTGCCACGGTTGTTAAGCGAATCCCTGTGGTTGTTAAATTAGTATCCTGGTCGTTAAGTGAATCCGGGTTCCTCATTGACTCGGTTTGTCGAGAAGGTCACTAAAGGGGATCACATGACCCTGGGACACTGCGACCGTCATAAATATGAGTCAGCTGCCAAGGTTCCGAATTTTGAACCCGTGACCCTGGGGATGCTGCAGTGGTCGTAAGTGTGAACAATGGGTCACGTGTCGCTTTCTTTTCAGTGCCGTTGCAACTATTGGAACAGTCACTAAACGAATGGTTGTAAGTCAAGGACTTTGTAAAAAAAAACGGGGAGAAAATGCTGGTTTCAGGCAAAAACATTGCAAATGTTCGGACCGAGGCTTCCTGATACACTAAAAAGCACATGTTTAGTCCCCAAAACTCTCTTTTTATTTCAAAGGCTGTGAATTATGTTCATTCACAACCCGTAATGAGTCCCAAATACTCCCAAAGAGTCCTACAGTAGGCTGCCAAAGTCTTTTGGGATAAGGCTGATTTCTCACCTTTCTCTCCCTTTAAACGCTGCCTAATTGGCAATTAGCTTACAAGGCCACACGGAGCACAGAGTCAAAACGGAGTTTCAGAATTTAAACCGACCAGGACGAACCAAGTTGCTTCCTGCAAAGACTCATGTGCCTTTGCTCCTCCTTTATGTCCTATGGGAGGGGCCAATCACCTCCAAGCCTTACTCCCAAGTCGCCCCTTTTCTTGCCTTCTGGCAGCTCTGTGCATACAGGAGGAGCTCCCCCCTGCTCCTCTGCCTCACTGATGTCCGACTTTGGAGGCAGTCCATAACTCCCAGATGGTCCTGCCCCCCCCCCTCTGCATCTGATGCAGAGCCCACATCAGAGCCTCCCCCAGACTCCTGGACTGGCCCGTGTTCCTCCCCAACCTCCTCACTGTCCAACACTGCTGCCAGCTCCGCAGGCCATCGGCCGACCACAACAGCAAATTGCGTTCAGATGTCCTCAAAGAGCTGCAAATGGCAGTAAATGCAGACTGGGCACGTGATATGGGAGAGGGGGTGCCCATTGGAACTTCAAATCCATATTATAAGTAACTTTTTTGGAGTTTGTCGTAACTTTGAACAGTCGCTAAGCGACCGGTCATAAGTCGAGGACTACCCCTAATGCATGCTCAGCGGCAATTCCGGGGCAGCCCAAATGTTCTTGGAGGCGGGCGCAGCTTCAGATGGCAACTGTTGTGTCTTGTGGACTTGTGTTCCAGGCGACCAAATCCAAGAAGCCCATCATGCTTCCGATCACATTTATGGACGGCACCACCAAGACCTTGTTAACTGACTCGGCCACTACGGCCAGGGAGCTCTGCAGCTCGTTGGCCGACAAGATAAGCCTGAGGGACCATTTTGGCTTCTCCCTTTACATCGCGCTCTTTGACAAGGTACGAACCAGCGATGGGAGGAAAAGACCTCAAGAAGGTTGCTGGGGAATTCTGGGAGTTGGAGTCCACGTGTTTTAAACTTGCCTAAGGTGGGACTAGAACTCACTGTCTCCTGGTGATTGGCCCAAAATCACCCAGTTGGCTTTCATGCCTAAGGAGGGACTAGAACTCCCAGTCTCCTAGTGATTGGCCCAAAATCACCCAGTTGGCTTTCATGCCTAAGGAGGGACTAGAACTCCCAGTCTCCTAGTGATTGGCCCAAAATCACCCAGTTGGCTTTCATGCCTAAGGAGGGACTAGAACTCACTGTCTCCTGGTGATTGGAGGGACTAGAACTCACCAATGTCACCCAGTTGACTTTCATGCCTAATGCGGGACTAGAGCTCACTGTCTCCTGGTGATTGGCCCAAAATCACCCAGTTGGCTTTCATGCCTAAGGAGGGACTAGAACTCACTGTCTCCTGGTGATTGGAGGGACTAGAACTCACCAAAGTCACCCAGGTGGCTTTCAGGCCTAAGGCGGAACTAGAACTCACCGTCTATGGTGATTGGCCCAAAGTCACCTAGTTGGCTTTCATGCCTAAGGAGGGACTAGAACTCACTGTCTCCTGGTGATTGGCCCAAAATCACCCAGTTGGCTTTCATGCCTAAG